>OX346246.1:132639517-133157017 GCA_947049315.1 Epistrophella euchroma | reverse complement strand
CCTCGTGTTATAACATGAAAACAACGAATAAAACATTTTTATAATTTTCAAACTAGAATAATTTTCAAACTTAAAAGTATGTGACGCTATACTTCAGATTCAAGTTCGACGCACCAAAAAACTTCATAGAATTATAAAAAATTATATCTTTGATGTTACAGAAAATAAGGGATTTATTTAATAAACACAATTCTCCATAAAAAGAGATAAAATGCGTTTAATTAAAAAAAAAATGGTACACTTGGGCGTATATGTACTATTTTCTAATTTTATCGAATAGATATTTGATAAATTTTACTATATTTTTCTTTTTGCACGATAGTTGGTCTAGTCGATTGAAAAAGCTATTTTTATGAACAGATTTTATCAATTTAAAAAAAAGTAGGTTGCAGGCCGAAGTTTGAGGGCAAATGCTAATTTCATAAAGTTTTATTTTTTTGAAGATAATAGTCCATTGAAATGTTACAAAAATTTAGGCCGAACCTTGCATTTTGTACAGGACAAATTTTTTTTTATGGATCTGTAGGAGGAATCAGTGTGAGTGTAAAAACGAGTTTTCGGGTTTGGACCCCCCCCCCCCCCATTTGGCCACCATTTTGGATAAGGGGGCGTAAAAAGGTCTTCGCGATATCTTGAGAACCACAGATCGCACAAACAAAATTTTACCACATTTGTGTAGATAATTAAATTCTCTACAAGTTATTTTAACGCACTTTTTATCGTAAAATTGAAAACAAAAAAGTTATAATCAAAAAAAGATGACCATTGTCAAGAAAAGTATCATTATCTTCTTCTTTTATTTATTTTATATACTCTTTAAGATACATTTTATTTTATATACTCTTTAAGATACATTTCTTAGAACGGTTATCTTTTTTTGGTTGCTGGAGCACCAGCCAAGAAATGGGAGTTATACTCAAGCTTTGCTCGTATATAACTCTTGTAGATAATAGCCATATCAGAAGGGGAAACAAATTTCTTGCATCTCCAAAGGAAACTTAGACATCTTGCTTAATTAAGAGGTGGTTCGTGATACACATACCAAGAATCGCAAGCTGTTTGGTTTTTTTTGATGCAAGTGCAACTCAGAGACAGTGGCAAGGGGGGTAAGTCTCGCTTTAACGACAAAAGACAGAATTGAGTTTTCGAAGCATTAAATTCTACGCGGTTTTTTTTAATGAACTAATCATATTTTGCCGTTGCTGTTCCATATCCGAAGAGCAGAAATGTGAATCTGGAAACGAATATGAAAAGCTAAGGGTACTATCGTTAGCGAAACAGTTTATTGGATTAGTAGTGACAGACAGGAGATCCTTTATAAAAATGAGAAAGAGAGTTGGGGACAAAACGGAGCCCTGGGGCACACCAGCATTTATGTTGTGGGTTTCAGACTTGAATCCGTCCAGTACAACTTGTATAGAGCGGTTCGAAAGAAAGTTTCTACGAATTTTCGATAAGAGAGGAAGTTTCCAGATATTCAAAAATAACAATATCAAAAAACAAATAAAAAATTATTTTACAATCATAAAGTTATTTAAACATACGAAGCAAGGAGAGCACAGGCCTGCTAGTAGTGTATATTAAAGATTTGATGAAATTCTGATGAGGGGGGGATTTGAAATAACCCAGATTGACAGAAAAACTTAATATGTCACTAGTCTGAAGGAATTGAATATGACGAAAGAGCGCATTGGCTTACTGCAATTCAAGAGAGTTGGAGTCGCATGAATAAAATGGCATCTAAATGCCAATTTGATACTCGGGAAAAAGCAATCGCTTGAAAGTGGCACAGCATACCAATAACTCAAAACTGGAATAGACGGTAAAATACAACGATATAAAGCAATGTATGTTGTATAATTAAGGTCCTGTTCACTCTACCGTGAATGTCCACGTATCACTATATTTTTAGTATTTCCTGTGCCTGTTAACCTAAAAATAAAAAAGAGGCTGAGTGCAACGGTGACCCACACTGATAATTTAACATTGGTTCCCTTTCTAACTCGACAACCGATGTTATTTTTTATACGAAAATTACCAATTAAAAATCTTCCAAAAACCTTATCAGTTGTCCAATCAAGGGAAGACCAAAGTTGAGCTGTTTGCTCAAAATTTTATGCGGCACGAAAAATTTCAACAATTTTCAGCAGTTTCTTTTGCAGTTTGTAAAAAAGCCGTCATTTAAATTTTTTTTACGAACTCTACCGATATATCAAGATATTCGATATTTTTTAACAATTTTTAAAAGTTTTTTTTTTTAATTAAAAAAACTGTGGGTTGATTTTTCTTTAAGTCTTACCAATTTTTCACTACATCATTATGCATAGATTGAAACCAGGCCAAAGTCGATGGCATTATTTGTGCTCGAGGGATTCGAAACACAAGCCATTTTACAACTTTTTTTTAAATTACTGTAACAAGAAAACCGCCAATTTAATTTTCTAAAAACCCTTTCTGCACGTTATGGCCTCTGTAAAATAAAATTAATTTTTTAAAGCTCGCGATCGTACGTACACACAATACACTGATATCTCTCTAACGTGGAGAAATTTCAAAATTTTCAATTTGACAAATCGGACCAAATGTCAGTCCACCTTGACAGTTAAAAAAAAAAGCAATTACATCACTTCAGTGGTGTTAACGGTTTCATGCTAACGAAAAAACTGAAACGATTTAATTATGATTTTATACTTCTTCATTGCGAAAAAAAATTACAATCGATAAAATGATTGTAAAGATTTGTTTGCAAATGAATCAACTACTTTTGAACTTTTTTCTTTCAGTGTAATTTTCTTGGGGACACTTTTATGTCCATCATTGTCCACATGATATCCATAAATGTGACATGCATCAGTAGAAGCGCCTGTCGGAAAAGCAATGAGATTTAGATTTTGTTTGAGATTATCAATAAAAATGGAATAAATTCTCCAGTGGAATTATTTCCTTTTTTTCTATAGGTACATATGTATATTGAATCAAAATATATATGCATAAGCAAATTCACATTTGTTTATGAGTGTCAAGTTAGCGAAAAAACATTCACCGATCGATAAATTAGTAATTGGGTAATAAGCCGTTAATTAGTCGTGAATTAGTTGCGACAATTTTTAATTTGTCGCTAACCTTCGGAAATCGTCAAATTGGTATTAACTTACCAATTTGTTGATTTCACAAAAACGACGTAGAAAACATTGCACGATAAAATTGAGATTGTCACAACTAATTCAAGACTGGTGAATGACAATAAACTATTCAATATATGAAGTTTTTACCCCTTTTTCAGAGGCTGCTTCGCTAACTTGATACCAATTTCACAATTTTGCAAAAAAAAAAAGAAGAAAAACATAGATAACATCGAGCGACAAGTTCAAAATTGTCGCAACTAAATTCCAGAGGATGCTTCGCTAAGTTGAAACCAAGTTAGCAAAGCAGAAAAAACAACGTAGAAAACATTGCACGAAAAAATTTAAATTGTCACAACTAATTCAGAACTGCCGAACGGCTAATTATTAAGCAATAAACTATTCGCTTTAAGACGTTCTTACTCCTTTTTGAGGTGCTGCTTTGCTAAGTTAGCAAAAAAAAACATAGAAAATATATGGAACGAAAAATTCGAAATTAACACCCAATTAATTATTTTTCGATCGGTGAATGTTATTTCGCTAACTGGACATTATTTGTTTGGCGAGACAGAACTGTCAATATAGAATGCAAGATCTGTCAAAGCCCCATCATTAATCGAATTACAAAACATTTAGCGCCACATTGTTTAATGCCAAACTACCTGCATCTGAATAAATTAAATATTGTATACACAATACACCTGTGTGCTTGATTAAGGTGCAAATCAATTTAAACAAGAATCTTTTCACACTTTAGCGTCTAGCTGGCGATAAATATTTCCCATATAAACTCAACACAAATAAAAAATACCAATATAGATCTTCTGTCAAACCATCACAATTCACAACATGTAGATAACAAAACTGAAAACAACTAACAAATCGGTTTGAATGTCATTCCTATCGTTCCGACAAATTCACGACATTTTTCAAATGCATTTGAAATTTTTTTGTCTGATGTACACTTTTATAAAAGAGACACCTTCTTTTTGTTCACAATAATTGATTTCAATCGACACTGATGCTGTAATGAGATTTCAGTTGCATTTGCATGCATCTCCCTTCTACTGGTTGACTGTCTGTGGGCTGACATCAACACAGTATGACATTTCCCGCTTTTTATTGCAAATTGAAAAGTAGCGACACTAATTGCTTTTGATAGTCTCGAGAAAATGCTTCTTCGTACATCAAAACCAATCGGTAGTGTGGGTGGGCGGTGCGTCTTGCTGCGCCACAAGATGAAAAGAGGACCTTGGCTATTAATCAATTAAACAATCAAATAAAATCAAGATTTATTGCAAAACTGACGTAGTGGCGCCACGGCGTTGTACATATACCCGATCAACACTGCCAAAAGCATACCTCGCCAGAGCTACTTTGTGCTAACCTGAAGGCAGCCGTCTTGACGTCGTAAAATACTTTTGCCGCCACGCCGCGCCGCCACTGTGTTTAGTGAATTAAAACAAATAATTCACTACCTCAGAATTGAAATCAATTTTTCGAAATACCATCTTTTCAATGAAGAAAAAAAAACCACAATGTTGAGTCTATAAACTCATAGTCATATTGCCAAGGATAAGGAAGAATACTTCTGGGACTACGAGAACGATCTATGGTATGTTAGAGCCAATATCATCGTTCATTCGCGGGGGTGCTGCATCGTTCATAAATCGTATCTATATTCACGTAGAAGTTCGCTTCTTAATCAAAACAATATTTCATTTCGCAAAATTAGAAACTATAATATGCTAACCTTATATGTAGTTATCAAGGTTTCGCACCATCACTTTTGCGAGCACGAGAAACCAATCTCCACGCGCATGGATGATTTATATGCACACAGACTCAAGCCAGACTATGAGTGCGTGTCTATCCCTAGATCGAAGGACTATCTTGCTTCAGAGCTTAGCTTATACTCTGCCAGTAAAAAGTCCAAAAAATAATCCAATTTGGAAGTCAATTCTTCTTGTTCTGGGTTGGTGTCTGGAGCTCTGTGGAAATGACTCAATCAGTGGCGCATAAATCGCTGCTATCAGGGGCGGAATAGGTCCTTAATTAGTGGCTTTCATAATTGACAAAGTAAATCAAAGTCCCTTGGTGTATGCGTCTATTATTAAGACATTCAATAGCCGAGGCATTGTCGTGGTGCAGTAGCCCCTTATCTTTTTACAAGGGGGGGTTATCTTGAATCTTGTTGTTATGCACATATTTTTATTTTTTTATATGTGTATACCGCGGGGGATTAGGGTAATAAATTTAGCATTCTTTTTCATACCAAGCGCCAATGTGATGATGATGATGACGCTGCAGGAAAGAGTGCTGGGATATTCTCGGAAATCAAAAGGAGAAGAAGATTCCTGGGCACTGTTTAACTGAATGATTTATCAGGAGCATCCCATCGATGTTGTGGAATGGTTGGCAGACGCTACGCTTTTGGGCGTTCTTGCACCTTGTTGCAAAATAAATGTGTTCAACGTTGTTTCCTCATAAGATAACCATCGACACGAGTTGGGTGTAAATTTCTTGATAGAACTATCTTGTTTTGCATTCATGCACCTAATCATAAACCAAATAAGTCAGTTTTGAAAAGAAAACAAAATTTGTTGTGTTGTGTGTTTTGTTAAGGAAGCTTAAAACTTTGCATTATAGTTTTAATATCCTAAAACTTTAAAAAAAAAGCAAAACAGACAAATTTTTATTTCCACTAAAAAATTGAAAAATTTCCATCTTTTGTCTATTTTTAACACCTTTACATTTGCACGGCCCAGTTCCCTCTTTGCGTGGCAAATCTCATAATTGTTGGTAGCAAGACAAGAATAACTTCTATTGCTGCAGTAGTGCAGGTTCTTATGCAATATTTCTTAAAGAAAGTAAACAGCAATGTTCGGTTTCTGTGTGTTGTATATGTCTGTGTGTGTGTACACTTTCTGTTTACTTCAGTTTTTTCGCACTTGGATTATGGGTGGGATTCTTTTTTTTTGTAAATTCGAATTTGCGCATCTTCGAATCTCAGTTCGACATTTTGGGTGGATGCCTTTTAAAGATTTCTTAAATGATTTTTTCTGTTAGTAGTAAATTGCTCGATTTTATATTGCCGGGCTTCTTCACACTCACACTGAATTTAACAACGTTCTTAGTTAATGCCGATGCACCTTGTTTTTGCTGCAAACTCAGGTACGAATTTTCGAAAGTAATTGGATAAACCCGTATATTTTCGAACTTGTGTCACATTTGTTGATAAAATAGAATTAACAAGAGTCTGTATTTTTGACTTTCTGGGCCTTATTCCTTGAGCAGAAACTTCTCGTCCAAGATACTCGATTTCGCTCTTCAAAAACTTGCACTTTTCAATGTTCAACGAAAATCCACTACATATCAATCAATACTTTCAGTACTAAGTCTAGGTTTTTAATTCCTTCTTCAATGGTTAAGCGAAACACCCCCTGGAGAAGCGGTAAAATTGAATGGTTTATTGCTTAATAATTTGCCAATCAACAGTTCTGAATTATTAGTTGTGACAATATCAATTTTGTCGTGCAATGTTTTATATGTTTTTTTCCAAAATTTGAAAAACATAGAAAACATCGCACGACAAAATTGATATTGTCACAATTAATTCAGGACTGCCGAACTAAAAATTATTAAAAAACTAAAAAAAATATATTTTGTGGCACAACAGCTCATGAAGAACTATAGGACCTTGTCGCTTACAACTCTCAACCATTCCTGTGTGCATGTCTGCAGTAATGGAGGGGACCTACAGTTTATTGCCGAATCCGAACGGCTAATGTGAGCGGCACTTTTCTATGACAAGAGATTATCTTGGAGGTTTTGTCAGTTCCTAAGAAGGGGCAGTAGCCGTTTTGTTTTAAAAATTATTAGGTGTTGAGACTGGGGATCGAACCTAGATCTGCGGCATGACAGTCAATCGCACTAACCATTACGTCATGGCTGCTACATAAACAACTAACCGTTCAATATGAGAAGTGTTTACCTCTTTTCCAGGGGGTGGTTCGCTTATTTGATACTAATTTTAAAATTTGCAAAAAAAAACATAGAAAACATCGAACGTCAAATTCGAAGTTATCACAACTAATTAACAGCTATTCAATTAATCATGTCGTTTATGGAATCCGCAAAAGTGGATCCGCAGAGATGCGCTTTATATTGTTCTCTTTTCTTTCCACGTTAAAACAATGAATATAAAAGAGAGCACTACACTGCGATTCACTGCGGATTCATTTTTGCGGATTCCATAATCGGAATGGATAATTTTTCGATCGGCTTATGTTGTTTCGCTAACTCGACACTTATTGCAAATTTTGGGGCGGAGGTATTTCATTTTTTGTTTTTGGGCTGTGTCATGGAGCCAAAGTACAAATATCTTTGGAATTTAAAGCTCATCTAATTTCCTATGCAAATATTTTGAAGGGTTTTTGTAAGACTTTTTCAAAAAAAAAAAAAATTAACTTGACCCACCCTAAATGTACCTACATTACCAAATTAGAATTAGAATTTATCAGTTGTTAGATATTTTCATATTTTGATGATAAACACAATACTATTTGAGTTTCTTTACTCATTAAATTAGAATGCTCTTCAATAAGACCCAGCAATATCCAAAGGAAAACACAAATCCATTAAATGCATTCTTCAAAAGCTTCTTGCTCAGTCGTTGATGACATTAGATATGTGTCTCATTCATGTGCTGTCACATTTAATTGGCGATTTGTCAAGCCTGAAAATTGTCTCTGCACGTAATTCGATCAACTGATCTACACATTATTACATGCATCCAGATCAAGAAACGAATAAAGAGACCTTTAGTTCGATTGTATTTTTATGAAAATGACAATCGATAACAATTAATAAAAACCCACTAAATCGTCGATTATCATGATCTTCGAATGAAAACAAACATCAAAAAAGAATCCATTTACATTGATTGTCAAAGAAGAGGAAAGCCTCTGCAGGGAGCCGCTCGCAGCTCGCACTCGTCCACAGCATGTATTTTGTCGCAGTCGCTGTGATGTGCAGAGTAAAAAAGGAACGCGCGCAACGGTGACTTTCAATAGGCAATCCTTCAAGATGATTCTACCAGATAATGGCAACGTTAACGCTTACCACAAGACCTATTTGGGTGCGCTCTTCCAACACCCTATTCCCGATTCAGAGCTCTGATGTGCGATCGAATAATCTTGATCATTTCTCAAAACAAAAATAGGTGGACTGGTGGACCCTTTCGTTCTTGATTTCCAATCAGGAATTATTGATGCTGTGCCATGACCGTTGGAAGATCATTACGGCGCTATCTTTGTGGTTTACAGACAAAAAAAAATTGTCACTGACGATAAAAAGCTTTTGACTTCTAATCAGATCAATGATTATCTTCTTTGACGTTTATTATAATGGTGATGTTATTATGTATATAGACGAACCTTGGGAACGCATTATGGGAGTTCGATTCGACTTGGTTCCAACTTAAACATACCTACCTATATGTAAACCTATCTACGATTGAGATGGGTCAAGTGGGTGCAGGGTGCACCCCATATAGAGAAACACAACAAGCTTTTTATCATGAAATTAATAGTTCTAAGAATAAATTCTTACTCTCGCTCTCAGGGAGTTTAGTAAGGAATGTGATGTAGGACTGGAAAGCACTGGCACCTGTTCGTTTGACAGTCTGATTATGAAACCGATTTGTCTGATAATAAGAACAAAGCGTGTGTTCTTGTCATGCCTGATGTTAGAAAGTTATAAATAAGTAGTGGCGTTAAGAAAGAAACAGGTAGATACAAATATATGTTTTTGTAAACAGATTGAACGATAATGAAATCATCCGGTTTGTTGAATATGAGGTGACATAATAAAGTATGTAAATATATTATCATCATATTGAGCTACTGAAAAATAAATTGTTTCCAAGAAATTATAACACCGAAGTACTGTTATTGTGTCCCAAATTTCTTGAGTAGAAAATATATGGTCAGTTGAAAGAAATGGTTTGAAGAAATAGGCATTAAGTTGGTTGGGCCCTCGCCTGAGGTTAGTTTAGAAAGGGCATAGCTGTACGGTTAGCAAGCCCCATGAACTCACTTCGATCACAATCCACATTCCATTGTGCTCACCGTAGAATAATATAAGCAAAAACTTTGACAGGGGAAGTTTGCTATACGAGAGTACGAGACAAATTTACTATGGAAGAATTAGCTGCTCCATTCATAATTCGAAATTGATTTAAAATTTCCTTCTCAAAAGATCGCAATGGATTTTTTCAAGAGTCGGGCTTATCTACAGGGTGGGGCAAAAGGTATGAACCGATTTTAAAGGGATGCAAAACAAATACAATTCAACTTTCAGAAATTATGTTTATATTGTCTAACTCAGTAAAGAATCTGGTTTTTTACATTAAGTTTTAAAGATAATATCACGTAGGTGGCGGCCGTCAGCCGCGATACACTCTTGAAGGCGAATTCTGAGGTTTTCAACCGCTCTTCTGCAAAATGTCGATGGGTATTGCCGTAACTTTCTCTCTGATTCTGTCCTTAAGTTCTTCCAGGGTATGTGGACAAAGTTTAAAAACTTTTTCCTGTATGTAACCCCAAAAAAAAAATCACAAATGCTCAAATCTGATGAGAGCGCAGGCCACTATCCACGTCATCCATCAAAGAGACGAGGCGCTGAGGGCACTTGCCTCAATCTCACCATTGGGAGTGGGATGTAGCTCAGTCCTGTTGGAACCAGATGTCTCCCAGATTAATTGCTTCACTCAATTCTTCCAGGTCGGGTTCAAAAAACTCTCCCAACATTGTCACATAGCGCTCAGCGCTAACAGTGACGGCATTTCTTGCCAAGATGACATTTTCAGGAGTTCTTACAGTTCTGGGTCTTCCAACTGCCGAAGGAGTTGTTGAGCCAGTGTTTTCCAATGTCCTAGCCCAACGTCTAATTGCATTACCGCCAGGGACGTTTCCCCCAACAGGGATATTGAAAGGCTTTCGGAAGGCTCTCTGCGTGGCGATAACAGAACGGCCATTTTCAAAAAAAAAGTCCTAACAGCAAACCCACGATGCTCTCCCGTACAAACCATATGGTTGCTACTGAAAACTAGACTCTCTCATTAGAACAACGAGACCCCTACCCTTTTCGCACCACAACCACAGGCCGAGCGCCAGCCGGTCATATATTTTGTCCCACCCTGTACTTCGAGCTAGGCTAGATCACAAACTAATTGTCAAGCGTCTTCCGTCATATTTTTCATATAAGTCAGATAAGCTGGGATGTGAATCATAATGTTTTCTGAGGTTCCCTTGGATTGGAACTGTGACCACACGTTTCTATAATTTATAAAAACGTCAATTTTTACTATATTTAGATTTTAGTTAGCTTCACTATAATTTTAGGCTAATAGCTTCCAATCAACATAATATCCAATTATTATATCGTATAGGTATTAAATGTAAGTCTTGTAACTTTTACAGAAAAATTGAAAGCTATTCTTTATGAGACAAAAAAGTTTCACAATTTAAAATTACAATTAAAATACTGAAAGACAACAGTACAAAAATGTCATTTGAATATCCAAATGAAGCTTTCAGTTGCACTCAAACTTATTAAAACGAGGGGGCAACAGGCAAAATGAGAGCGGTATTATTTTGTGAAGCAATTAGTAAGCTATTGGCTATCGGACTTGTCTCGCTTCCCTGATGAGACTTCCTATCAGAGTTGTATAAGAATTCATTCTTTGAAATCCTATTCATTTAACTGCCCCTTGCGATTGCAACTTTTTCTAAGTAATTTTACTTGAAATATTCTATTCCCCAGTTATGAAGTCCTTAATATTGCAATCATTTTAGGCAGTCGAGTTAAAAAACGCAATAGTTAAGAAAGACTGCTTGAGTTCTTTGTAGGCTTTTATAAATTGATTAATATCTTTGATTTTTTTTATATTTCTTGCAACGTTTCGGGTGTGATTACACCCTTCTTCAGGCCTGAGAAAAAAAATCTTAGTTAAAATACTTCTTGATGTAAAAAAGACTTTAGTGTAGTCAAGCGACTTTGAAGACGTAAAAGACTTTTAAAAGTCTTCGAAGAATTCAAGCACCTTTTAATATTGCATTTTTTAGCTTATATTCTTTTAACTGCCTAAAACTATTGCAAATAAAAAGACTTATCACTCAATTAGCTGCAGTTCTAGAATGATTGCATTATATTTTACATCTCTGCCACCTGCATGCTTCACTACAAAGTATCCGAAGCCTGACGTCATTTTTTCGACTTACATTTACTAATGATGTATTCTATCGTGCGTCCGTCTAGGTTATGTTTTGCAGAAGAGATTAAAAGCAAAAACTTTGCGATGTTTTAAGGCTCTCCCAAACCAACGCGATTAATCGCCGCGACAAAAGAAAACAACAATTGGGGGGTTCACATTCTCAAATTTGTTTGACCTTCACGGCATGATGAATGTTTGATGGATGAAAACCAGTAGCGTTCACATTTGTTAAGCATGCTGTCAAACACAACTTTTCATTAGAACTTTGACCATGCTACACTAACTCAAAGTATCTATGAAATTTTAGAAAATGAGAAAATTAACTTAATTTTTATATTCCAGGTCTGCAGAAAACTTATATTAAGCTTATTTAATCCAACTAAATTATCCCTATTGCCAATACAACTCATTCTAATATTTTTTTTTACGATGCGATGTGCACGGCATGAGAATTTCTTTGGAAATGAAATTTGCTTTGAGTTTGACAAGCATGCGTACACATTCTCAAATATGCATGTCATGCAAGCAAAATATCAAAATATTTTGATTTCCATCATGCATGCATGACATGCCGCTGGATGGAGTGTTCACCTTCACATTATCAAAATCAAGCCAATCATGCCGTGCGTGTCAAACAAATTTGATAATGTTAAATCCCCTAATAACAACACGTGATTGTCAAACAAAACAACACGTTGTTGTTATTGTTTTCTATTGTCGCGGTGATTGATCGCGTTGGTTTGGGAGAGCCTTAATACTGAAATTTATTTCTTCGATGTTGTTAGCAACTTCTAGCTTCAAACTCCTTCTTTACCTATTTCTTCCACAAAAATACAAAAAAAGGCAACTGAAACACGACTTAATTATATGGGTGAGAGATTTTACACAATTATTTTTTTTTAAACAACTTAAATGATTATAAGTGAACATCAGTTCAAAAATATATTCCGCAGAATGTTCAAAATAAGACACACTCATTAGAATCGACCACTTTCGTTAATTTATCTGTCGAGCCGACAAGTTTAACGGATTTGGTACAAAAGACCAAATTCTGAAAATTAAAAAAAAAAAAAAAAACTACAATTATTTTCTTATAATTGAATATCATTTATTTGTATCCTTTTTTCCTTGGGTGTTATTAGACCCATGGATCTGCCACTGTTGAGAGCCGTCTAATATTATATTAAAATAAGCTTTTTACTTACCCGTCGAAAAGGCAAAAGTTTCAATCAGCAGGCCATATCAATTATTTTTATTTAAAATAATTTATAGGCATTTTATTTCTGTGAGAAATTTTGCTGAATGCCCCTCAGAAATGTGAACTGACCAATTTTAAGCGGAGACGTTCGGATTTGGGTCAACAGAGTTTATTAACGCATCTGATCGTCACGTTACTCAACAAATTTTCGCTCTCTGATTAACAGTCTTGTTTAAGCAGAAGTTCTATCTCCTACAACAGGTTTTATCTCCTGCAACTTGATACACAAACTAGTATATTGGCTGCATTTTGTCTATAAATCTTATCGAAATCTAAAAAAATATGATAGGTATAGTCTTGAACCTTTGATCTTTCTTCTATAAGCTATAATTTTTTGCCCACTTTCCTAGCAATCGATATAATATTAAAGTGAAAGATCTACAAATCTTTTATTTTACTCCAATTAAACTCTCTTACATAACTGGCATAGGAATTAACCGTGGGCGTTTTTGTCGTATTATATTCTCCAGCGACAGAGTATTCAATGTAAGTATCAATCATCGCTAGTTTTATGACAACCAAAACGGGCAATTATCTGTCATTAACAGCGATGGAAGCAACATTTTTATGACAACAAAATCGATTTGCTCGGTTACGAACGCATAAAACATGATGTCGCCTTGAGACCAGCATCATCTCAGGGTAACCATCAGATGATCAGATGATCCCATCCCATAGATTCTAACACTTACCGCCCGCAAAGAGAATGTTAATGATCCAGCTCCAGCAATTGCAACTACACCAAAAACAACAACCATCGCACAGCCATCCATGCCGCAGTGGTGGCTGTTAGTAATCTTATACAGAAGATCACAAATGCACTAATATACATGCGGTTAGAACCTGAAGCCGATGAACTTGAAAAGAAAGAAAGTCCATCCGGGCTACTATATTTATATACACAGGCGTCAAGTCATAAAACTCGCTTCATAACGATCGGGCAGCAGCCGTGTGCATTTTGACACTTTTTCCATTGAAATTCTAATTGCTAACCCGTCGCTTAGCTAGCGCTTTACTTTGAAATACAGTTTCTTTTGAGGATTTTAATTTGCATGCGTCCATCGTGTCCGTTGTCCCAGTCTGGGACTGGGATGAGAAACTATTCCTGGACGGTTGGTATAGAAAGGCATCAGATGTGTGTGTGTGTGTATGTAGAGAAACTAAATCCCCAGACTGTAACTTGTAGTTTAACGACTTTTTCACAGCGTGAGGAGGTGGAAGGATGCCACTATGACGACGACAAGATGCTTGGTTTCCTGCAAGAGACACATTGTGATAATTCCCTGGCAAATGAATTGAAAGTCGATACTTGAAAGTATTTAGATTGGGACACAGTTTCTTTGGTTCTTTTGTTGTTATGAAAACTAAAAAAAAAAAATGATCGTTTATAGTGTTGAGGTCATTAAAATATCCTTGGGCGGCCACGGCCAGAAGCGAGCACACATTCATAATATAAACAACCTGCTCCCGCTGCTTGAATGGCTAACTGGATAGCTGGCTTGACTATTTACAAACTGTGAACGCAACTGAGATGAAATTTGATATGTTTAGTCAAGTCAGTGTCACCACAGTACAGTCGGTCGGTGGTGGGGTGGGGCTATCAGTGATTTTTTTTTTAAATTGTTTTTTTCGCGTTCGTATATTTCAACAGTTCTATTGATTATTTTTGAATTGAATTATTTTGGGTTTAACGATTGGTGATTTTGTATGTCTTAATTGAATGCCAAGAAGGTATAGAGAAGGGGTATGCAATAATAATTCCTTTCTCATTATAGACTGTGTTTCTTTATTTATTCTGGATGTTTAGAATATTTGGAACACCAGCTTTGCGTTTCTTTATTCCAAGGAAATATTCCGGATAAAGCATTCTAATGTTTCTATAATATTTGGAATGCATTCTTTACATTCTATGTGAAGTGTGAAAGAATACTGGGCGGGTTCAGTTTTATGGACCTTCCTTTTCTCTATTATGGCAGATTCACATTGGTGTTAATTATTAAAAAAAAAAAAAACAACAAAATAACGCGAATAAATGTACCAGAGTACAAACGCTATGCATTTAACGTAAAATTTCATAAACTTTTGATTTTCATAATAATAGTCAAAATAAAAACATTTATTTATCCAACATATCACCGAACAACTGGATTACCATTCTTTTTCTTCTAGTTTTGTTTCTTTATTCATTCCATATTGGATATTCTGGATAAACATTTACTGCCTTATTCATAAACAAAAAATGGTTATTTCAGCTCTCGTGTTCAGGGAAACTACACCATGGAATAACAATTTTCCGGATTTGAATGGACCAGTAAGCAATTGCCTTTATTTTGAGTCCAGAAAATTCTTATTCCATATGGTGTAGTTTCCCTGAACACGAGACCTGAAATAACCAATTTTTGTTTATGAATAAGGCAGTTAGTCTTTTCGTCTTTATAAGGATATGACTACTACTATGCTATAGGTACTTATTACACAGCTTAACATCAGGCTTAATAGAAGTCATTTACGATTCTGTTTCTATGCATGTAGTAATTGGAATTGCCCTTGGCACAATGGTAAGTGCATAGGACTTTAACTCTGTCTGAAGGATCGAACGCTCTACGGAGGAGGAATGGAAAATAATTGTGACTTTAATTTGACTGACAAACGACTTACTGGACAGACTGATCCCTCGAAAATACCGGACTTGTTTGTTTATTTTTTTGTTTTTTTTATTAAAAGAATTATCAAAAAAATATCAAAAAAATATCAACATGTCGGAAAGATTTGATCAGTTTTCATAGATCTTTCTGACGTTATTCTCATTATGAGCGAAAATGAAAAAATACCTAAGACTAGAGCAGGAGCCGAGATAGCTGTCAAAATATTGATTAGAAACAAATTCAATGATATCTATGATGAACTGCAGTACAGCCACAGCTGGACGCAATTATAACTTTTCAAATTGTATGAAGCAAAATTTGTTTATTTGTGTCGCTAAAAAAAAAATTTAAGAAAAATTATGGAAAACATGAATTTCTTTCAAAAACCCACCCAAAAACCTGCATTGCAAGAGCTTTAAAATAGAACGTATGACACTTTTTCAGGAGCCAGCCATATTGTTTTTATGCAATAACTGCGAATGTCAGTTTCCATCAGGCGTAAAATTTGAAGTATTTACTGAACATTATAGTGTTATCTAGGATACAGACCATATTTGCATAAAAATGATTCCACGTGGAATCGAAGTGGAATCGTCGCAAATCTATCCAAACGCCTCTAGAACCTGAAGGCGCAGCTCTTCTTATCAATAAGAAATTCCCCATCAATGGGGGTGTACAGAAATGTTGATGACGAAAGTTTAGAAATTTTTCTACAAACAAGATTGTGACACTTTTCTTCATAAAAATAACGTTTTTCGAAATAATTCAATCGGTAGAGTTAAGGTTTTTAGTTTTCTGTCAAAAGGCTGTATACCAAAATCCAGCTTTCCGGTGATTTTTCTGTACTTTGGCTGTTTTTATGTCTATATGACTGGACTAAAAGGAAATTATAATTAAAAAGTCAAACCCCTATTTTTGTTAAGGGAATTTTTGGGCAAAAATCTGCAACGTAGTTTTCTTACAATAGTTTCAGATTTGATTTGATAGTAAGATCGCCGAATGGTAACGCCAATTTTTGTGGACTTAAGCTATTTGGAATGAACAATTCAACAAGCCCAATTCAATTAAAAATGGCTAATGGCCGATTTCATAAAGCCATTTTAATTATTTAACAGGCTTTTAAATATTTTAATGATGACGATTGTTCCATATAAAGTACATCATAAATTTAAAAGCCTGTTAAATTTTTGAATGAAAAAAATTAAAAACCAAAGCTCTTGCCAAAAAAATCTTTTGAACCCAACCCCGAGGAAGAGCGCAGTAGAGCAAGATCAATTCGAACAGGACTTTAGCCAACTTGGCGTGCAAAACTGGAGATAGCTAGCTAGGGACCTTAAGTACAAAAATGTACATACCTTACCTACTGGTTTTCCCTGTGAAACACTCTAACCATAATATCGAAATAAGCTGATTTTTTACATGCGGGTATTTAAGTATGTCTGGACTTTATACCAATTCAAATATCTTACAATCGTTTAATCGAAAATAAGTTGCTAATATCATATTTGTAAATGAACCCTGTTACTGATCCATTGGATGCAAAGATCATCACAATGAAAGAAAATAAAAAATTGTTCCGAAAAACTACTATAAAATTGCTGAATACACAGGAACAATCACCGATAAGTTAAACCTGCAACTCCAACATGTTATTTAACCATTTATTTAAAAATAAATAGCCAAAAAACTTAGTTTAAATCTGGAGTAGAAGATGGTTTCTGTGCAGTAAAATTCTCATACGTCACACACTTTTATGAGCACTAATTTGTAGGTCCTCAGAAAGCACTTTGCAATAAAAAAGAAAAAGAAAACCTATTGCAATGTTACTGTTGCACGCAGGCCACGATGAATAAGCAGGGCACTCTTTTACTTTACCAATGTTGATCTATGAAGTTAACATTATCCCTTGTTGACGTTAACGCCAGTTAACGTTATCCCTTAGGGGGATAACAAAAAAAACGCGAACACCAGCCCCGAAGGGCTGGTCCAACGATTCCTCTTACGGTATAAATCAGTTAAAATTTAAAATAGAATAGTAGTTAAAAAGCACAAAGTAGGGGAATATTTAGTAGTCACGACTGTTCAGGTGCGAAGTCTAAGCAAGGTTACGTTTATTGTTAAAACGTCACTAAGAAAAGTAACATACATATGGTATGCACATCGTACATGTAAGGAGTTAGTTAAAAGGACTTTTGCTATAACTTTTATAGAAAATGACCGTAAAAAATTACTGTCAACATTTTAGTCCTAATGGTCTATAATGGGTTAAGTTGTCTTATGACAAAGTGATCTCACGAAGTATTATGCCTTCTGTTTATAAAGCTTCCTGCATTAAAATAAGCAGTACATCATATTGTGTTTGATGAATGCATTATCATTTTTTGATCGATCATGAACTTGACAAGTAGAGTCTTTGCCTCCTAGCTACATGTGAGTAATTTATCTGCTATTATCATACGCATGGAAAAAATTACGGGCTTTTAAGCCGCCAACATTAAAAACAGGTTTCCATCGTGCTCAAGAAACTGCGCCATAATCCAAAATCATTATATACGATCATTTGCAAATCATTATCATATTGACAGCCGACTTCATGGGGGTTCAAGTCGGGCAGCCTCCAGTGACTAACAGGACAAAATCACTATTGCCTGCCATCGCCGCCCGTCTCGTCTGTCTTGGTAAGAGCAAAACAGTGAAATATTACAACAAATGCCATCGAAGACCATGTAAATATATAGAAATGTGTCATCACACGTTTGCCATTGAAGCTTGGCAAGAAAGGAAGTGAGTTGCGTAGCTGCCAGATGCCATAATAAAGTATCTTAACATACCTACCTACTATAATTGAATATTATATTCTCAAATGGACGCCCCATCGTAATTATGCCAATTTATAGATAGAAAGAACCTATAGACGCGTCATCGTTGCAAGGTTGCATCATTGTGGGTTGTGCATTGGTTACTTTCACGCTGCCCGTATTCCCGATGGCTGAGAATTTCGACGTTCTTCAATGCCAGAATGTGGGACGTGGAGGAGATAAATGACGATGTTCAACCAGGAAATTCATTGATTGATGGAGATTAGAGGAGTCATGTTAGAAGTGGTAGCTGGATGCTGCTGCTGCGCGGTTATAGTTAAATTCGCTGGCAACTGTTTTTCAATTCCTATCCAAGATCAATTATCAAGTTCAACCTAAGTAGGTGCTAAGGAATGAACGACAAAATTTGTTGTCCATACAAAATGTAGGTATGTATACCTACATATCGTCGTCGTTCTATGAAAACTCCCTAAGTCCATTTTTTTAAATTTTGTAACATTGGCATTTGTTATGGAATTTTACTAACAATAACTTGAAAATTTTTGAGTTTGATAAATTTTATATTTAGAATAAATATAGCAAAAGAGTTGGGTACTTTTTACAAAAGTTAAATTTTGGTATTTAATTAACTATGCCGTGTTTATGAAAGGTTCTTCAGTTTCTTAAGAAATGGACTTAGGGAGTTTTCATAGAACGACAACGATATATTACCAACTTTTAATGAAGTGTCTATCAAATTTGATAAGCTTATAGGTATATAGTTTATGTGGGGCAGAATATGGTTAAGGCGGGCAAAGCGATTCATGCCTTTTCTTAAAGCCGTTAGAGAGCAATCAATGCCACCGAACAGGTGTCAACAAAAAGATGGCTTATTTAGATCAAGATGGCGATAGCAAAGGTATTGGATGTGATGAATGACTTTAGTGGTAGGAAATGTGTTTTAGGTAGCCATTCAATGTATCTATGCTTGTTATAATCTTGGAATTATTATCATGCAAGGCGTATACGCGTGGTTGGCAACAGGTGCAACTATTCATTAAAAGATAAAACTGTTATACATTTTGCAGATTATGTCAGGGAATTCTGTCAGTTGAACGATAAACTTTTTTCAAACTATGGTTGTAAGGAAAACGATCTGTGAGTTCTTATCAGGAAATATAACTTAAAAGCCTAATTTAAATCTTGTATTTCAGGTCCTCAGAACCATAGTGGCCTAACTGCCTTCTTATTGAAATCCAGTTTTTCACAAAAATTAAATTTTTGTGTCTTTGTCAAAATTTTTGGAGTAAACGGTTTAATTACTTCCTTTACTTTACTTTAATTTACTTTACTTTAGATGACGCTCACAGCCCAGGATGGACAACGGCCTCAGCCAACAAGCCTCTCCAGTCAGCTCGGTCCCTAGCTAGCTCCCTCCAGTTACACACTCCAAGTTGATTGAGCTCGTTCTTGTGTGCGCCACCTAAGGTGGGGTTATCCTCTGCTGCGCAGACCACAAGAGATAGATTCGGAAACTCGTCGGGCTGGTGCGGCGGTGTCCATATACGGTCCACGTGTCCCAGCCATCTCAGCGGCTGTATGTTCAGCTTTTTGACCAGGTGGATGTCGCTGTAAATCCCGTAAAGCTAGTTATTAAATCTTCTCCTCCATACTCCATCGATACAGACTTGACCGAAAATCACCCGAATAATCTTCCTTTCAAAGGACCCAAGCAGATTCTTTTCCGTTTTTGAAAGATTCCATAAAGCAGGACCAGGATGATAAAGGTCTTATATAAGGTCTCCTTGGTTCTCTGAGTGAGGGCTTTATTACTTAAATGCCTTCTTAGCCCGAAGAAACAGCGATTGGCAAGAGTAATTCTTTGTTTGATCTCTGCACTGATGTCATTTTGCGATGTTATAGTGGAGCCCAAGTAGACAAAGTCTTTGACGACTTCGAAGTTGTACTTATCCATCGTGACGTTCTGCCCGAGATTCCTTTCTCGATGATAGCATATACTGCATCTTGTCCTCATTAACAGCCAAACCCATTTTCGCCGCCTCCGATTCAATACTTGCCATCGCACCGGTAACAGCTCGCTTCGTTCTCCCAATGATGTCAATATCATCTGCATAAGCAAGTAGTTGAACGGACTTTTGAAAAATTATACCTCTGTTACTTGCGAGTTGATAGCGTACAATTGCTTCAAGTACGATGTTAAAGAGGTTGCATGATAAAACGTCGCCTTGTCTCAAACCTTTCTCGACATCAAAGGGTTGGGGGGTGTTCTTGCAGACTTTGACGGAGCAGCTAAATTTCTCCATCGTCATCCTGCACAATCGGACGAATTTGGCAGGGATGCCGAGATGCGCCATGGTTATCTATAGCTCGTCTCTGATGTCTACGCTATCTTATGCGACTTTGAAATCGATAAAGAGGTGGTGTGTATCGATTTGAAACTCCTGAGTTTTTTCCAAAATCTGTCGGAGTGTGAACATTTGGTCGACGGTTGATTCGCCAGGCCTAAAACCACACTGATAGTGGCCGATCATATCATTGGCAAAAGGTTTTAGGCGCCTTTTCAGCAGGAGAACAAGAATTCGATTCCTAGTTCCTAGACCTTCGGCGTGATGGTCCTGGGAACTAACAATTACGCCACGGACTACTTCATTTTCCCGCGCATGCATTTACTCATCATTATTTCTCGGACAAATTATCGTACATGCTATATCTATCCACACCATTAGTCTTCTCTACTCCCTCTGCATACACTAAAGCCATTAAAAACTAATGCTCACCACTTGCTGATCGTTGATTGATAGGAATTCCCATACAAAATCCTGTAAGGACCCAACAACTTAATGAAAAGCAAGGAAAAAAAGAAACAAATGTTTTCCATTAGTAAGTAGATAGGTGTGTAATATAATCCAAACAGCCAGCGCACTTGTATGGAAGGCGCTAACCTTAACCATCAACATGTGTTATCTTCTTATCGCCGAACCAAGCGCCAACTACCATTAAGGCTCAACACATTTATCAGTCATTTAATTTACACCACAAGAGGCGTAAAGGAAGACCAACATCCATCTCAAAGTTCACCCAGCCCAGAGGTAAAGATCAATTCAAAGGAATGTTAACAATTTTATTGCTGTCGGACGACAGACAATATCCTATATGACCAGCCAGAGATCAGAGAATCTCGCACGGGTGGTCTGTTGAACTCGAGTGTGATTTTTGGTTTTTTGTCTTTTTTGTGTCAATGTCACACAATATTGGTGTCACAATCGTCGAAGTAGGGCTCTTTATAAAGACCACACCATTTAGGTATTTTTAGCTATTTAACAAGGCCTTACATGAGTACCTATACCTATAAAACCTATATATGAAGTTAAATGAATGGCGCGCCATGTATTCTGATGAATTTATATGTTGAATGCGTTTTATTGCTCCTAATTTAATTGTTAACCAATGTGGGAGCAAGCATGTCCTTTTACGATTCGTTTGTTTTAATTGACAGAGGTGGGACAGCAATTTAAATAAAAATGTTTATAAAAGAGTAGGTGATATTTATTACTTGTTTCACTGGCAGCAATAATTTTCATAAGGCCACCCAAAGCGATAAAATGTTTATAATCACAGTATTTTACAGATATAAGAAATATTCCATTATTTTATTACAAAAGTTGGTACACGTGTCCAGAAGGTGAAGCGAGGAAGGCTTTTTGTTTTTACCCTCATTGATTTCGTCATTCAAAAACCAATATTATAAAATCAACAAGCGAATTATTTGATCACCTTTATCATTCTAACAATAAAGATAAGAGATTCTTTTAGGGGAATGAGAAAAATGCTCGATTGTTCGATGAATTCTGGTGTTGCGTTTTGCGTATTTAACTTATTATTATACATGTATGTACTTATGTATTATACTAACTTACTCAAACGCTATTCTTAGCCACCGCAACCCCATGCGTATATTATTTACAAGGCGTTTTTCAGAGCAGTTCACAGCCGAGCCCGAACTGTCAAACAAAAATGTTGTGTTTCTTTTTGAGTTCAGAGCGCTCAGAGCTTGGATTTTTTGTTTCTTTTTTCGTTTAGAGTGCGTTCAGAGCGTGCTCCATGAGCTCAGAATAAAATAACCGAGCAGACGGAGTAAAAAACTGTGTGCGGCCAACTTCAACTTGACAGATATGACAATTGAGGGCTCAGGTGTTTTATCTTTAAATCGCAGTGCTCTGAACATACTCTGCTCAGAGTTTACTCCGTTCGCTCAGAGTCTACTCAGAACTCTGCTTTGAACAAAATCTGAACTAAAAAAGAAAAACGCCTATCCAGAACTTCCACCAAACGTCAAATGCCTTAGATGGGGGAAAACAAACACACTATTAAAGGCCCGAACAGTATCGGTGTGTATTTATATTTGTTTGTATTGTTGTTTTCCCTCCATCAAGAGCTTCTTTTTGATTAAAGAACTGTCAAAATTAGAAAGAGAAAAGACAGAGTCAGATTCTGGAAAAGCCCGATAGAAGAATAAATAGAGTTTTTTTTTTGTTTCTTATATTCGTAACATACTGTACCGTTGCACTTAAAAAAAAAAGTAGAAGGATATATATGTAACTATGTATATGTGACAGATGACAGTGCGTGGAAGTAATCGGCAGCGATCCCACCAGATTTCAGTACTTTTTGTAATAACAATCCTTTCGCTTGATATATTTTTTGACAGATAAGTAAATATTTTTTTTTTTTTGTATAAATGTCATTCGTGTTTTGTTGAGATTTTTTTATTGTAGGATACAGCAGAAAGCAAAAGTGTTTTGTTCGATTGTCGTTGAAAATCATAAATAAAGATGTCAGTATCAATTTTCATTGAGTAAGTTTCTTTAGGCACTTTTGTATATAAAGGTTTAGCTGCATAAATGAAATCCTATAAAATGGGAAGTCTTGGAGCCAAAATAAAAAATGAAAAATAAAAATGAAAGTTCGAGCAAAGATAATATAATATTATATAATATTATATTATCTTATTATATTATAATATTATTATTATCTTTGGTTATAGAGTTTAAAGAACATTAACAAAACAAAACAAAAAAAAAAAGAATCTGAAAGTTTACAGCCAGTAGCCTAGCCCTAGATAGATAGAAAGATGCCCTGGTAAATAAAGTAGTTAACAGCATAATGATTTCAGTTTTGATTTAGGAAAATAAATATTAAAAAAAAGGTTGGTAAATAGATAGGTATAGGATTTTTGCAAACACTCGCAAAAAAAATTTAGATAGGTCCCTATATATGTAGGTATATTGATTTCTAAGCAACAATCTGACAAGCCGATTCATTTAAATTAATTTGAGCATCGTAGGTATTGATAAAAGAATTAAATCCATGGAGAACTATTTTCAAACAAAATTAAAAAAAAAAACACAGAAAACTCTTTTTATGTATTCTTGATGGGCTCAAACAAAAATTTGAATTACAATCTTCTAACCCCGAGGCTACACAGGAAAGTACTGGCAAGCAAGTTTGGTACATACACTGCCTGCCAAATTCGGTTCTGTGAACTTGCCCAGCAAGTTGCGTCTTCGTTAATTTTGTCTACTATTAGTGCGAGATGTAGTGAAATTGCTCAAAGCATTTCATACCTGCCACTCCAAATTTTTGGGCATGCCATTTTTATAATTTAGGAACAATCAAAATTAAAAATGTGTTTGATCTGTCAAACGAAATGGGTTGAAAAAAAAAATTAAATAAATTTAGGGCCAATTTTTCAAATGTCAGTTAAGCAATCAGTTAGTACTTAATCTTCAGATAGAGCAAAAATTAGTTTTTTAGGTCAGATATAAATTATTCCTGAGAATAAACTATCTGCTCATATCAGAGCGATATAAAATTATTCCTAGGAATAAATATTTTCAATGTCAAAAAACACTTTTCTTCAATATTGCTTTGAAATAAACGTTAAATAAAAACTAAATTCTTTGAAATGTATCAAAAACAAAAACAAACACAAATAAATTTGACGTTCAAATTATAATATTCTGTAGATTATTTTTTCATAATTGAAAAATTCAATTTTGTTATCCGATTGTTTAAGAGTGAATTAACTATATTCGTCGGGTATTTAACGATTATTTAACTGACGATTGAAAAATCGGCTCTTAGAATAGTCAATAAAAAGAACGATGAAAGTTGATTGAAGTCAACTTTAAACAAAAAAAACTTGCTTCTCAACTGGCTTGGAAAAAGGCAAGCCAGTAGACGCGCAAGTTGCTTCGATTTGTATGTATGTGTTAATAAAAAATTGTAAGTGTATTGCAACTTGCTTGCCAGTACTTGCCCGTGTGGCCTCAGGGTAAGGGACAATTTTTCCATAGTCAGTTTGTCCCCTTTCACACGAAGATACTAGTTGCTGGTGATTTTTTTGACGTTTTCTTTAAATCTCCTTAACAATCTCTTGTACCTTTCACACGCAAGCAACAAAAACCCGGAGATTTTCTTTATTTTCCTTTTAAACTACCTTGGTTGAACGCACACAAACGTAGTGTGAAGAGAAACGTAAAAAAAAACTCCTGAATTTGTTGACCGGGGAGATTTCATTTCCCCCTCTTTCTTCCTGCCCTTCTCGCCTATGAACTAATTGTTGCCGGCAACTCAGTTGCCCTGTGTGAAAGGGGACTTAGGTATCAGATTTTAGAAAACTATATGAAGTAGTATTTACATCCATAACAAACATTATGGAACAAAAATTAAACACAAAAAATGTCTTTTTTTCATAGATGGACCCTATTTTTTTGCTACTATTTAATCATCTATCAACTAATTTTTTAGTTCGAAGTCAATCCAAAGTGTTTTTATAATTTTGTCCAGCTAGATTGGCGATTCATCACACTGACCCCAAGCCCGTGGGGGAAGTTAGAATTTTCCCCCATATATTTTTTTCTAAGAATAGTCCCAGGAATCATTTCCTAAAATATAGTGCACGAATTAGAGGACACGTTGTACCTACATTTAGATATTCATATAATAAATTGGAGAATATGGAAAACAAGTTCTTTACTCTTCTGCAAACAAACACTTTTAAAAAAATACGAATTTATGCAGAAAAAATTAAGAAAATCGTTGGAGCTTCCTTAAAAATAATATTTGATACTTTTCTTGAATTATTTTAGATACAACTTGGTAAGCCATTTTTAGGAATTTATTAACATACACCTAGAAATATAATTAAAAAAAAAAAAGTACATTAACCTAAAATATCAGTTCTTCAACGATTTTAAATGTTTTTTCTTAAGTGGCGATGTGCGTTTTTTATCTTAAGCGAATATACATACTTGCACACAAAAAACACACCTTTTATTCTTCTATAACCTAGATTTTTCGCCACTTTACCAAAATTTATTAGCATATATTAAACTCATTCCTTTTATAAGAAAAAAGTAACGTTTGATGTTGATGATACTCGTATTGTGATCTTTTTACACACTTGAATTAAAAAAAAAAAAATAGAAAACCAACGTTTGTTAGCAATTAAATAATTTGTTTGATTAGGTTAAGTTCAAAAACTCACCCACTTGGTTGTATTATTTTCACACTAATTGCAGAGGGCAACTATACAACCCACGTTCTAATTGAAATCCTGCATCTTGCGTAGGTTGTTTTAGATACATAATGCATGACTTGGCCCAGGCATCAACTTGCAATCAATACAGAAACCAAAACCAGAAACTTAACTTATTCAGTCTCCTGAAACAAAGTGGAAGAATTTTTTTGAAATTTTGTTGTGATTTGTGTTAGTGACTTATGAATTAATATATTGATTTATCGTAGTAAAAGACCCCCTCTTAGTGAAATGGAAAAATGTAATTCAATTCAGACATTAATCGAGTGTTGTCAAGTTCAATGACTCTCGAATTTAATTAATTGACGCAAGGTGCTAATCACTATCATGACGACAGAAGCTTATTACATTCAAAAGTGCACTGAAAAAGTACGTAAAATCTTATTATGGGGGTTTAAAAATAAAAATCTACTGACGCGTAAATAAAATGATGCACGTGTGTGTTTGAGTTTTGTATTTTGTTCTTATTTGTAAAGTTTTTTTCTCTACAAATAACGTCAGTTACGGAAGTTAAGTGTAAGTACTTATAAATTTATCTATGAGATGTTGTTATCCGATATGTCAACCCCGTTTTGTTTCGTGATTAGTTCGTATTAGTTAAGATTTAAATTCCAGAAACATATGTTTTTTGTGCGCGTCTCTTTTTCTATTTAAACATATGAAACGGTTCTTTTTAAAATGTGTAACCTAAGAACTTTTATATACCTAATCTTAGCAGATGACAGGCCACAGGAACTTTTTAGTCTTTCTAACCAATAAGAAATGATATAGGTACAATATGTACCTAGAGACATATAAATCGTTTTAAAAAATAAAATCGGAAAAATAAGAGGAAGCGCTGGGAGGGAAACAATAGGTGTGTTTCATTGGCAATTTTGTGGCTAGTATAGTAAAATTTCCCTTGTAAACAACAACAAAAACCAAAAGTGCCAATATATAAGCCAGTAAATTAGTAAACATAAAATTGGACAAATAAATTGTTTTTTACTCACAGCCACATAAATAAAGAGCGGACACAAAAGTGGATAAAGTGTTTTATTGAACTTGCATTGCTGCGCTAGCTATCAATTGCCTAATAATATAGGCCCATAGTTTTATTGTATCTACGAGTATTGGAACAGTTACACAATCAGTTATTTTCTAATGTTACTCACATTGCCATTTTTGTATTTGGCCAGTTTATATTTCAGATATCTCGGAGGAATCCGTATTCTCAGAAATTTAAACACAATTCCTCACAAAAATGTCTCCGTTTGCTGTCAAAAAACTGAGGAAGTTTTTTTTGTGGATTCTTTGCTCAATTATTTTCTATCGCAGAAATCAAATAAGAAAGAAAGGAAAAGCAAGTGTTTTTGAGGAATCTTGTTTACATTTAATTCTCCTGCTCTTTCAAAGTGACGGAGGAAAATTACTGAGCGCTCTGACGGTGTTCACATATGGGACTCAGATTTACGATGTTTTTTTGGCATAAGTCAGTCAGCTTTGACGTTCAGCAGTCGTTAAAATAAAACACAAATTTTTACTTGCCGGAGAATTTAATTAGAAATTTTTCAATCACAAAAAAATATAGTTTTCCAATTGAACAAAAAAAATTTGAATTCTGTAGTATTTAGCCTTTTTTTTCCCGCTAGCGCAGTTTTTTTGCGAAAAAACAAAATTTAAGCTTTTTGCATCGTTTTTATGAGTTTTCCAGTGAGAAACACTATCCCAAAATGGTTTGAAATACTTTTGTAATTTTTCACTTTTTTGGCTTATGTATTTGAGGCTTTTAAGTGCCAAACAAAAACTAAATACTAACAAAACAGATGTCACAAAAGGAAACGTCAAAAAAAAACATCCACAAATTTTTAAAAAATTTAAAAAATCCTGCCTCACTTGCCCGTCTCTTTCTTGACAAGGCCTTGAAAATCTGTGTCAAAGTTCATATAAAAAAAATAAAATGGCAGTAAAATGCACAGAAAATCACAGAGTTTCAAAGTAAAGGAACAGACATATTATTTGATTGAATATTTTCAAATCAGTCAAATTTTTTGGAAAACTGGAATAACTGACAACTAGCTAACCGACACATAAATTTATGATTGTGAAACGCAAATGCGGATAATTTACCTGTCCGATAGTTATGGGGAACTTTAATCAGACATTGTGAAACAAACCCAAAGGCCAGGCGCGCACATGCAACTAAACAGTTTGGTTTGAGTACTATAGAATTATATGAGAGTCCGCGCACATAAACAGGCGCGCACTCCCATATAAGTCCATTGTGCTCAAAATCGAAACCAAACAGTTTAGTTGCATGTGCGCGCCTGGCCTAAGGGTGTTTTAAAGCCCCTTGCTGCAATTTGATAAAATCCAAAATTTTTGTCGTGAAGTATAAGTATTTAAGTAATTGGGTTAACGCATACAAATATCCGTCATTAGTCCAAACTATTGATGAATTTGTTGACTGAGTCACATTGACAGCTGTACATATTTTATTTGCCAGTTTAATTTTTTAATCAGAACTTCAATTGGCCTGTAAAATATTCAGAACTTTAAGTGCCACTTAGACCTATTCAGATACTGTGAAACGTAAATGAGGTTTTTAAGTGACGAATAAGTTCCAAGTAGCTTAATGGGAACTTTAATCAGACATTGTGAAACAAACCCTAAGTCTATTTGAATAATCTATTTTTAATAGACTCTCGCAATAAGCTTCTGTATTGATGCACTACGTATCAATCGCCAATGTATAAACACCGTTCGAACGAAAAAAAAAAAAAAAAAAAAAAACAATTCAGAAAGTACGGTATTTATTGTTATTACGACTTTCCGACTTTTCTGGCATAATTTTCCAATGTTTATCTCCGTAGTGTGCTTACCTGGTTCAATACAAATTGAAGACAAAAATCTTCATCCAATTTGGATGATTCTTAGCCGAGTTATGCGCGTACGAAAAAAAACTAATTAAGAAAGATTTAAATTTCAAGATTTCATTCCAATTTTCTAATTTTCGGTTCCGCTATGTTTTAATCTGGTTCAATACAAATCCAACAAAAAATCTCCAACCAAATTGGATGATGTTTAGCTGAGTTATGCGCGTACAAACACAAAAAGGGATTCATTTTTATATAATAGAATCACTTTTTTTCTAGTTATAAGTGGTAAAAATGAAGAAAGACCTTAAAAGTTAGGAAATTTCGTTAAGAAATATCAAGGTTATGACTTTTCATAAGGCTATCTAAAAATTTGAACTAGTTTTGCTAATTTAAAATTTAAACTTCTATAAAAAAAAAAAAGCACCCTCTGTATGAAACTACTATACTGCATAATCAAAAAATGCATGTCAATATTGTTCTCGAACTATTTTATTTAAAATTTCAAAATTCATTTCATGCAACAGCAAAAAAAAAAATATTGTTATGCACTCCTTTGAATATTATAAAGGTACTTATTCTAATATTGTCATAAAACATTTTTCAATCGCCATTAATGTCAGGACATTATTATGATTATCCAATAAATCAAAAATCTGTTCGCAAATAACACAATCACGCCCAGACAGAGGCGCGACACAACACAATAATATTCAAAAAGTATCGTGATTTTCAAAATTCATTTCACAAAAACTGATTTGTTATATGTACATATGTATTTTTTTTTTCTTATTTCTTGGGTAATTTGTGTCAAAAAATTTAATAATAATTACATGTGAAACATTCCGATCATGTTAATTCAAATCGTGATTTATTGTCCCATCTCAAATAAGCTATAGTAGATATTTGATATGTTTAATTTTCGATAAGGATCTGTGAGTAGAATAATTAAATTGATAAAATCAATGATCGAGAGTGCATTGAATTTCTATTTGCTGATGCGGCTGCGAATTACGATCAGTTCATCAGTTTTCGCACCTCTTTTGGGTTTATATTAAGTAGATAAACCTAGGTACATAAATGTTGTGTATATGTACGACTGTACGTACAAGTTGGTATAGTTCATCCGATATGCGAATGTGATCCGTTTCGGACTGTATAATGTCGTGAGAAAACTAATTGAATGCGCAACTGGTGCGAAAGATAATTGCAAATTATGCGTATTTAGAAGGTGTAATTTCTGCTCACTTGGATATGCACCCAAGATTGTTAGATAATTTATCGAAAAGATATCTTGTCCGATACGATGAACACACATTCTGCACACCTACCACCACGCAGTTGTAGATGGCACAGCAGAGAGATGCGCAGTAAGTAAGGTTACCGCCTTGGTGAAAAACTATAAAACAAAATTTCAAAGGAATCAACAGAATTTTTCTGATCGTGAAATATTCTTTAACTTCACCTAAAAATTAATTGTTTTTTTTTTGTTGATCTTTTCAACAAAAAATCATGTCTCCAAATTTAGTTCAATTTGAGGAACTTTTCAAAACTTTCCGCCTGGAAAAATGTTAAGTTTTTGCCAATGAAAACTTGTCAAATACTCAGTAAGGCCTTTGTTTAAGAAGTTGTGTGGCAAGTTTTACTATAAGAAATACCCTCTTTATATCAAAAACAGAAACCTAATAACCAACATACAATGTTTTAAATATTACATTTCATTTTCATCGTTGTATGTGCCTTGCCTATATTCTTCTTTTTTGTGTTTAGGTTGTATTTGTGGGACTGGTAAAGAGAAAATTCCCATCAGGATCGAATCTTTTTTGTCTCGAGGCGAAATAGGACATAAAAGATTTCTGTTATAAAACCTGGTAGCCTCTTGTAAGGATCTATGTAAATCTTTCGAGAGCCTTACTAGTAAGAACTAGATTATTTTTCCAAGTGAGTCATTTTTATCAAAATTATAGCATTCTTACTTCTTTTTTAGCAAGTTTTTACCAAGTTCAGTAAAGGTCTTAGAAAGTTTTCTGTAGGGAATATCTAGATAACGAAAACTTGTCAAAATTAAAGTATAAAGGCCGTGTGCGAATTGGTTTAAAATTTCGATTAAATTTTATCCGAGATTAAAATTTGACATTTACGTAAATTTAACGCGATTTTAAACCAATTCACACACGGCCAAACTTATTGATTTTCAACATTAAACTTTTACAGAAGGTCCCAGTATGGGATCTTAAGTAAACCAACTCTGTTTCTTATTTTTGTTTGGCTCTCGACTCTTTAGGCAAAATAGCGATCTTCGATATTACCCTCCAGGATCAATGTAGTAAAACTTTCTGGAGCCTCATTTAAAACTATGTTGTTTTTCCAGGTGGGTTCTAACTTACAAAAACCTTATGCTGAGTCTTTATAGAAATATTATGGTGAATTTTTTCCGATCTTAAGCTTAATTTTTTCGAGTATGGTAACCGTGATGCACATGTGCTATTTGATACACGCTCTGCGAAAATGCTATATTTTATGGGACAAATTGCTCAGTTAGCCAGCAGGGTGGATGGTATTGAGAAAAGACTTATGCATTATGAGTTAAATTGACCCAAGTGCCAAGTGCGTTGTTGTGGCAAAAGATAAGTATCTACAAGTTGGAGCACTCGAAGTTCGGTTCGTTTGGATATAAAGTACCTACATAACATTGAATGTAAAAAATTTTATTGGCTTAGTGTATTTAACACCATATATTTAAGTGTGTGTTTCTAACGTTAAAAGACTGCGAATAGACATTGAAAGGCTTCTTTATTATGGCCAAGTACAAATTGATTCATTTCAAAAGCAAATACTTTTTAAAACTAGTTTGGAAATTTTATCTGATGCTATCGGCTACACATGGAAGATTAGAAAAACATTCGATGTTAACTTAGATCTTGTAGATATTTATAAGAAAGTGGCGCTATCAAGTTAAGTTATTGGAAAAAGTGGTGTTCTTTTTTATATAGGACGTTAGATTTCAAGAAGACCCTGTGGAAAAATTTAATAATTAAATGGGGTAATATATATAAAAAAAATAGTAAAGACTTGAACTATATTAGTGAGATGTTGGTCAATATATTTTTGTTTTGCTAAAAGCGTTTTCATGTTACGGAATAATATCGAATTATACGGTACCTATTAGCACCAGCACGAAACAACTTCCTACATCAGACATCAGAGTTCATTTCGACACCCCTTCACAACCACACTTTACTACTTTTTGGATCATAATTAAAGACTTTTCACCTACTCGAAATAGAAAAGTGATTAAGTGAAAATAGAAACTTCATCAAAGCTATAATAATAATAATATAATAACAGGAGTTTCTAGATCAGAATTCTGTCATGGAAATCTGCAAAATACTTAAGCAGTATTTATTTATTAACTTCCCATATTGAAATTTATTGTAATTAGACTGATTTGTCGAGCTTTGACATTTCTCCACGTTTTGAGGTCTCTGGAATCTGGAAAGGTGTCTGTGTAGTGGGTGTACGTAAGTATATACCTTCGTATATACGTTTGTAAGCTTTTTTTCGTCGACGATATCTCGAGAACGAATAGAGATATCGACTTCGAATGAATTTCAGTTTACAGATAATAATGCCATAAAGTGCAGAAAGGGTTTTCAGAAAAATTTAATTATCGGTTTTCTTACTACAATAATTAAAAACAAAAAGTAGCGAAAACGCTTATTTGTTGAATATCTCGAGAACAAATAATGCTACCGACTTCGGCCTAGTTTCATTCTATACATAATGATTAATGACCCTACGAAAAATTAATAAGACTTAACAAAATCAACTGACAATTTTTTTTTTTAATTCAATAAACCTTTAAAAATTGTTAAAACCTGTTTTTCGGCTCGAATACCTTGAGAACACACAAAGATTGTAATATCGGGTTAGTTTTATTCTTTATACACAATGCCATAGTTGATAATTGGTAGAGTTTGTAAAAAAATTTAATTGACAGTTAAAAAAAAAAAACTACAAGAACCTACTAAAAATTGTTGGAAAATGTTTTTCGTTTCGAATATCTCTAGAACAACCATTGATGAAAGCTCCGGAATAATTTTAGTCTACTCACAATGTCATATTTCAGTAATAGATAAAGTTTGTAAAAAAAATCAAATGACGGTTTTTTTATAGGCCAAAAAAACTGCAACAGAAACTGCTAAAAATAGTTGAAAAATGTTTTTCGAATATCTCTATAAAAAAAGAAAACAATGATAAGACGTATTGACTTCTAGACACGAGCGAACGCAGGGGGGGTTTTGGGGCTTCAACCCCCAACTTTTTTGTTCTCAATTTTACGATAAAAAGTGTGTTAACATAAATTGTAGAAAATTTAATTCTTTACACAAATATGGTAAAGTTTTGTTTGGGCGATGTTAGGTTCTCAAGATATCGCGAAGACATTTTTACGCCCCCTTTTCCAAAATGGCGGCCAAATGGGGAGAGTTCAACCCCAAAAACTCGTTTTTACACTCACACTGATCCCTACTACAGATCCATCAAAAAAAAATTTTATCCTGTACAAAATACAAGGTTCGGCCAAAATTTTGTAACATTTCAATGGACTATCTGGGTGCAACCCTTCCCGTATATGTGGCTTCAAGCGAAAGGTCATTCTCTTGTCTTATTCACATATTAAAACGAATCTACGCATCAAGACTGGTGAGAAGGGATTAAATGTTGATATTAACATATGGGATATTGAGGCGAATCATGAAGAGAACCTTGTTTTAATGGCGAAAAGGTTTCAAGACGTATATGGATATACTTTTGTTAAATGTCATGACGTCATGTATTGATTGATTACATTAGCTGCATTTTATTTTCCCCCAGATCTGATCCGGATCAGATCATGATAATAAAACAAACTGGATCACAAATTTATTTATTTCTCATAGTTGGCTTTATTTGCACAATAAAATTGACAGAAGGAAAATTTTTACAAATCCTGTTTGCAATAATATTTGGTATCTAAGGAAGGAAATGGAACAGTTTTATTTTTTTAGTTCAATTTCCATTAAGTTAATAGTTTTTATGTATTTTTTCCGTGCCTCGCGACGCGTCGGCTCTATTAAATGAAGAAAAAACTGATAAAAAAAATTGGAATGATGGCGGCATGTGTTTGATTTCGAGAATTTTTAATTTTATTGAGGTTTTTTTGTAAATCTTAGAAGTGGTACCAACCTATAAAATTAAAATATTGCTAGGAAAGTGTTCAGAAAATGGATTTTGAAATCCAAATCCAAAGGCAGATCTGGATCTTGTGTTGTTTTTGTAATACTTGTATTAATGTTTCCAAATCCAATCCGGATCAGATCTGGGGGAAAATAAAATGCAGCTATTATTTCAACACGAGTACCTACAATATAGTAATAAAATAAGATATTTATGAAAATCTCATATTTTAAATTTAAAAGTGCCCAATTTTTTCCAACAATAGCAAAACTACTTGGTATACCAAGTAACTTTTTTCCACGAGCAATCGTTCAGAAGTTATTGATAACACAATTTTTTAAAGTTAAGAGTTTTTTTAAATGATTATTTTTAAATAATGGGGCACATAATCTAAATTTCGATAATATTCACTGTCTAGGAGTTTTATAATAACTGTCTAGGAATAATGTAATAACAGTGCGATCTATTAATTAAAGGAAATATATTTTTTACTAATTCTTAGGGATTTTTGTTATATTGGACTATCTCGTTATCTTTGGGCTCATCAGTTAGATGCTGTCGCACCTTTCTAAGACGCAATTTTTTGGTCGATGACTACCGACTCTTAATAAAATCTACAGCGCATACGCACTGTAAATTATATTCTTCTAGGGGAACATGGTTACATTCTTGCACCTAGAAATATATGTTGTTGTTGTAAACCCGTGGTCTGGTTATTGTACGAAGAAGATAATTAACACAAACAAAAGAAAATTATTTTTGTTATTGTTTTAGTGGACTGTATTGAATTAAATTCAAATGGAAGATTTTTTTGTGACCTTAAAAAACTTCTGTGCAAGTGGCTCTAAATTATTTTTCTTAAACAATTTCGTTAAAATTTTCCAAATTTAAATCCAAGTAGGTAGGCACTTTTTTCAGTATCAAACTAATTTTTCTTTTATAATTAACAGAAATACATAATTTTGTAATAATGAATTTTGAATTTACAGTTTTGAAATACAGAATTTTGAAAACCGAATTTTGAAACGTATAGAATTATGACCACCCCTACCATTTTCTTTTTAACACATTTTTTGTTAATAGGTATTATAGGCTAGGCACACACATGGCTTACCTTAAAATAACTTATCAAATCAAACTTGCGCGACAACACTAGGTAATCACCAACTAACTTAATGAAATAACCCATGCTTCTATAATTCAAATGCGCCAACAAAATTATACCCAGTTGTAACATCGCTGAGGAAAGATTAAAAATAATAACCTTTCACCTGAATGAAATTGTTTGCATATGTATTAATATAAACAGAAAAGAAAAATATTGTTTTATAAAAACACAAATCTTGTTTATGTATTTATAAATGAACCGCACTGTTTCCTACCTACAAAAAAATTCGAATTAAAAAAGATTTAAATTTGTATCATATTAAAATAAAGAACTAATTATGACAGCTGCTGGCAGTTCCTTCTATCTCTATCCTAAGTTACGTTACGTTACGTTTAACATAACTTTATTATGAGCAATGACATTTCTTAACGTTCGATATTCTCTTAAATTTTCAGTTCAACTTCAATCTTCAACTATGGCGTTTGCTAGTCGGCTGGCACCTCGAACTTTGCAATTTTCGCAAAATTTTTCACAATTCAATCGGAATTTCGGTTATTTTCGCAATGCTAGAAGTGCCTCAAAAACATACTTTCGTACTTTTTGTATAATTGGTGGTGGAATCGTAGCATTTACGTGCGCAAACTTAATTAAAACAAATCAAGTGCAAGCGATAAATCTAAAAAAATTTAGACCAAAGGTGTGTATGATGAGTGTGTATTTCGTCGTTCATATATATTTTTTGCTAAAAATGGATAAAAAGAGTATTTCGTGTGGGTGTGTGTTTTATTTTTAAATTAAGTTCTCTTATTTGTAGTGAGCGGCTCTCTTTGGAATGTTGTTTATTTACGTTTTGGTGGCTTTTGTCAAACTTTTCTGCAAAAAAAAAAAAACTAACGTCAACAAAACTTTTTTTTTGGTGGTATTTTTACATTCACCGGCGGCAACCAAAACTAGATTTTTTTATTTTAGTAAAGAATTGTTGAATTAAGTAGCATTCGTTCGTTAATATCAGTTCAAGTTCAATGTGAACTTAAAGGCAATGAGATAAGTTTTTTATTTTGTCATGTGATAACAATATTTAAGTTATTTTTTTTTATTTGATAACAAGTTTATGTTGTTTTCTTCTCTTTTAGTTGCGTCATTTGATAATAAAATTTATGATTTTTTTACTTTAGTAAATGGCGATAGTTTTCATGGAACTTTATGCCAAATGTTTGATAAAATGACTGCTGCAGTGCCAATTTTTCTTTTATAAACTACAACAAATATGTGAGATATATATAGGTAGATAGTTATAGGAAAATGTTAATAAATTCTTAGGTGATTCATTGATTCTGTTCTGAAAACTTTTTAGTTTAATTATCATAATTGTTTTAGCCTTGGGTCGTCTCCAGATAGTTAAGATCATAATGAAGCTCATTTTAGAATTCCTCATTTCCATGTTCGAGGTTTATTCATTCCCATTTCAAAGTGTTTTTTTTTTTTGTTTCTGTGGCCGGACGCTTCGGAATAGGCTTTTTTTAATGAAAAGTTGAGAAAAATCAATTATTGAAGAATTATAAAAACAATCCTTTAACGAAAATCCTTGCATCTCACAACCTCGAGCTAGCCTCATTTTGAAAATTGCTTTCGGCCATTTATTAACAATTCACATGAAAGAACATACCAACGGTTTGGGTGTCTAATTCACTAACTCTAATTTGAGTGCTAGAATGACATTCATTCTTGTACCTACATACCTATTGTCCGTTTCAGTATAGCACTCAATTTTCTTGATAAAAAGTAGGTAGGTACTTAATTACATCTTTATCAGAAACAATCGCCATTGCCTAGGAATAATCGTTTTTTTTTTATAGACCAGCTCCTAATTATCCTTTCCGGAAGCTTTGGCTTCTATATATAATGTATATTCTATTTCACAATTAAATTTTATGAATGAATAAAATTTTATGAATTGGATTAAAATAAATTTCATTCGAAGATTAATTTTTGACACTAAAGAGGTGGAAAGTTTAAAATTAAATCTCGGATAAATTTTATCGGAATTTTCTAAATACATTATAGGTATCGTAGGTACAGCTATGGACAGAAATATTAGGAAAAACTTTAAAAATTATTTTCAGCTAATTTGAATTGTTGCTGAGGTTTTTTTTTAGGCACTTTGTGTGCAGATACCGGTAAAACCTTTTTCAAGAAATAGCATAGTTTGAATTCTATATTAAACTAGCTGACCCGGAAAACTTCATTTCACCTATATTTGATTAAATCATTAATGTTCCAGTCGAAAGTCAAGCCAGTCTTTTTAAGGAATGAAACTCTTTTCAAATTAAATTGAATTTCAATACACTTATTTAAACCTAAAATTGAATTCATACATTTCCGTTCACTGCAATGCTTAGTGATAAATGATAAGATTTTTAAAATAGCAACAGTCCAAATTAAGTGTATCTAACTATTCTATTTTGAATAGATTATGCCAATAAGCTTCTGTATCGATACACTACCGATTCGTGGCAATCGCCAATGTACCTATAAAGACCGTTCGAAAAAAAAAAACTATAAAAAAATATGCAATTTATTGTTCTCACGGCCTAATTTCCTAATTTTATCTCCGTGGTGTGTTTATCTGATTCAATACAGATCTGACAAAAAAATCGCCATCCAATTTGGATAATGTTCAGCCGAGTTATGCGCGTACGAACACAATTTCATTTCAGAAATTTTGAAATGTGTTTCCACGATTTTCCTACTTTTTTGGTCGAATTTTCTAATTTCCGGTTGAATTTTTCAATATTCTGATTAATATTTGGGGTAGAACTAAGAAAACATGAAACACCAACTGACAGAGAACATGCAAAAAGTTGCTAAGGATTTTCCCGAAAAGATGCAGCTTATCTGTAAAATCATGGTAAAACTACAGCATCGATTTTCGGGGATTTGTGGTCGAGATTTGTTTTATTATAGTTTGCAAGACTCTGGGACTATCGTTATAAAGAAGGAATTTAAGGTATCCCTACAGGAAAAAACCACAAGAGGCCAAATCGCGTTGGCCAGATTTAATCTCCTCTTAGAATTATAAGATAAAAATAAAATAAATTTGGTGGTAAAGCAAAGCAATTAGGTAGACGAGGCTGGGAATCGAACCTAGACCTCTAACATGACAATCCTATGCACTAACCATCATGCCACAGTCACTGCTTAGAGTTATAAGGCTTCCGAAGAATATGGCTCGCCAAAAGTGCATGCAAATCCTTGTGGTCCCCTCCTGCTGAAATCAAACTTTTCCAGCTGCATTCCTTCCAATTTAAGCAAAAAAAATCCTGGTTCATTCAAGTGAAAAATCAAAAAAACGACTGAAACTGCGTATTTAACTCCCTATTCAACTCCTTCGAAAAATACCAATTTCAACTTTTTAAAAAAGAAGCATTAGGATATGAACCGAGCAATGTCCTCCATGCGTCTGCAATATAAGAAATAATTTGTTGCGAATGAGAAGCAAAACAGCATACATGTCAGTGATGTTAAAGATCAAAGCTATTTAGCGAATACTCTTACTCAAATATTCAGGAGAATACATAAAAGTGTAGCCGCTCCATTATTCGTGTTTCTATACCAACCAAACCAAATGCCTTTTAAACTTTAATTGATAATCATTAACATTACATTTGTTGACATTTCATTGTAAGCCATGTTGCATTAAAGTCCCTTCCACCTTCATATTTCCTGGTTATCAAAAAATTACAGTTAATACCGATTTTAAGAAGCTTTCTTTTTCTATCAGTTATAGAGCTTCTTCTAATTTGGTAACATCTTTTTTAACCTGTGCTTAACAAGTTGTCAGTTTAATGAACAGTATTATAGAACAACAGCTTCTTTCCACAATATTTTAAAATAAAATTCCTGCTAAAGCAGAGTTTTCTACCTTATGTCGCAACTTTAAAAAGAACCAAATCTTCAATGATCCAACTGCTGACCCTATAAATCTCCAATCCCATTCCGATCGATCGTTGCATCTGATAAGATATGGTTCTTTTTCGGGAATTCTTTCGTAAATTCTTCCTTTAGTCTTTTTTATATTTGTCCTTTAGTTAAGGCCCAAAATATTTTGTCATTATACGACGGAAATTTGTCTCATGTTTTTAATCTTGATAACGAAACCAACATTAAATGCTAAATCATTTCGTTGCACACATCCGAAATGCATCATTCTCTAATTTACGAGGCGATAATTAAATTTATTACATAATTTGTTTCTTCGTGTGACAATATTTCAGTAAAAATCCAACCTTATAAATGTTAGAGAGACTTTGGCATTAAAGTCCCAAGCCATAAGAACTCTCCCAGCAGGAATCTCGCTTTTGCAATTTCTTGAAGAAGGCATCGTATGTGTATTGGCGATTTTTTAAAAATACCTGTTCACGCTGTTTGTTTTGGGAGATGCATGAAGAACACCCTGATCAGAAGCTACTGTAGCTACGCATGCTTTTCACATTGGGCATTATGTGTTTTTTCATTTATTTATTTGTCTTTTAGTTTTATTGGCACCGTGAGGATTTCATAATTGATTGGGAGCCATGTCCTTTGTTTGAAAATCGCTTGTGGTGGCACACAGCAGGAACTGGCAAATATTGCACAACGTTCGATTTGAGATCTGATTTACCTTAGCGATAACCTGCGTCGTGTTGCCTGGATTTGGAGAAATATAAGAGGCTGTTTGGTGACAGCTCAGGACAAGGTGATTAGTTTTTTTATTTGTTGGCGAAACATTTAGGGGTTATTATAAATAAATAAAGAGCTAACGATTACGGATTCGATTTCGTTGGAATGATTTTTTTTAACTCTGTTTGGTTGACCAATTGTGAGTTACAATTCTAGGAAAACATCATAGCTACTGTGCGGTAGGTAGGTTTACTTAGAATCAAAAGATGTACGAGTATACAGAAAAAAAAATAAATATTTTCTTCCGTCCTTCTATCTTATTAGCTGAAAAAATTATTTTTTGAACTGAAAATGTAATTAACAGAATTCGAGACAAAGCTTATCACCAAACTAATTTTGAGTACATACTTAGGTAAGAAGATAGATCAATAAAAACAACTTTAAACTTTCACGGGGTCCAATCCAATCCAATGATATCAATGTTATGTGAAATAAATACGAAAATAACTTTAATAGTAAGGTAATTTCTTAAATACTTTGACTCAATAAATTCAAATGCGTTATGTTCTGACGTATCATGTTTGTTTAATTAATTTTATTATTCAATGTGTTATCCCAATCATAATCGAATCTTATCGAGATTCTCTCGAATTTCCCGAAAAAAAAAATGTTATTTCCATCGACGATACCTACATAAGATAAGTGATTTATTCATTTAAATCTTCACGGGAATTCCAGTATTGAATCACCTCACCTAAAAGTTCTATATCTCCCACGAAACCATAATCTTAGAGAATCTTCTTCTAAGCCCTTGTCTAGTGGTCCACCTTATTGAAACCAGCAAGAGTTTGTCTTCTTCCTATCCGAAAATCGATGTTAAACTTCTGATAACAGATATAACACCAGAGCCCCACATACTTTATTCGAGAACAAAAAAAAAAAAAAAAACATCTCCTTTTCTATTTCATTGACCTTTGATCGTGATTCATGAACAAGATCATATTACACCGAAAAATACCCAAAATTATGTTGTGTTGCTATGATGAATTAGTCATAAAATCCTATGATCACACCTACACGTACATTTACCAACAATAATAATACCCAAATCAAATTTAAAAATAAAAAAGAAATTAAATCAAAAAGACATTCATCATTGAAGAAAAACTCACACAAAAAAAAATATAAAAATTCCATTTAATTGTGCCATCAAAAGGATAATAGTCCAAGTCCCAGGAGCCACAAGAGATTTTTTTAAGGTTGACATACAAAATGAAATTCTAAATGCTATTTAAATCGCTCGAAAGGTTCCACAGCCGCACGTGGGATTCAAGGTTTCTAGCTTAATGCGTGTAACAAGAAAGAGAGAGAGAGGGCTAGGTTGGGTTATTGTTAATGTCCGTCGTCGCTTAGGCGCATACCTGAGGCTGAATTGTGAACTTTATTGTCAACCAGCTTCAATTAGTGGGCACATACAGAAAATCCTATTAATCTTTATACAATGCGTAGGGATTCTGTCAGAGGATTAAAAAAGCGCTTAAGTTTGTATTGGTAATATTTTGTCCTTAAAATAACTTGTAGGTAACTGGATAACTAAGCCATTCACTGACAATGAGTTGTACCTAAATAGGTACTATTTATAGATGGGTAAATGTTCGCAAGTGACCTGTCAGTCAATAGTGTCACCACCGATCGATAAACCGATTAAGTTTATCAAATCAACGTATCTGAAGCTTAACATACTTTGTTGCAGTTTGAAGTTTTTTCCAGATACAAAAATAATCGATTTTGTGTATATCATTATTGTCAGCAGCTCTATTATGTTAAATGCAGTTTTTCTTTCTTGTCATTTACCAGAAAAACAAGAAGATTTCAGAAAATTTTTAAATATACATACCTACATACCTATATGTAATTGTTTTTGTTTTTAAACTTGAATCACACTTGCAGCTAGTTAAAAAAAAAGGAAAAGGCCTGAGAATAAATTTAATTAAATTAAGCTTTTGCAGTTCAAGGATTTTTTTTACATTTTTCTTCTTTAAACATTCGATAAAAACTTTATGTCAAGAATAGGACTTGGTCAGTAAAATTGCTAACCCTTTCTCATTTCGTATAAGAAACTCCGAGTAAATACCATCAAACCCCTCAAATTTCTCCGTTTTTACTGCCGATAGAGTGTCGATGACCTCTTCGGTTATAAAATTCTTGAAGATTGTGATGTTCGTTAAAGTGCAGTTCAGTCGGCTGCTATCTTTGCTTTAAGACTTCATGCTTTGCTGCTAGAATGGGGGAAGTTAGGATCGTTGACAGTTAATGTTCATTTATAATTTTATATTGTCAACTGTTGCTAACTTCGGAACTTAGTTAGTCTCTAGAAAAAAAAAATATTGTAAAAACAAAATTTTGTCCCAAGTACTTTTCCCATACAAATTGAATTGAATTTTTTCACTGTGTTACTTTCAATTTTTTTTCTTGAACTTTATCAGCAACTTTTCAAATTTTTTATACGTTTCCCCCCTTATTGCTCTCTCGTTCGCCTACTCAATATGTATAGGTGAAAATTTAAGCTGTCAATGGCATTATCGGCCCTATCGAGGTATTCCGGCGTTCCATAATTTCGGAAAAATGTTCCGAACAGCCGTTCGCAAAAACACCTCGAAGCAAAAATCCTCGATAGGGCCCGAAATGAATGTTAACAATTAAGGCTGTTTCACAATGCGACGAGAAAGCGAGACGTCAGCGTGACGAGATCTTTTCACAGTTGTTCTCTCTTTAAAACGAATTTCAAACAACGAAATAATACATAATAAAGTATTTCTCGTCGTCACGTTGAGTCTTTTTTTCAATTTTTCGAACTTTACGACGTGACGAGACGACGAGAAATGCTTGATTATGTATTATTTCACTGTTTAAAATTCTTTTTTAAGAGAGAGAAACTGCGAAGAGATCTCGTCACGCTGACGTCTCGTTTTCTCGTCGCATTGTGAAACAGCCTACAGCCTTGCGGCGAGAAAACGAGACGTCAGCGTGACGAGATCTCTTCCCAGTTGTTCTCTCTTAGAAACGAATTTCAAACAACGAAACAATACATAATAAATTATTTCTCGTCGTCACGTCACGTCATAAAAAGACGCTACGTGACGACGAGAAATACTTTAGGATGTTTTATATTTTTGTTCTGAACTCGTTTTAAAGAGAGAACAACTGTGAAGAGATCTCGTCACGCTGACGTCTCGTTTTCTCGTGGCATTGTGGAACTGCCTTTAGGTAACATTCGGAACATGCAATATTTTTCGGGTGAAACTCACAATAGGCGAAAAAAATTTCCGGGTTAGGGTGAAACACTCACAAGCCAAATAAGCCACAATAAAGGCTGTTTCACAATGCGACAAGAAAACGAGACGTCAGCGTGACGAGAAACGCTTTCATCTTTTTCTCGTTATAAAATCGTTCCCCAATTCACAATGCAGCGAGTTCTTCACACCGACAGCGTAGAATTATTCGTGTTTGTCAGTGAATTTGGAAAATAAAATACAAAATTTGAAGAAAAGGAAAATGAAAATGTTAAAAAAATGCTTTTAGTACTTTTGGGAGTGTTTGTTTACAAAAAAGCAAAAGGCAAAAAAAGACCAAAAGTGAGCAGAAGAAGACATTGCTTGAAATTGGTTTGACAGCTACGACGAGTTCTCGTCACGTTCACGTCTCGTTTCCTCGTCGCATTGTGAAACAGGCTTAAGCCAAATTATGTATGTTTACATTAATAATCTTGTAGCTCTTTTGTATGTGATTTTCATATTTTCTAGTCGTTCTAAAGTATTTATCGAAAGTCAAAACGAGAAATAATTGCGTTTTAAAAAGAACGCGTGTGTTAAAAAATAATACAAAATAATCGGTATATCGGATCACGCTGAAATTCTGCACACAGCTTTGATTCTGATGATAGTTATAATCAAAGAAACTGAATATGAAGAAATGAATCCTCGGCTGTCATTTGAGTTTGCCTACAAGCTCTATCAGATAAGAAATGAGAAGGTATGTGTAAAAATGGCGGTATAAAACTCATACATTCACATTATTTATCTTCACAACTTACACATTCACAGTACTTATCTTCACACCACCCAGCTATATTGTTGTTGGATTTCACATCTATTCATCGACACAAAATTAAATTACAAATACAACAATGTAAACAAATGGGTTTTGGAGGGTGAAACGTACGAAGGATTCATTTCTTCATATTCAGTTTCTTTGGTTATAATATTGTTTGTTCAAATAGTGATAGGCCAATACCCCCAGGTGGCGGCTGACACGCATGACGCATGTTCATAATGGGATCTTCGTTCTTACCGAGGTGCGTTCTTTTATGTTACTGTGGTTAACTATAGTTAATGTGTCAAAAACAAAAGTTGATCTGCCATAGTTAAGAAAGTTACTTTTGGTAACTTTTTCATTTAGGAACGACCAGAGTTAACAATAGTTAATCTGTCAAACGAAAGAGGTTGAAAAAAAATTGAATTGTATATTTGGAATGAATAACCAAGAAAAAATGTGATTGCATTAAATTTATTGCAAAAATAATTATTAGGAATTCAAAATAACATGTGCAATTTTCTTCATTGCTTATGGCACAAAATTTTTTGATGAAAAATTAACCAAATATAAAGAAGAAAATGCCGACAGAAAGAAAATGCATCAGAAAATAAAAGAAAACTATTCCAAAAATCAAATTCGACAAAAAAAAAAAACGATTAAATTGATAAAAATATACCTATAAAACAATTCCAAATCAAAAGGGCAAAAAGTAAACAAAACATCCACCATTGCATTTCAACTGTGTTTGACAGATCAACTATTTCAATTCATATCGAGGAGATGAGTTGGAAAAAGTTACAAAAAGTTACCTTTTGACACTTTTACTTTGGAATTTAGGAACGATTTTATGACGTCATAAAGTTACTCGAAGTAACTTTTCTGAATTAAAGGAACGACCGAAGTTAACTATAGTTAACCACAGTAACATAAAAGAACGCACCACCGGGGGTGCTTAGGACCCGCATCTACTAGTTTTGTAGACTTTAAAGTCGTTAGACTAAAAAAATAAGAATTAGAAATAAATAAATAAATAAATCGTTTAGGCAAAAAAAAATAATATCAAAAATTCTAAAATACAGAATTGTCTCGATAATCCGAACCATCTTTAATTCGAATATCGTGCTAATCCGAACCTTTATTTTGTTCTATTATGTTCTTTACAATCCGAACCTACCCCGATTTGTGTAGGCTTTAATCCGAATTCTAACTTTAAAAAAACACTTGTTTTCAAAGTTTATTTTTACAGTAGGGGTATTCATGCAAAATCGTATGTGCCTCGTAAACCTCGTATTTTGCATAAGTTTACGATCTCGTAAGTCAAATGTCAAAATTTGTATGGAAAATTATATACGCAGAGTTGATAAGTTTGCGCGATGATTTTGCTGCGCAAACAAGATAAATTTACGTGAGTTAAAATCTAGGAACTAATATTGAGAGTTCATGCTAAATACGCGAATTGCTTTATAGGTGCCTTCATGCAAAGTGAAGCATAAATTTACGAAATTACTAAATTCATAAATTTATCTCATTGCATGAATACCCCTATTTCCCATCTTGTACTCATTAATCCGAATAATTTGATAATCCTCATTCGGATTAGAGAGACAATACTGTACATAAAACAAAACAAAAAAAAGTAGGCCTTAGGGCCAGTTGTACAATCGTGGTTCAAATATTTATTCGCAGTTCAAGAATTTAAATTCATCGATTTCGGTGGATTAAATGAGATTCAACGTTGGTTCAGGGATGTAATTGGCTACTTTCGTTAAATATTGAACCACGTTTGTACAACTGGCCCTAAGTGCCAGTTTCACAATCGTGGGTTAAATGTCGATCTGTGGTTCAATATTTTTAATTCACCAATTTCGGTGGATTAACTCCGGTTTAGCGATAAGAAAAAATTATTTAAAACTTTAATTTATTTCTTAAATCTAATAAATTTAAATCTTATTTATTTTAGGAAGACGAACGCTTTGTTAAACTTACAGCTCGAGAACGAAGATTTATCAAGTTTTCCTCAGTCGAATACAATGGACAACTTTACATGACACCTTTGGACTTTCTGGACTCTGTTGTTGAACAGGAGCCTCGTCGTATGTTTACTTTATTGAAAACTTTAAAAAATATATATAATGTAATTATTGTCTTGGTGTAAATTCTAGCTCGTTTAAAAAGGAGATCATTAACTGACAATGACATTGAAAAAATTAAGGATGCCACGCCAGTTTTGAAAAAAGGATCAGTTAATATGTTCAGAGACTTACGAGACAAAGGTAAAATTTTAAGATTTATGTGAAATTTTTTTTTAAATCCAAAATTAGTTTTTTGAAAATTTTGATTTAATTTAAATCGGTTTTACAGATAATGAGATAGTCCAAAATAAAAAAAAATAGTTCTATGAGAGGACCTGTTAATAATGGCTAACTGTAAATTTTGTTTTTCAATATTCAGAAAAATTTTAATCAAAATCGTAGGAGACGTTTTTGAGAAACTTTAGATTTTCTGTAACTGAATGGTATAGACTTTCTGTAACATTTACATATATGGAACGTACCGTTAATTTTGACTATAAGAAAAATGTTTGTTCAAAATATTCTAGATAATGCTAAAAAACCGCTCGGTACCAAAATTCGTAAAAATGACCTAATTCCTTTTTGAAATATTAATAGTATTGTATACAAAAATTTTCAAAATAATTTTTTTTTTGATTTTTAAAAAAAGTTTCAAAATTTCTTTTTAAAACCAAATATTTCCAAAACGACTTGTTTGATTTTTATGAATCTTGGTAACAAGCGGTTTTTTAACATTATCTAAAATATTTTGAATAAAAATTTTACTTATAATCAAAACTAATGGTACCTTCCATTTAAATGTTAAAAAACCGTTACAGAAAATATAAATTTTCTCGAAAACGATTTTGATTAAAATTGTTTTAAATACTTTTATTAGTATGGTCTACGATCTGCCAAAACCAAAATTTACAGCTAACCATTAGTAACAGTGCCTCTCGTAGAACCATTTTTTTATTTTGGACTATCTCATTAAGCTCCTCAAAAGTTGAATTCATACTGCATATCAAGATATTCAAAAAAAAAAAAAAACAAATTTTGGATTTCTTAAAAAAAAAATCAAATTTTTTTTTTTGAAAATGCGATATTTCAAAAACGGGTTGATAATTATTTTTGAAACTTAATTTTTCATTCAACATAAATAAATACTAAACAATTGTGTACAATTTTTTTTTTTTAATTTTTACAAAATTTTATATATAAGAAATTAATTTAAAAAAAAACTGCTCAGATGGTGTACTTTTTTTAGCTTTCAAAGCAATTTAAGAAGACTTTTTTAATAAATTTATTTCGAATTATGTTGATTTTTAATAATTTTTCAATTTAAGCTCTATAATGTAGAATACTAGTTTAAAATTAAGGCTCCCATAAAAAAATTATTTATTTACAATACACTCAATCTTTAAAATTCGAAGAAACTTTTACTACAAGAGCAAGTTTGTGCGATCCAGTCGTGCGTCTTATTTTATCTGTCCTTCAAAATACAAGTCCTTCAAATACAAGCTTCAAAAAAACAAGTGATTATTTTATCACATTTCCAACATTAACATACCCATATAAATGTCAGAATCCTAAGACCTAAAATAAGACCTAAAAGGGGCACTACATAGTGCAGACGAGTGTCTGTGCAATCAATCCTTAACAAACTTCGCAAATAGCCATGCTGTTTGCTTGTAAAGTTTCCTCCTAGTTATAAAGATTGGAGCAATTACGAATCCAAAACCGAGTTAAATTGTATTCTCATAATACAATACAAACACGTTCGCACAAACGAAAAAATTAGAAAAACAAAAAAAATATTTGTATCATTTAATTTTTAGGTGGTCTCATGCGGGCCTTACACCAGGCATTATTGTGCAAAATATTGTCCAAACAACATTGTGCGCAAATGAGTCGTCCTTACACGATACAATATTATTGCTTTTTTTTAGATTAAAGTAATGTAGGGCATTACAATACTTCCTTTGAAATTTAAAACTAATTTATTAATAATTATATTATTCGTCACTAATAATGTTTGTTTTTTTTAACTTTTCTTTACAGGAATAATTTCTTATACAGAATATCTATTTCTTCTATCGATTCTGACAAGTAAATAGCATTTTATTGTTTTACAATAATATATATTTTAAATACCTATATGACATGAAATATCTTGTTCAAATCATTTCCAGAACCGCAATCAGGATTCCGCATTGCCTTCAACATGTTTGACACTGACGGCAACCAACGAGTTGATAAAAATGAATTTTTAGTGGTAATATTAAATTCAATAATCCCGTCAATCAATTAGTTATTATTTTTTTTTTATTTTATTTTGTTCAATTTTATTTTAATTTCTTATTATGTACTATTATTTTTTTTAAATTTATTATTTAGATTCAAACAATTTTGGGAGGTTCGTTGCAAAAACATCTAATAGACGAAGAAACGCGTAGAATTGTAAGATTAATTTATGATTTCTTATTTATTTATTTATAATTTATATCTTAAAGCCAAGTTTAGAGTTAGCGTGCGAAAAATATTTAAAAACAATTTTCTATTTTTGTACTGTATAAAATGGAAGGCAAACAATGTTTACCTTTTACTTTTTTCAAAAGAACTAACATTTTTGATAGCCCTCATACAATTTTTAAACCAATAATGCTAACAAAACATTTGCATTACCCTCTAAAATTTTGTAATGCGAGAACCTTTGTAAAGCATTTTATTTTTCGCATGGGAACTGTTAACTAGGCTTAAGTTAAGTTTTTTTTTTTTTTCAAAGCAAAATACTCCTTTTAGAGTTGACGATCGTTCTGCCAACGAAAATTTTTATAAAATGGCATGAAATTCGCAGTGGATTTTTTAAAATTTTAACTGGCTGTGAAACTTTATATTTTGACATCGATTTGTTTGTATATGTTACCGTAAAAAGCTGAAATAATGAAATTCTAGAATTTACCAGTAAATCCTTACAGTGCTAGCATCCAGCATTACGGCGGCGTATAAACAGTGACGTATGTATGTGGGGCCCTACTGCCCCCCTGCAAACCCATTACTGGACCAACTATAGGATTTGAGGTAGGTGCGAGGTAGGGTGTATGCAAAGTTTCTTTTGCATTTAAAGAAACTATGTATAAACAGTGAGGTAGGATATATGTATGTACCGGCAAATTCTAGAGTTTCATTATTTCGGCTTTTTACGGCTTATCTTAATAAATGAACTCATCGCCAATGAGTACACAGAATCTATAGTTTGAAGTTTGCAATCAATATTTACCTTTTTTTATTGAACAATAAGAACACTGTGCTACATTGATTTTGAACTTTTAAAATTACCTTGTCTAGGAGAAGTTGTAAATTTGAACTTAAAAATGTTTCTATACCTCCAAACTTCCAATTTATTGTAAGACAAATCGCTTGTGAGTGACTTCGCATACCTAACGATTTTTAACTCAGCCATATTTTAAACTGATTTTAGGTTTCTTTATAGTTTTGAAAAGATTAATGTTAGCCCTTTCCAAAATTTTAGATTCTTTTTTGCGGTACAAAAAATGTGTGTAGATTTCTTAGACGTAATCTGCAGTTAAGGGCTATTTTTAAACGTTTTTCAAGGTTTCAAGGCATTTTTTGGCAAGAATAAATCCTTAATTTTATGGTATATTTAATAACTTTTGTGTACCAGACCTACAATTTCTGCTATAGGAGCATTCCATGGTCACGTACAACCAAATTCAACTATTTGTCTGTTATTATAAGGCTGTTATTTTTGAAACATTGATTAGATATGTCATATATTAATTTTTTTCAAAACTTTGTACATTAGTCTTCGATTATTTGCAAAAACTTTAAAGGTATTCCTTTAAATTTTTTAGAAAAAAAAAATAAGAAAAGGTGTCACGTACAGACAGGGTCGAGTCAACCAATTTCAGCAAAACTATTAGACATCGACCAAAAATTTGTAAGAACCGAATAATAAGTAAGAATCAAAGTTAGTATTTATGAGAAAAAAAAATTTTAAAAAGCTCATCCTTATATTTTTGCAAATTTTTATTGGCTTGTCACTTACAGACAAATTGCATTACGTGTCTGACAGAGTTGAAAGTATTGGTTTATGAGTAGTTATTTAATAGTTAACAACCGTTTTGTCTTCCGATAGGCTATGAATTCAGTACTCTTTCCTTTTTTTTTGTCAATTTTAATAGGAAAGTCAAAATTCCGGGTATTGGTTTGGCATTTTTCGATTGAAAAAATGTCCTTTTAAGTGTCTTGTTTTGTCAGAGGTTCATGAGGCTGGAAAAAAACTCATAATTAAAAGTCATCAAAAGTTTTACTCCCAAAATAAATACAAAAAAATCCTTTTTTATATGACCATCATTGCGGTAGTAGCCGTGGCGTGATGGTTAGTGCGATGGACTGTCATGCCGGAGGTCTAAGGTTCGATCCCCAGCCTCGCCACCTATTTATTTAAAAGAAAAAACGGCTACTGCCTCTTGCGAGGAATTGACAAATCCTCCAAGAGTATCTCCTGTCACAGAAAAGTGCCGCTCGTTAGCCGTTCGGATTCGGCAATAAACTGTAGGTCCCCTCCATTCCTGCAGACACGCACACAGGAATGGTTGAGAGTTGTAAGTCACTAGGCCCTAGTTCTTCATGAGCTGTTGTGCCATCAAATTTATTTATTTATTTTTATCATTGCGGTATTACTAAAAGTCGCAATTCTGAACCTAGAGCCAAAGATTGAACATTTTATGAAAATATATCCCAAAATCTTTGATAAACCTATTTAAAAAAGTTAATTTTTTAGAAATCAGTCATAGAATCGGCAAGTTTTAATTAATCAATATACTACGGTATTCGTTGTAAAGTCATATCGCAAAAAAAGAGTTTAATAAGCTTGAAGAAACAAGGTTCTTTATGATTTTTTTTCGGAAAAACTACTTTTTGAAACTTTTTTAAATGTTTCCCGCATCAAAACATCTTTTTAATATCTTTTTGGATAGTTTATAACGTATTTAAGCCAGTTAAAAAAAATAAAAAAAAGAAACTATGCACATTCCGATATGTTCCAGATTAAGTCAAATACTGCCGTGTTAACTTAAAATGACGTATCAACATTGAGAAACTCAAGACAAAATTACCTCATAAGTTATAGATTTATACAGGGTGGGGCAAAAGGTATGACCCGGTTTTAAAGGGATGTAAAGCAAAAACAATGCAACTTACAGAAATTATGTTTATATTGTTTAATTCAGTTTAGAATCTAGTTTTTTACATTTAGTTTTAAAGATGATATTTCGTAGGTGGCGGCCGTCAGCCGCGATGCACTCTTAAAGGCGAATTCTGAAGTTTTCAACCGCTCTTCTGCACATTTCGATGGGTATTGCCGTAACTTTCTCTCTAATTCTGTCCTTAAGTTCTGTCGAAGCTAAAAAAATGTTTCCTTTATGTACCCCAAAGAAAAAAATCACAAATGCTCAAATCTGGTGAGCGTGCAGACCACTCCACGTCACCCCGCTGGGGGAACACTTGCCTCAATCTCGCCATTGAAATCCTAGCAGTGTGGGATGTAGCCCCGTCCTGTTGGAACCAGATGATTAGTTGCTTCACTCAATTCTTCCAGCTCGAGTTCAAAAAACTACGGGCTGAGCGCCTGGGACACTGTTCGATAGCATTTCTTGCCAAGATGACATTTTCCGGAGTTCTTACAGTTCTGGGTCTTCCAATTGCCGAAGGAGTTGCTGTTGAACCAGTGTTTTCCAATGTCCTAGCCCAACGTCTAATTGCATTACCGCCAGGGACATTTTCCCCAACAGGGATATTGAAGAGCTGTCAGAAGGCTCTCTGCGTAGTGATCTCTCTGCGTAGCGATCTTTCTGCGTAGCGATCTTTCTGAGTAGCGATCTTTCTGCGTAGCTCTCCCGTCCAAACCATGGTTGCTGCTGAAAACTAGACTCTTTCACTGCCACAGCGAGACCCCTCCCCTTTTCCAACCACAACCGGTTCATACCTTTTGCCCCACCCTGTAGGTATGGAGATATTTGAGCCATTGTTGTACTTTTTTATTTTTAAAAGAAAAAAATCTTAAATCTAGCTTTTAAGTGCTTGTGTGGATATAAGATGAGGAGAATTCATCGCCAGTTTAAGCCAGAGTACGATATTAATAAAGTGATTTAAACTAAAAAATTCCTCAAAGGATTTATTTGGCATTTAGCCTTAAAATAAAGAAAAAACGACAGTATAACTTTTACGGAATTTGGGAAGCTTCAATTCTAATCCGAATCGACAATTGTTCCGTTGGCTAAGGTTTTCGAAATATTAGAATCTACAAAATTAAAAACAGTGTAATGTTTGAGCTTATCTTATACAAATCGAGAAATTATTTTTTAGCTAAAAAACTTTTAAAGTACCTACAAAAGTTATTTCTAAATTCAAAATTCTCAATATTTTATTTAAAAAAAAAAACGCTTAAGATGTGTTGTGAAATTAAATTATTGCAAAAAATACCTTAATCAAAAAATTATCTAACATTCATCATTTTTTCATTGTTAAATAAGGTATTTAACTTCGATTCCATTAATATGAGCTAATTATTCATATCATAATGTATTGATTATTTTTATTATGCTTCAGTAGAATCCTAATAAAAATCATTAACTTTGCAAAGAAGTTCCCACTAATTGATTAATTTCTTAATTTTAATAATTTAGCTACAACGATTGGTTTCCCCTGATGAAGCGAAATTCCTTTTTGAGAAAAGAAAAGATAAAAAAGAAAAGAAGATAGAATTTGTAAGTTTCAGTTTTCAAAAATATTTCCAATACGCAAGCGTAGTATTGTATATATATGTACTTATATTTTTTGACTTTGCTTAAACATAAAGAAACAATACATTCATACAATAAGCAAACACCATTAACGTCTAAAAGTACGGACAGCTTAATTCTTTTTGCTGTGCTTAAATTGCTCTCTACCTCTCTCTATCTCACTTTTGTCTTCTCTGTGTGAAGATTTAAAAAAAAAAGATACCTGAAAATATCTGCTTCTCAAAATTATTTCAGGAAGTTGTAAGGACACAACTTATTGTTTGTAAGTATAAATGAACTTTGATTGAAGTTTTTCCAGTTTTATTTTCAATAATTTGTTTGATTTGATTCATTTGAAGAAAATTTATTTTTTATTTTATTTGATTCATTTGAAGAAAGTTTGTTTTTTTTTTTTTAATTATTTTACTACACTTTTATAATTTGGAGTTCAAAATTGTTTTGTTTAAAATATTTTGTTTATATTTTATTTCATTACTTGGCTTCCATTTGCACGATTTATAAAATTACGAATATTTATTAATTTTGAATTATAATTTGTTAACTTTAAAAAATAAGATTTTATCATAACTAACACTATAATGCACGAAACCCAGATGGAAAAAATTTTCAGTGGAGCATGGAAAGATAAACGTGGGCTTACAGAATCCGAAGCTAACGAAGAGGAAGAAAGTGAAAGTGATGATGATGATGTAAGTAAATCTTTTAGTTTTATAATAATTACTATGCATTTTAATTTGTTTTTATAAAATTGGTATTAAAATCAGCATTAAAAAGAAACGGAAAAATCAGCCTTCATTTTGATGGGTTACTACGAGTTTTAGTTTGCAAAAGATAACTAACTTTAATCTTGGCAATCCTAATAATACATATCAAGATAAAAACATCTTAAACAAACCTTATCGGGATTTTAGTTTTTTTTTTTTTTTAGTTTTTAAACAGCGCAAATAATCTTTAGACAAACTGCCTTATTTATAAACAAAAAATGATATTTAAAGATTTTTGTGACCTTAAGTCCAGTGCGTTTTATCAAGAGTCGATGGTCATCGACCGAAATACTGCATCTTAGAAAGGTACGATAGCATCCAACTAATGAGCCTTACTGTCGTGCCTGAGCGAAGCTCATTGGACTAAAGGTCACAAAAATCTTTAAATTGAACTTCATTCATACAGTCCATTAAAATATTTAAAAAAAATTATTCTTTTATTTGTTTTCCTTTTTTTCTTATTAAACAAAAAATGGTTATTTCAGCTCTTGTGTTCAGGGTATCTACACCGCGAAATAAGAAGAGCACAAGAGCTGAAGTAATAGACCGAGAGCCCACAGCAATTTTTGAGTGTGGCGAATAGCAAAAATTCAATGCTGCAATAAGATAGGTCTATACTTTTTATTTTCGCAAATATGCAAGTCTTGCAAGCCGTACTTGGTGCGTTTGCAAATAAAGCTGCATTGAAAATGCAGGGTATTGGACCCCCATATTCATGTCTATGGTATTCAGCTCTTTTAATCAAATATAGTTATTTTTTAATGGTAAACCTTTTATCTGGGCTTTCAGAAAAAAATGCACTTAAAAAATCATATTTAATAAAATAGCTGAATACCATAGACATGAATATGAGGGTCCTAGACTTCTTAGATGGGGCCTTCTCTATGCCTGACGCACCTAAAAATTCATTTTTATATTGCGTCTTGCATACAGAAGGCCCTCCTAAGAGGTCTTGGACCCCCATGTTCATGTCTATGGTATTCAGCTCTTTTATCAAATATAGTTTTTTTTTTTTTAATGGTAAACCTTTTATCTGGGCTTTCAGAAAGAAATGCATTTTTATTGCAGCAACGCCCCAACCACAGCTTGCAAGACTCTTGCATATTTGCGAAAACAAAGTAAAGACCTATCTAATTGCATCATTGAATGTTTGCTATACTTCACACCCAAAAATTTATGTGGGCTCTTAGTCTATAATCATTTTCTGTTTATAATTAAGGCAGAAAGTTTCCAGAAAAAGAAGTTTAGATTCGTTTAAGAAGCTTATAATTATCTTGAGTTGTCCACAATTAAGGTGTTTAGACTTAGGGATAATTACGGAGCATTCAAAAAAAAATTGAATTAAAAAAATGAGGATTTTTAACCTTCCACTCCACCAAAGGCTGAAAAGAAACCTGCCAGACTTTTATTAAGTTGTATAATTGGGCTTTTTGATCATTATTTTTATATGCAATTAAAAGAATTAATCCATAGTTTTTAATTTTTCCCGACGACCGACGTTTCGTTGGTTATTTTCCAACATTATCAAGGGTTATTAATTTATTGGACAATTTTTGCAGTTTTTTACATAATTGTGTTTAAATTGTTGCAAGTTTTTTTTTTTAACATTTATATTGCACTTAAATTTTAAACAACACTGGACAATCAAATAATTTAAAACTCAAAGCAAAGAAAGAAAAAAAAAGTACCAACTAATATCACAGAATTTATATTGTGACTTTTGTTTTCGATATCACGTTCACGATACATGAACCCATAAACCCTCATACCTACTCATATTTTGGTTATACATCCACTCCCAGAATTAGCTGCCGGCTCTTAGGCTAATGTCACACGAGCTTTTTTTTCTGCGCGTCCATTTGGAAGTACGTCCTGAGAACCAAGAAAACTGATAGGAATAGACACACGAGCGTCCACTTATTGGTTTCGTCTGCGCGTCCAACTTTGTCGATTGTTTGATCTCATGCCGCGCAAATTGTAAAACTGCATGAGGGGTACTGTCGTAAATTAGTATGGTCAGATGAGCGTACAAATTGACGCGCTTCCAGATAATTTTCAGATGACTTTTGTTTGCGTTTTTTATTTTTATCTTTTTAGTGGGTCAATATACATATACATATATTGCTGAAATTTTCACAAATAATATAAATAATGTATTCAAAATTAAATTAAAAAAAAAATGAGTTCCTAAAGTACCGTTGAGCTGATATAACGGCAATATTAGAACCCTTGTTCTATGAGCTCATATCTTTTAATTTAATTAGTTTTAGTTTAATTTGGTTTTATCTTATTCCGAATTTCAGGTTTCATAACGATTATTTTGATATTTCATTTGATATTCAACGTGCACCACGAGCCTAACAATCTTTATTTTAATTTAATCGAGAAATCGGAAAAATTGCATAGTTCATTGCTCTCGGTTTAGTTCATTGCTCTCGGTAGTCTACCAGTGACAATTTTCAAAGTTAAGCTTTTTTTAAAAAAATTATATCTTTCGTTGTATTGATCCGATTTTCAAGGTTAAGGTCTTAAAACAAAGATAAAATGTCAGGCTACAATTGTGTTAAGCAATTGAATTTGATTCCTGGAATTTTAAATTGAAACGCTGATGTAAAATTTCAGAAATTTGAGAAACTAATTATGCAAAGTTATTCCCTGAACCCTTGCCTAAAATAATGCTGGTAATTTAAATTTTATAGGCATAAACCCAACAAGCGAGGCAATGGAGGTTATTTAATTAGTTTATAAGCAAACAAGTTTTCTAAATTCAAAAGTTGATGAAAATTTTCAGAATTTTGAAAAACAATATTCCACATTGTTACTGCCCCAACTCCCCTCTACAAAAATGTTTTACATTTTATAGGGATCATTACAACAGGGAAGGCGGTTCAACATTAATTTGATTTATCAACCAAAGAAAAGGAACTAACTTAGTAAAATATTCCGTCCGCGCGTACAAACAGAAGTTCGTGTGACATCAAGAGATTTTTATATTGGACGCGCTTCCAAGTCAACTGGAAGTTCGTCCATTTGGACGCTCGAATGACATTAGCCTTATGGGGTGATCCAGATTTGTCAAAACACCGATTTTGACAATTTTCTCCTTTCGATGGGCAAAAACAAATTGATAGATAAAATAGATCAAGTAAGTTAAATGTGAACACCGTCAGATTTATTTTATTTGACAATTGGGGTCATGATAAACAGAAATACAAGGTATGTTCATTAGCTGTGTGACGTCTCAATCATCAGATCCTATTAATTATTGATTCTTTTTATTTCATGGTTTATTTAACTATCAATACAAATATTGTTTAAATGCTGAATTTTAAAATATACATACATACATATACTACACAGTCTTCATTTGGAAAAAAAAATAACAACATGTCTATAACATGATTGTCGTGGTGCCGTGACTTAAGGCCAAGTGACATAAGGCCCAATTTGGGTGTTTGGCCTTATGTTAATATAACATAATTAATGAAGTGATAGTTTTTTTAGCTATATATCATTTAGCATTTAAACAAATTGTTTCAATTACTTTGTCTTGGCTAGTTTTCTAGCCCTTCAATATACCGTAAGTTAAAGGTGGTAAGACGAATTTTCTTTTTTTATTTTCTCCGTATTGCAAAACATTTTTGGGATTTGAGTTTACATACATAAGTCAGTCCCAAGTCGCTTCTGTACAAAAGACCTTATATTTTTATCATTTTTTTTTCCATGACTTTTTGGAAATCTTTATTAATAATTTATTAAATAACAACATGACACAATTTAATTCTAATTCTTCTCTATTTAGCAAGACAATTACATTGACGATGAGGAGGGCTTACAACGAAGACATAAAGTCGATACGACTCTTCAAGTGCATTTCTTTGGTCGAAAAGGCAACCAAGATTTAAATTATGATGGTTTTTACAAATTCATGGACAATTTACAAACTGAAGTTCTCGAACTTGAGTTTAGTGAATTTTCGAAAGGAAATCCAGCAATTACTGAAGTTGATTTTGCCAAAATCCTACTACGTTATACCTATTTGGACACAGACGAGTATGATATGTTCTTAGAGCGGTTACTAGATCGAGTAAAGGATGAAAAAGGAATTATGTTTCATGAGTTCAAAGATTTTTGTCGTTTTTTGAACAATTTAGATGACTTTACCATCGCCATGCGAATGTACACTTTGGCAGATCGTTCTATTTCAAAAGGTAACACCGAATCGAATATATTTCTTTTAAAAACCTTGTTAATTTTTGTTGTTTTTCTTTTTTTTTTTTAATTTTTTGTAGATGAGTTCTCTAGGGCTGTAATGATTTGTACCGGTTATCAATTAACTAGCCATTTGATAGACACAGTTTTTGCTATCTTCGATGAAGATGGTGATGGTCTTCTGTCCTACAAGGAATTTATTGCAATCATGAAGGATCGACTTCATCGTGGCTTCAAAGTAAGTGACTCGAGTATTGAATATGATGTGGAATTACTCGATGAAGGTGATCCTCAATTCCCTGTGATCTCTTTGCTTAGATCACATGCTTGTCGTCGCGTTAGGCAGTATCTTTATAGCTTAAATATATAATTTCACTTTAGTGTGTTCGCTGAATATCATTTTTTAAATGCTTTTGTGTGTAGTGTTTTTTTTTTTTTTGTTTATATCCATGTATATCATTTATTTCGCATGTAATGTTCATTTATTTTTCAAGCATTTAAGTTTAATACATTAAACATTTATTAAAATTAATTTATTGCTTTTGTTGTTATAAATTGGATTTATTCCATATCACAAATGTTTCTAATATCAAATATTTAATTTGTGCTGATTTTTGTAATGGTTTAGTTTTTCTTTTGTGTGTCAAATTTAGTTTAATGCTTTTATACATTTTTATGAACAACAGAACTTTAATTTAAGAAATACATAGTTCCAAAAAGGTAGAGTGCAATTGACCGCATTTAAAAATCTCGCTTTAAAAGTTGGAGTTTCCTATTATGAAAATCTTACATTACCAGAATCTCGCAGTTATAATCTTAATGCGAGATCATAAATTTATATTATCGCTATTTAGATACTTACCTTAAGCCGTCCTAAGGCACAGTACACATATTGAAGATAATATATTGCGCATCTTCGAAAATTACAGTGACCTGCTTGTCAGAATTTACAAAACACAAATGTTTCCGAATCGCAGTGACCCTCGTCCACAATTTACAAAAACAAAATACAAGACATGCGCAGAACTGAAAAAAATGAAAACTCGGTAGATATTATCTTCTATATGTGTATTGTGATCCTAAGGTACATACCCTCACTCCTACAAAAATTATTAATGGAAAAGCTATATTTTATCTTTAAAAGGAAAATTTTGAAAATACAAAATTTCGATATACGGAATTCATTCGCAGATGTTAGTCGTTATTTGAAATCAACATTTGTTTGTTCAGGGCCCCTATTTTGTAAAACGATTATCGTGGAAATTAATTCGTTATTGTTTAAATGCGATTACGTGTTACGATAGTCGTTTTAGTTTTAACAATACTCGTTATTTCGTACGACTGCTATTTGTCTATCGTTTAGCTTTCGTTTTCGTTTTTTTTTAATTTTTGACAGTGCAGAGGTGGAGTGGAGTTGATTGCTGATTGAGCTACCACCAAGTTTTATAGGCTGAAAAACTGTTTGCCTCAGTTAGATTTAAACCACAGACCAAGCGTCTCCGGGCCAAGTGCACTACGCATTGCGCTACCGAAGGTCACGTTATCATGTCGATCGAGTGCAGGTTTTATTGTTTGACAACTGCATTTGAATCAACTAGCATTTTTACTCGCGACACACAAGTTTGTTGTTGTTCATTCGGGTTCTTTCTTTCTTCTTCATACTCCCCTTCATACTCCCTTCATAATTGTTTGCTCTGAAGAAGAATCTATGACCGAATGAAATTTGTACCCACATAATAATATGTGAATTATTAACTGTATCAACTTTTACAATAAAAAAAAATATGTTGCGGATTGTTGGAGATTATTGGATATTTTGAGATAGTGGCAAAAAAAAAAGTATATATTGGGGATTTTGTTGTTTGGGCGCCTATCCCCACGGGGATTTTGTCGTGTTGGATTATTTTTTTGTGGGGAATTCGTCCGACTGAAAATTTGTTTTTTAGAGATAACGTATGCTTCCAATAATTCAAAGAAGCAGGCGCAAAATTTAAGTTAAAAGGTTTTATTTTTATAAATCTCATTTTCTTCCTTCTTTTTCTTAGCAAGTTATTATTTATTAAACAAAATTTTTATTTTGATAAACTTTAAATTACGATGATATGGAAGACGTTAAGACGGATCTTCGTCCATCTGCTGCCGTTTCTGTCTGTTCGACTGCAGCCTAAACGCTGGGTCTTTAAAATTGGTATCTAACAATTTTTAGATATTCCTCCGACAAAGTCCAGTAACCTTGTCGTCTCATAAGAGAGCGTGTTTGCGTTAGCTCCGGTAGTTCTGATTTTTTGCAGAGTCGCTTATGATATTGGCCTCATGAAAAACCCAAGTTTTCAAACTCGAGCGCCGAACGCATCATGGTTATTGGCTTCTATACAATTCGCTCTACAATTTCAAAGTAATTAAGTATACAAAAAAAAAAAGATGGTTATTGGCACAAGATGCATAAAAATACTAGAGTGTATTGTATAAGTTGGGTCAAAAGAAGAAACAAATCTTTTAGAGGGGTAGTCTATATCCCCCCGTTTATTTGGGAGGAGCAATTTTTCAAAAAATTGTCTTGAAATAGAAAACGACTCATAAAATTCCAACGACATTTTTTGAAATAAAACCCTATACCTTTTGTCAAATTCAGGAATCCATTCTTTAATTTTCTTTTTAAATTATTTTTTTTTAAGTGATAGTCTTTTAATAATTTATTTCCAAACTCAAAATATTGAAAAAAAATCTTCAAAATCCTGTTAGTTAAATCCAACATAACAACAAACAAAAAAGGAGATCTTGAACCACCCTTACATTCACATACATACATAATTAAAATTATATATTTGCCTAGGCATTATTGAAAGCTATGTAGATCAATTATAATTGCTTTGTATTTTTTTTTATAAGTTAAAATTCGTTTAGCCATTATCTACAATCTTCATAATGTACATATATATTTCAGTATACTGAGAGACTTGATGCCCTAGAAACATTCAAATCTTGTATGAATTACGAATCCACCAAATAATAAGATTCAAAATGCCCTGAAAAAATAAACTTCAAAAATGAACGCACAAGTGGAAAAAAAAACATAACAAGAAATGAAAAGGAAGATTCTGTGATTTATTAACTTTGCTTTTACGATTCATAAATTTGTTTTTTTGTTTGTTTTCTTTTTTATTTTCATTATTTATCTCATAAATGATAAGACATTAATAATTTCCTCAACTTATTTAAAAAAAAAAATAATTTAACAATAAAACGCTAGAAACAGTAATGCTATGTACATTTTGGGTAACGGCCATAAATTAACTCTATTATCTCCATTTAAAGGTAATCTCAAAATTTGTGTTGTGGTACTAACAATGATGATTTGAAAGCCGTTTTTTGTGTTGTGATTAGTTTTTGAACCCGAGAAGGCAAGTGTTTTTTTTTAGTCGAAAATACAATTAAATTCCAAGCATTTTGACATAAATGGCTACATGAAATTTGGCCGAATTTACATAGGTAAAATAGTGTCATTTTGCACACCATGTTTTTATGTATAGCACCAAATTTCCTACGGTTATGTACTGTATGTAGATTTATATAATACATATTTTGCTTTTCTGTGTAATCGACCCTATCGAGGTATTCCGTCGGATCGGAAAATTCTCCGCGATGTTATAGGATATCGGAAGAAATCCTTATGAATTTGTCAAAAATGTCACTCAAAGACGCACCTCATCACAATGCAACGCAAAACACAGGTGTGTGCTCCATAATTTCGGTAAAATATTCCGAACAGCCGTTCGAAAAAACACCTCGAAGCAAAAATCTTCCGATTTGTATGAAATCGGAGAATTTACCTCAATAGGGCCGAATATACTATACAGCCCTATTCTCCTAAACATTCGCGTTAAGGTTTGTATTCTGCTATTTGTCGGAGGTAAATTGCTCTAAATTTTGTATAAATTTCGATAAAAAACGGAATTTAACAAATTAGATTCTTTTAAGAATTTCAAAACTAAATAAGACTTGCAAAGACTAAAGTTTTATAAAATAATTTATAGCAAATTGAATGAAAATTTCACGTGAATTGAAAGTTTCGATCGGATCGAATAGCAGAATAGGGCTGAAACTTGTGAAAAATGGCTGAGTAATCTATACGATTCAAACGAAACTTTAGATTAAGGGCATGTTTCAACCAATTTGCTTCAAATAAGTGTTTTATTAGTGTTTTAAATCTTTTGTCTGTCGGAAAGCTTTAACCCTTTTTTGATTGACTCCATACAGTCTTTTGTTGGTTACTTTAATGGTTGCTCCTTAAGCAAAAGACTCCGTTTTAGATTCGCACACGTAGCCAAAAACCTATGGAGGACTCCGCGCACGGATCAAAATACGGATCCGCTAAACTGCGTTTGTCGGCTCAAATTAGTATGGAAATTAAAATCACCACTGACCCACTTGCGCATGTATTGTGAGAGTTCACCATACTCAGCGAAAGCCGAGACCAAAACGTATCCAAAATGAATCGCAAAAAAAGTACTTCCCCCCTTGAGTTCTACCTTCTACCTACAATAAAGCTTTTTTCATTCAAAGTTTCGCCAATCGAGTTTACCTACAACAAACAAACAAAGCTTTTTTTTCATTTCAAGACACTTTTATTTTCATCAATTAAAATAAATACAATTTACAAACATAATTTATTGCACTACAAAAACACGAAATGAATGAAAAACAGTAACATTTAATTTATGAAGGTGCCATTTCTCAATTTTTATAAGAAAATAGAAGAAAAGAGAAAAAAAAAAACAACTACGTCTTCGCTATTTTACTTGCAAAGATGAACTAAACAAGGGTGTGGGGAAAATGCCTATAGAGACAAAGAATTTTTGTAGGTGTGCGTCAAACACTCAGCTTAGCAAAGATCCAAGAAGGACCGAGAAAGTTGGGTCAGTGAATTAGCTTGAAGGGTGGTAGAACTTTAATGTCATTTTCAAAACGAGTAGAAGCACTTGAAACTATTATAAAGTCCAGTTATATTTGCATACATATGTTTTGTTTAGTAAACATGAGCACGGTTGCCACTTTGGTCATTTGTGACCAAATTTGGTCATTATTTTTTCACATGGTCATTTTTTAGTCCATTTGGTAATTTTTTTTTAAATATCGATTTTATGCACATAATGTATATTTGTTTTTATTAAGCTTCTACTTTGATCTCATTTTAAAATGCTCTGAAAAGTTATTATTTTTATGTTTTTTTTTTAATTTATGATTCGTTACTTTTATTTATTTATGTTAGTCTAATAATTTAATTAAGTTCATTAGGTACCTACTTTGTGAATTTGGTTTCTGTTTTTATTGTTTTTGTTTATTATTAAAGCCTAGTTTATAGATCGAAGCGAAGCGAAGTTTTCATACAAAAAAATAGCTTTTTTCACAGATGTGAAAAATACAATAAAATTAAATGAATTTATTTAAGCGAAGAGGGGGAAGAAATTTGTTATGAAGTAAATACAATTCAACGGACTTATCTAAACCAAATATAAAACTAAATTAATTTTTCTTTGAACACCTCTCGACGCGAGATTTATTGATATTTCATTTCAGTTTGAGTTTTACTTCGCATTGACATAGACTTAATACCTACAAAAATAATATGTCATCTGTGTAATATGAAGAATATGTTAAAATAAATGCGATGAATTTATTGTTTTCTGTGTTTAGAGGTACAAATATTTCGGACTCAAATTATTTTGGTCAATTTTAGCTACAGTTGGTCATTTTTATTTTTAATTTTGGACACAAACTTTATTTTCAAGTGGCAACCGTGAACATGAGGTGTGTTCTACAAAAAAATCTCACTGAGGGCTGAATTGGAGGCGGAATCGTTTCGTTGTTATATTTTAGTCCAGTCAACGAAGGAAAAATAAATGAAATAAATCGTGTAGTCTGGATTATTTTTTTAAGTGGTAGGGGTGACCTCCAGGTACAACATACTAAAAGTCCCCAGCCCAGGCTCGCGAGCTTTAGCCAGGAGAGGGGGGTAAAGGTCCCCTTTTGTACTATTTCGTAAATATTTCGAAAACCAAGCGTTTAAGAAGGCTGTATAACTAGACCCCCCCCCCCCCTCCTTAGCAATTTTTTTCTTAAAATATCTCTCTAAACTATTTCACAAAGTATTGGTCAATAAGTTGGAAATACATTGCATACTTCTTACCTTTGAAGATACAGTGTTTTTAATATCACAAAAAACACTATCAAATAAATTAGATAAGTATATTTTAACTATCGCCACCTTCTTCAACTCCATACCTTCTTTCTCATCAAGTCAATGGAATTATCATGAATCGATACGTATTTACTATTCTATAATTTCAGGGTTAATTCATCAAAAATCGTTAAATTTTTAACGCATTAACATGGTTTTTCAGATTTTCTGACATTTGTACCTCCCATATCTCTCTTAGTATTGCTCCTAGCAAATATATGAATAAAACCTATTCAATTCAATTTTCAACAGTGCAAAATTTAATTTAATTTCATATTGTAGTGTAAACTTTTCCGCTAATACTTTTAGTTTTCAAAATATTGACGAAATAGTAAAAAACGGGACCTTTACCCCCCCCTCCCCCTCCTGTCTAAAGCTCGCGGGCCTGGGCTGGGGACTTTTAGTATGTTGTACCTGGGAGCCACCCCTACCACTTAAAAAAATAATCCAGACTACACGATTTATTTCATTTATTTTGAGTCTTCGTTGACTGGACTATTTTTCTCAATTTAAAAGCTTGAAAATAAGCATCAGTACACTCGATTACATAAAACGAAAACGATCGATAATACTATCGTTTCGGGCATTGCTTTCTGTACAGAAAACGAAAGACGGATTTGAATTTTCATTAAACAATGGAAATTACAACGACTTTTGCCTGCTCGGGTCAAAACTTTAACACTTGTGTTTAAGAGTATATTTTTATAAAATATAATTTAATAATTTATTTCAGTCCACACCAATAAAAGGATTCAATGCATTCAAACAATGTCTAAGAGACGACTTGAGCCCTGTTACATAAAGTTTTTTTTTTGATGGAAAACAAAATGAAACCTATATGAAATTAATTAAGAAACAAAATTTATCAAAATTTTGAAACAGCGCTTTAAATTTTATAAAAATAGATCTATTGTTATTTTTTTTTTTCTGTTAATGTTAATACAATTTAAGCTCTCTTTTTATTATTTCAATTTACATTGTATTTTCAAATTCATTCTTAAAAAAATATTTTTTTCATTGCATTTTCTCTAAGCTTTATTTTTGAACAGTATTTACATTTATGTTTTATTTTAATAATTATTATATTTGTATATTAATTGGCGAAATGTATTTATTTAAATTAAATTAAATTATTTATTTGTTATTACAGTCTTTGACTTTTTGTTGTGAATTAAAAAAAATGTTAGCTAAATTAATAATTATTTTATGTTGCTTTATCTGAGTTTATTTGTTAGCAAAAATGTTGTTGGTTTGTATATATACATAGATGTACTTAAAAATTTAATAAAGATATCATTTTTTTGTTGAATTTTCATTTATTTATTTTGTTTCAGTTTTTTCCACATATTTTGCTTATATAGGTTAACTAAAGAAAGATGTGCTTATGTTTTCAAATCGAACTTACATCCCTGTGAAATCTGCAATGGTATTTAATTGGAATTCCTCCCAAAACCCAGAATAAATTCATGGGAGAGGGTATTCGCAATGCATAATCCCAAATGATTTTCTATGACAATAGATCCTGTGATAGTACTTACGTATCAATATTATGATAACTGCAAACGAAGAATTGATTTTGTTTTTAAAAATATATGTACATGCACTTGCTTTTGATGTCGTAAATTGAACATGTACCTACAAAATAAATCAGAAGAAATTTCACAGCAAAGAAATTTTTTAAGTTTGCATGTTTAAAAAGGAATACAAAACTGTTTATTTCTTTCGCTATGTCTTTAAAAAATATATATATTTTTAAATATCATAATTTTATTTGCAGTCTGTAGCCAAGTCTGAGGGATGGGATGCTTTTAAGCACTGTCTACGACAAGAAATCAAACAAAACAGGAAGTAGGATATTTCTACTTTTTCTTTATCAATTTACTATAGTAAAAATAAATAAATAAAAAAGCCTCTCTTCCAACAATTACAGACCAATAATATTGCTAACTTTTAACTAAATTATTAATTGTTTTATTGAAAATATATGAATTTATAAAATAATTTATTAGCTAATATAATATATTTAAATTAGATAAGAACGAATGATTGATTTTGTATTGGCAAATTATCGTTAAATAAAATACATTTTTCTCTCAAATACGTGTTTTTAATTCAAAAGTATTTTATTTTAAAGTGTTAACCTTAATTATTAATCAAATTTAGTTATGACGTAAATATTGCAGTGAAATTAACCATAACGTTATGGATCCTAAATAAATTAACTATGCATTACATTCTCAATTTTTTGGAATCGATTCGATATATGGTTTATATTCCACGTAATTATGACATGGTTTATTATTTAGAGCACTTCCATTATGCTCCATTTCACTTCGGCTTAGAATGAGAACTACTTCTTCTTGGCAAGTATAACAGTCTGTCATCTGTCTTGGAGGAATTGTCGCGTCCTCTTTTGAAGTAGTTGAAAAAAAAACATTAATTTGTTTTTATAGAGAAATGGATTGCGATTCGTTCCCGAGAACTCGAGAATGACAGTCCAATTCATTAACCGTTAAATAGATCCTAATTTTTGTTTGGCTAGTTCAGATTTCTGCCTGAAATTTGATTTTTTTTCGTGGCGGATGGATTACGATTTCAGATTGATATTTTTCTATCGTGGTATTAGTGTATGTATATTCGTGTCCGTGGAGCTAATGTAGTCAAACTGATAGCTTTCAATTGCACCAAGAGTATAAAGGTGTAAGTAAAAAGAAGATTATATCTGCCGAGACATCCAGATCTGCTAAATTGATTTTTTATTGAAAAAAAAATCTTTTTTTTTGGCCATTGGAAGGAGAAAATTATCAAAATCGGTGTTTTGACAGATCTGGATAAAAAAAATTGATTTTTAAAAGCTATTTTGGATTTTTTTTACCCCAAAAAATTAAATATGTAGTTTGTTCGCGGTTCTTTTCGTGTTTTCAGGTCTGTTGGACGTAAAATTTCTTACAAATCTTCATATTTTTCTGTAAAAACCCATAGGAAAAAATTTACTTGGAAGATCGCCCTTTTGGCACCTACCGCACATAGATTTTATGTATGTCTTGTTATGTTATCGAAATAAAACTAATAAACGATTTAAAAGAAATCCTGCTTTTAAAATTTTCTATGTTCGTGGTTAATGTGCTAAAAGGCAAATATTCGTGGATCTATAAGCAGAAGTTGATCTTTGCATAAAAAATAAAATTGGTTCAAAAAATAACGCAATTCATAGTTCTTGAGATTAATTTGATACTGTGCTGTATCAAATATATTTGTTTAAATAAACCATTTTCTTATACGTGAAAACACTTGTTGACTTTATTAATATTAGGAAAATTAAATCCCGAAAGTTAAATGAATTTCATAATTTGAAACTTTAATTTCCTCTAAATTTGTGCATTGACCAACAAGGCCAATGATGACGTATGAATATATAATTTCGAGCAAGTTTTTTTTTTACAAAATTACAAAAAAAAACGTAAAACAATAATAATTAATTGCTTGTTTCCATATGGATGATGTACTGGACGTCCAAAAACCAAAAGTATTTTTAGGCAAGAAGAAAACAAAGGCTGCAAAACTGTTTCACATCAGTATAGATACCGGATACGTATTCAAAATCATTATATTCATACATATTTCTATTTTTTTTTTTTTCGAAAAAACGAACATTTACGTTTATATAGAAAAAAAAATTACTCATACGCCACAGTGCGTTTAAGGCCGTTTCCCCGATTAGATATTTCAGTTTCTTCCTTTCCGTTTTTAATTCCTGCCTTATCCTCTTTCCTACCTTTCTCCAAGAGAAGCACTTTTAAAGATTTGTTTAAATTGTACAAAAATAGTATACAACGCAATATTTAAGCTTCAATTCTGCTACATTTACAACTATACCATTGAGTTCAGCTAATATATCGCCTGAAGCGTTCCGCAGTGAAACATTAATATTTGTTATCCATACCATAATGATTCTAATCGCAATAATATATCAAATCAGTGGATTTGATTACTCTTTTTTACGCACTTACCTGCACTTATCTACATACCTGTCCCACTGGATGCTCCTTTTAGTAAAATACCCAAGTAGCCAAGTACTTACGTACAGAGTTGGGAAATAATGAAAAAAGATAAATTCAATTACAATTACTTGTGATTGAAACTTCTTAACATTTTTTCAATAACTTTGAAATGTAATTGAAGAAGTTCAATTACCAATTACATGTAATTGAAAAGTATCAATTACTTGCAGTTTAATTACATTAATGTAAAAAGTAATCATCAAAAAAGCGGTAATTAATCCTTTTGTCAGTATTCATTACATAAATAAATAAAAATAATTTTGATGGCGCAACAGCTCATGAAGAACTAGGGCCTAGTGAAATACAACTCTCAACCATTCCTGTGTACGTGTATGCAGGAATAGAGGGGACCTACAGTTTATTGCCGAATCTGAGCGGCTACGATGAGCGGCACTTTTCTATGACAGGAGATACTCTTGGAGGATTTGTCACTTCCTCGCAAGAGGCAGTAGCCCTGTCTGTGTTTAGGAGGCACATGCCGGGAATCGAACCCAGACCTTTAGTGTGACAGTCCAACGCAATAACCATTACACCACGGCCTACTACAGTAATCATTACAAAAAAATGTAATTTATTTATATCGCTTTTGTAAATTACATTTAGCGTGATATTTCACAAAAGGTTTCCTGCAGTGTTGAATCTTTGTACGTGTGTTGTTTTCAGACTCTTCCGACATTACTAGTTAACGTATTAGTGCATCGAATTGGGAGTTTCAGAGCTATTTGCTGGATGAAGAAACGACTCTCAATAACTTGAGAGATAGGTCAAATACTCCGTTGACATCTTTGGCACTCGTTGAAACTTTTTTTCTTTTTGGGGAAATTATAGCCAATAATGCCTTTAACTTACCTTCATTGTCATTATTATAATTTTGTATTAATAAAAACATAAATTACAATTCAAGAAATAAATTATTTTTAATGTAATTAACACATTGGTTTCCTTCTATTACTTGCAAAAACCCATTACCATTTTCAATTACATGTAATTTTGTGAGTGAATTTTCTCAATTACAATTGCAAGTAATGGAAATTTATGTTTTTTACACTTACAATTATGTGTAATTGCAATGGAAAAAGCTCATTTACTAATTACGTGTAATTGAAATAAAAGATGAAATAAATTACAAAAGAAATTAAATAAATTACAAAAAGTAATCAAATACAAATACAAATACAACACAAACATATATATGCCAGTAAGACCTAGGGTCTTATAAATTAGGCAATGTTAGAAGAAAAAGAAGGATAGGATAGATTTTTGTTAGCACAGTGAATTGAGAAATAAGGTTTTGATTATCTCATTAAATCCCAGGGGTGGCGTTCAGTTGAGGGAATATATGTAGAAAAGAATGCTGCCTAGACTGGGGCTCGAACCCACACATCCAGGTTAGCAGTCAAGCACTACTTCCACTGCGCCGGGGCCAACCCCGAATCATTATTTCCCAACTCTGTTACGTATACATCACAAATTTATTGCAGTGGAAAAGTAATGTTACAATGCACCCATCATTTGCCTGCGGATTTTTCACTCCCATTTTCAATAAGAAAATAACTATCGAATTTCGAAACGATTTCTAAAGATGTATGTACGTAATTTTTGTTCATTTATAAAAAATCATTTTATAACGGCCTCACATAAAAAAGTCAAAAAATTTTATCTTCGTATACATATATATATATATTTATTTAATGTCAATATAATTACAAAATAATTTACTCTATGAAAAATTGTGATACTAAAAAATAAGAAACTTCGCAAGTTGCGTGTATGTATGTTTTTTTTATATAAATAAAAATACATATTTACATTCAGTTAAATCTTAAAAAAGAAAATATTTAAATATAGTTAAATTTTCGACACAATTTCCAATGTCCCAAAAAAATTACACTTAGTTAATAATATTTGAATGATATCACAGATGGTTTTGGTGCAGTGTTACAAGAAATATAAAAAACATATTAGTGTTTGTATCACACATGCGTGAAATATTGCAACGGTCACCTTTAAAAAAAAATTCAATTTATCATTTTACAACACTTGCATTACTAAACAATTAATACAATTTCTACTCATTGTTTATTGGATCTGTGTTGTGAGACCACTTTACATTTCGATTTAAATTCCTCGACTTTTGATTTCGACGAAATCTGAAATTCGCGAATGCATCGCGTTTTTCAAAAGATATTGGGCTGTTGGAATCGAAACCAGGGACACCCGAATTCATTTCGTCTGGAGGCAGATTATTCTTTCGAAAATTATAGGCACCTTTTCGATAGATTCCTGTCGGCTTAACGACTTGGGAGTTTTTATCTGCGTTGACTTTTTTGGGACTTGCTGTGTTCTTTTGTAGGGGTTTCGGGTCGGATTCTAGAGATACAAATTCAGAATCATCCGTCTCGAAATAATCCGGGCGAGAAAAATTATAGTTTGCATCGTAGTATGGTTTGAATGCATTTTCCATTGAGCATATGCTAAATGCATGATAAACATGAGATATTAAAAACGGAAATTTATCGATCCAGTAGTTGGTAAATTCATTGGGAATGCTGCCGAGGATGCGTTGAACATCCTCCGGAAGTTCATGGTAATGATGTTTCTGTTAGATCAAAACAAAGTGATTCGATTTTCATTATAGGTTTTTAATTCAAGTCTTACCTTATTCCGGAATGCTCTCAGAAGATCGCGTACACTAGCACCCATGTAGCCCCTATACTTACGTAGATCGTCTGTGATAACTAAATCCAAGTGTAAATTCCAATCTTCCCGTACTACGAAGCGACCATTCTTTTCAAGCGACTTGAGTGGTTCAACAGAAAATTGAAGCTTTTCAACGCGATCGCTGACGTCTTGTAGGAATGCTAAAATCTTGTGACTGCTCCAAAATACTGGATGATTTGTTATGCAACGAGAAAATGGACGGCATTGAGGATCTTTGTGAACCATGTCGGCGATAAGTTGTTCTGCAAGAATCTGAAAAAAAAACAAGTTTTAGAGATGCTCTGTTAAAGACAGTCAGCAGTCAGCACTGAAGTAGGCTCATGTAAGTATTTTGTACTCCATTCATCCATTGAACTCCAGCTTTTATATGCCGAGTAATAAATGATATACAAGAAAAAAAAAAACCAAAAAAATTTTAAGGTACTGCAGCTGCTCTAGCACAATAAATCTTGGGTTTTTTTAGCATAAAATGCGATGTAACATACATTGAAGTAACTTAGGATTCTGTCATTGCGATAGCGATAATCACCCCAATTGGGGAATTCGTTTAAAAAATAACACCGTTTTTGTTCTTTCTCCAAAAAAACAAATAAATTTGTTGGCACAACAGCTCATGTAGTAAAACCAGGGCCTAGTGTCTTACAACTCTCAACCAATCCTGTGTGCGTGTCTCTTTAGCCGACCTTCAGTTTATTGCCGATTCCGGTGAGCGCCACTTTTCTATGACAGGAGATACTCTTTGAGGATTTATCACTTCTTCACAAGAGGCAGTAGCCCTGATTTTTTTTTTCTAGTGGCAGAGGCTGGAACCGAAACCTTTGTCGTGACAGTCCAACGCATTTACCATTTCACCACGGGCTACTAAACAACATTGTTCTTTTCTCTATGTCGTATAATAAGAAAAAACTTACCATTTTTGAAGCTTCCCCTGGCGATTCATCTTCCAAATTTGACAAATCAAATTCATTCGACAGAATATTTCCTTGTCTTTTAATAGTGTCTCCAAATGCATGATGTCCTTTACTCAAAACATAATAGTAAACACAACCCAATGAGAAAACGTCTACAGAAGTTGTCTAGAAACAAAATGAAAACCGAACAAATATTTAATAAAAAAAAGAAAGGCTATAAATCAAACAATCAATACATACAGTTCTCTGTCCCCTCATCATTTCTGGTGCAATCCACCCTTCCGTGCCAGTAACTCCTGATCTTCGTGAGAAACTTGCTTTACCAAAATTTAACTTTTTACAAAGACCAAAATCTGATATCATAACTCGGACTTTATTATTAACGTCGGGCAACGATAGTAAAACATTTTGTGGCTTAATATCCCTGTGAACTAATTTTTACAACAATTAATAATTAATCTCCTTCAAAGGCTAGTCTCCTTGTTAACTTACCTATATTCAATGAATGTAAATGCGTCAAACCAGCTGCAGATTGTCGAAGAACTTCCCAAGTTTCAATAAGTTCACGTAGCTCAGCTGCACGTTCACCTTCTGTATATTCTTGCAGAGTAGCAGCACAAAGCTCAACAGCAATATATCTAAACTGGCGATCCTGCTCTGTACAGAAATATCGCACAACATTCTCATGAGCATCGCTTTCACGCAGCAAAGCCACCTCACGATCAGCAAAGGTAAAGCACTCTGGTAAGAGACGCTTGACAGCCACACGGCGTTCCTCAAACTGACCTTTGAAGACAAAAGTGCCCTCACAACCTTTACCCAAAATCTCACTTGGGTTAAAAGTTATTTTTCCAACTTTCACTTCACCATCTCCCAAGTCAATTAAATCCTCGTAACTTCCATTGCTACTTCCTGAACTTCGATTTAAAGTTTTCGAACCATTCTCGCTTTGATTTTTCAGTTCTCGAACAGTGCTGCATGTGTACCAAAACATCGCTACCATTGCTAGAACAAGCACAAGCAATATTTGATGAACTCTTCCACTAGGATGATCCAGCAGCCAGTCGTTAAACATTTGTCCAATTCTTCCACTATTCACCAAAATCAGCTTTTTGGTTTTATTAAATGCAGTCGAACTCTCTTCGGGATCAATCGAATCGGTTTGTATACCAATTTCAACAGATGCCTTTGCTTCATCACTGCCACCGGAAGATTCGAATATAACAAAGTTATTATTGTTTCTGTTTAGGTTATCAATTGTAGCAAGTTGTTGGCTCCCAGAAGCCTTGCTCCTAGATGGTGATATTTTGAGTTTTATATCATTTTTGGGCATTTCATAGTGTCCCAGTATTATGGCGTTTTTATTTTTGTCCAACAAGTCTTTCAAATAGACAACATTGTTGTTCGGCTCCTTGAGGGGTTTATTTGGTCCCCCAATTAATTTTACCGGTGGTTTTGAAGAAATTCTTGGTGTGTCTTTATCAACCAATGATGGCAGGGCATAAAGACCATGTGAATGTTCACCAACATAAAGGGATTCGCTAGAAATGAAATCTAATTAATTTTAATCTCTTATAGAACTCTTTATAATCTTACAACAACTCAACAGCATTCACATTGCCATCTTTGGACTCTTCAACAATTGAATTGAAAGCATCGTCAGACACTGATGTGAATGGAACGCTAAGTAATCCCTCGGATCCTAACAAAAATGCACTCACTATTGGGCTGTTGAGAGTCCTCTGCCACAAATATTGTCCGCTTTTACGATTCAGTGTCAAGATTTCTCCACTCAGTGTAGCGGCAAGATGTATATATTCTAGAAATGTTGAACTATTAATTCAAAGATAAAAGAAATCTTTATTAAAACGCCTACCATATTCACTTGAAACATCTGGAGCCATTGAATGCGATGTGTAATCATAAAAAGTAATATTCCACGGTTTGATATTTTTATCTCTTGTAACGCTGTCGTACATCATTACAGTGTATTGTGTACGCCCCAGATAAACAGACCGAGAGGTAGCCCAACCAATACTGTCACCTTCTTGTTTTTCCATTGATCCAAAGCCGAGGACTTTTTCGCGACGACCAGTTTTCGGATCGACCAGAAACCAGACGTCACTTTTCTTTCCTGAATAAAGAATTCCATCGGATGATCGACATGGAGCGTTGGCAACTAATTGAGGTATGGTATATGGTAGCTTTCTAAGGTCTCCCATGTCACCTAATTGGTATATGCTTCCATCCCGAGGATCAGGTAAATATTGTTTCACAGGAACATTTGGTTGGTTTTCGGACATCACAGGAGGATCTGGAAAAAGTTATAGATTATAAAGACGTTGCTTAGTAAACAATCTATGTATATCGCTGGTAAATCATTATTTTTAGTAATTTGAAACGAGGCATCCAAATAAGTACTAATACAGCGTTGTTGTATTTAACATGGACTTTTTTAAGCACTAAATGCACTAAAAAATACGGCTATTTTATAAACTTTTAAGAAGCCTTTTCATTAAAAACTTAATTTAAATTTATCGAAAACCAAACTAAAAAATGTTTTTTTAAAATATTGGCTCTTCGGACTAAACGAGGGGAAATAGACCTCCCCTTCTATTTGGGTTTTTTTCATGTCTCGACTAAATTTATACGCCCAGGCTTTTGTTGCATTTTATGCAAAACATTGTATAGTATAGTAATAAAATACTGATTACAATAGAAAAATGGCACAAGTTACGTACTAAATTTACTAAAATAACGGCCAGTTTCTTCACAAAGTTCTAAAATCAATTTAAAACTCGATCCAGTAACTCTCGGTTTATCTTTGGAACTTAGTTTTAAAAACATTTAGAACTTGATCATTTCTTGACTTCTAATCATTTCTTTTTGAGTTTTAAGTACTTTAGATCTCGATTTAAGGAAACAAAGTTCTAACGTATATTTTAATACTTTCGTAGCATCCAGTATCATTTTCTGACAGAAAATTCTGACAATCTATCAATAAATATTTAAATACTTGTCAGTTTCGCTTTGCTGGAAATTATATTTCTTTTATTTTGTTCATTATTAAAAAACACATTCTCATTTTTTGTGTACCAATTATGTTTGTATTGGTGTTAATGTTTTTATTTCATTTTCTTTTCTATGTTGTGTGATTTCGCGTGGATTAAATTTTAAGTACTTGGTGTTTGCAAGTATGTAAATATTTTTATTAGTCCGATAGGTCGCAGCAGACTTTTGATGTGAAATATAACCAAAAAGATGTTAAGAAGGCATGTGCAACGAAGTGCATCTAAAGTAATTTTTTTTCTAGAGAAAGAAATTGAGGCCCTCGAATCATTGTTTATGGTTCTGAGAAATTATTTTGTTTGGAAAAATTGTACCTACTTAAGATAAGCTTTGAACATGCAACACCTCATGTTTTTTGGTTCTCTTTCACGAAACAAATATCTGGTGCGAGTTCAAAAATAAAAATAAGCAAAATACACAAAATAAAAGACTTTTACGCCATACTACGAGAATTTAAAAATATAACACCATCAGCATATGCAACGAAATTGCATGTACAATAAAATTTAATATTTTTTTTTAAATTAATTAAAAAATTATTTATAAATGCAAAAATAGGTCAGTCCAGAAACGCCATAAAAACGTGTTTTTCATGGCTTCTGTCCGGGGTTTAGCTTCACTTAAAACGTTTCTCAGATTCATATTCGCACTCTGCAATGCCGAGATTCGAATGATTGTCATTATTTTGAGAAAATTAATTCTTTAGATGGAGTTTTTGTTTTAGATAACAACTGCAACATTAATGCATTTCTGTTCCTTAGGCTATCTTATATGAATTCGCGAAAAGGCTTAAAGTAAAAATAAAATTTATCGCAAATTGATTTGAATTACATTCCTTTTTAAAAAACTTATTTCTAACCAAATAAGTTTCTTGAAGAAATAAAAATGTTGCTAAACCGAGTTCTAAGTCTCTAGACCCCTGAATTTGAGGGTCCAAATTTATCGAAGTTCTATCTCAAACTGAGATCTTAATCGAAGTTCTAACGCGTCAGAACTCGGTGAAGAAATGAGTTAGAACTCAATCAAGTTCTAATTTTTCGATAATCCGAGATTTAGGGGTTAGAACTTTGTCAAGAAATTGGCCGTAATTGTATTAAATGTAATTATTCATGAAATTAAAATAAAATTATGTAGTAGGTCTTAGAACATTCTGTATACTTTCAATTTCGCGTATATATAAGTAAGTAAACTTATATCTTCATTTTTCTCGGAAACATTTTGAATGGACTTGTGTCGTTTTTCTTCTGGACCCTTCAAATGTCTTTTAGTTTTTGAGAAAATTGTAAATAAAAAAAGTAAGTTTTTTCAAAAATTCGACTCCATTCCGTTATTTTGTTCCTCCAAAAAACCTACATAATTCCACTAAGTAATTAGTAAAGCAGATTTGGTTATTTTCAATTTTCTGAAAATGACGTATTTATCTACATTTTTTTTAATCATATCAGAAGTTGTTTTAGCCATTTTTTAAAAAAGTTATAAAAATATTTTTGATAAAAAAAAAACTGCTTAAAAAGCGAGATAGGTACAGCTTTAGTTGTTAAAAAAACAGCCAAGAACTCAACCTAAATCAAAAAATTTACAAATGTTGGATACTTCATTTTCAGTAAAGACGGCAGCATGTTTGTTGTTTCATTATACTGTATGAATATTTTTGAAAAAAATATGTTCAAAGATGCATTCATAATTAAGTTTTAGAATTACACTTTTAAGACTTGAATTTTTTTTAAATCCAGTGTTATAAATTTTTGGTTGATCAAAAATGGAAATTCATTTCCATAAATTTCTATTTTTGCGAAAATTCAAAAATTTAAAACCATTTGGGTTTAAGTAATTAATTAGGTGGTGTCTTACACTAGTGTCCTTACGTTTTGTTTATAACTTCAGCTAGAAGCCTTGTCAACCTTTGGATTTAAGTATTATCCTGTACATTTATGTAGAGTTAAATAAATAATTATATTTAATGTACATAACAATAATAATAATTTGGATTGTACATTGGGGTCTCCGTTATTTCCCATACTTTTTTTACTTGCGATATATAGGTACTATAGGGCAAGTTATGGATTCGTGCGAAAAATCGAACTCGAGATAACAATCAAACTTGACATTACGATGATAGGGAAGACGAAACAAGTTGGTCTCGCAATTCTGTCCGTCTGTCTGTCTGTGTCTGTCTGTGGACTCGCCTACAGCGTAAACCCATGGGCCGATTTTAATTAAACTGGGTATGATGTGTTTTCGGTACATTACCCCGACACGTTTTTTTTCCTTTTATTTTTAGGACCAAAAATAACGGTACCTGCCATATATTTTTTTTAGCATTTTCGGAAAATCTTATTTTTTTTTCTCAGAAATGGCTCGACAGATTTTTTTACTACCTTTTTTGTAAAAATTAAATTTAAAAAAAATGGTTTTAAATGGTACCTCCCATAGAACCATTTTTTATTTTCGTTTTTCTAGAAAAGGAATAAACTGATTTTGATAATTTTTTTTATGGAGAATCTTCTGAAAAATTGTACCTCCCATAAAACCATTTTTTTTATTTTAGTTTTTCTAGAAAAGGAATAAACTGATTTTGATAATTTTTTTTTTCTGGAGAATCTTCTGACAAATTTTATTAGTTTTGTATACCAAAACCTTTGGATTTTCAAAAAAAGTTTCAAAATTTTTTTTTTAAAACCAAATATTTCGAAAACCATTTAGTTGATTTTTATGAAACTTGGCACCAATCGCTTTTTTAACATTATCTAAAATGTTTTATACAAAACTTTTTCTTATAGTCAAAATTAACGGTACCTTCCATATAAATGTTCAAAAACCGTTACAGAAAATATAAATTTTCTCGAAAATGACTCCTACGATTTTAATTAAAATTATTGTGGATACTAATATTAGTATGGTCTACGGTCTGCCAAAAACAAAATTTACAGTGAGCCATTATTAACGGTACCTCTCATAGAACCATTTTCTTTATTTTGGAATATCTCATTATGTGTCTAACCCATTTAAATTAAATTTTTTATACAAAAGCTTCTCAAAAGTTGAAATCATACTGCATATCAAAATTTTCAAAAAAACAAATTTTAGATTTTTACAAAAAAATTTCAAAAATTTTTTTGAAAATTCGATATTCCCAAAACTTGTTAATAATTTAATTTTTAAGTCACATAAATAAATACTTAGAAAATTGTTGTCCAATTTTTTTCTCTTAAAAATGTTTACAAAATTTTATATATAAAAAAAAAACTAATTTAAAAAAAAACCGCTCCAACGATTTTATTATTTTTTTCTCCAAAACTAAGGTAAGTTAAAGAAATCAGATGCTGTACTTTTTTTAGCTCTAAAAACAATTTAAGAAGACTTTTTTAATAAATTTATTTCGAATTATCTTGATTTTTAATAATTTTTCAATTTAAGCTCTAAGTTACATGTATAATACTAGTTTAAACTTAAGGCTCCCATAAAAAATTATTTACTTTTAATACACTCAATCTTTAAAATTCGAAGGAACTTTTTCTACAAGAGGAAGTTTGTGCGATCCAGTCGTGCGTTTTATTTTTTGATCGGCCACACCCTAAATCGAAAGTTTTAAAAAAATTTTGTCCTGACAAAATGCAAGGTTCGGCCAAAATTTTGTAATATTTCCATGGACTATAATGGCGCTGTTGACGTTGCTATTCTTATCTGTGTTGAGCAATTGAAATACGTTGATTCTAAACTGATGGCAGCCACTGTTGCTGTTGATGGTGCTGTGTTGCTGCTGTAATCTGTTTCACGCTTAAAACCCGAGAAAAAGAGCTCCACTTCCTGTACGATTTTTTTTCTCAAATATGTCAAAGAAACATTTTCCATAGTATTGTTATTTAACTTGTAAATAAACTGTACTAATATAAGATAAAGCGACAACAGGAAGTCCAATTATGTTGAAATAAGAACATAAAAAATTAGAGAAATTGTTTTTAAACATTTCAAACCGAATAAGCGCTTTGCATTTTAAAGACATTTATAACTTTTATTATTGAAACGTTTTTTTTTTTTTTTAACAGTCTTATTTTCAACTAAAGCCTAGTTTATAGATCGAAGCGAAGTGAAATTTTCATACAAAAAATTAGCTTTTTTCCCAGGTGTGAAAAATTCAATAAAATTAAATGCAACTATTTAAGCGACAAGGAGGAAGACATTTGGTTTGAAGTGAATATAATTCAACGGACTTACCTAAACCAAATATTAAACAAAATGTATGTTCTTTATAAACCTTTCAAAGCAAGATTTATTGATGTTTCATTTCGATTTGGATTTCACTTCGCATTGATGTATAAACTAGGCTTAACTAATAAATTTTCTAGAAGCAGTAATAGAAATGTAATTTGATTTTACATAATATTCATGAGGTAAACATTTATTATTGATTTACTAAATATTGAAGGTCAACAACAAATCGACTTATAATACAGCAGCTGCACACCAATTAATTACACCCGAGTTTTTGTCAACCTTTCGACAAAATTTATTAATTTCTGTTTTCTTAATTTTCTCTCCACTTACTCTTGTTTACAGTGAGAGTAGAAACTGTATTCGTTGTTGTTATTGTTATATGTAAAGAAATAAACTAAACATTTTAGAAACAACTAAAAAAGCGTAGTATCATTATAATTTGTAATTATTCAATGGTAGAACATAATAGAAAGGAATAGTTGTTTACTCCAATGGATTGATAAGAAATTACTTAAAGACCTGTTCCTAACTAAACAGAGTTCTCTAAATACTTTATGAATAGCAGATATATTTCTAACCCGCTTCTTAACTTTAGACTCCTATTCAATCAGATCTGGGTTACAAATATGACTGAATAAGTCCTAATATAAATAATGATATATTAGTAGAGAGGAGTGTAAAGAACATACATAAGTAATTATGTTGTTCGAGATTAATGGGCCTATTGCGGATGACAACCCAACTGAGCATAAGATGGTACAACCTACGAGTGAAATAGACAGCACATTGTGAAAATTAAAACTAAAGAAACTTCAACTCCTACTCGATTTCTAACCAGAAGTGGGTTAAAATGACATCACTTTATGTATTTTTTAAAGAGTAAATATGGCAGAAAGATAACAGATTTAATTAGATTTGAATATGCTTAATATCACATAAAAATAAAATTTAAAATGATAATACATGTACGTTTATCTTTTTATTTGTACTTTAGGTAAACTGTGTTTTATTAATTTTATTAATATTTATGTTTATCTTTTATCTTCAATTGAAATATCTATATTACTTGATGAGAGATATTTGTTATAAGAAGTAATTTGTCTCTCAGACTCTCTATCTCTCATTATTTAAGATAGTTAAAGTTATTTGTGTTCTAGAATTTATCCTTAAAATATAAAATTATTTTTCACAATTATTTTGTATTTTCATAATTTCTCCCGGACTTTTGTCAAAAGTTTTCTTAGACAACCTCAAGTGGGCCTCTTCAAGGGTTCCGAGGATTTTAGATCCCTCTTTGGTCACTCTGTCTCGCTCAGGCTGTCAGGCAACTCCGTGGCTTCGCTGAGGGTCTTATGTTCAGTCGCCAGTCAAAAGTTTTCTAGGACAACATTACATTGGGTACCCCGCTTAATTAAAGAATATTAATTGAAAACATGATCATAGCCTGAAGACTAACGAGTAATAATTTTAAACGCCACGTTAAGCCTTCTCAGACACACAAACAAAAACCAAATTGCAAAAGATTTCACACCCATGGATCAGAATTGCAACTAAAAAGTTTTTAGCCAGCATCATTTTTCTACCGCAGAGTTGATGTGGTTATTGGATGTGAGATTCCGGTTGAAGTAAGCTCCCTCTGAACAAACTTCACGGGAATATAATTAAGGAATATTTTGAAAAAGTATGTTAAGTCGAGAATTTTCTTAGAGATTACAAGGCACTTCGTTTTTTTTTTTTTTTGTGGATTATGAACAAGGCTGCAGTTGTAAGACCATTCTAATATCTCCTTTAAATTATAAATACATAATTTTCAATGAGATCCAATGCAGAGTTAAGAAGGTACTGAACATCATCAGCGATCATGCGTATACATATATCATTGCTTTATGCGACTAGGGATATCACTCACATAAGCCGAAAACAATAGTGGTCCTATAATGGATCCTTGAGGCACACCACGCAAACGCGAAAGAAGCTCGGAAACATAAGTTCCCCTCCATATCACTGCTTGCTTTCTTTCGCATAGATAGGAAGAAATAATTTTTTACTGCTTCTTAAAAACGGGGTTCTGACACAAGATGTCATAATCAATAGATAGACAGATTGTTTGATTCTTTTGTTAAAATCAATTTCATTTACATTTGTGTCTCTTTAATTCAATAAAGTAGGGCATGGCATGGCATGGCACCCGTAATAGTGTAGAATGCTTTCAGTGAAAATTTAATCGATGGTAAACATAACAAGTGGTAAAATGATTGGCATTACTGCTTTTAAAAATGTCGGATGCAATAAGCAAATGCAATGGAAATCGATTTTATTGAAATCTGCATCTGCTTCGAAGTTGAAACAAGGTTGAATGTTAGATGACGTTGTCTAAACTTGGTTGAGTGGACGACCTAAAGATCAGAGATGTAAAAACTTAAGTCAGTTGATGACATTGTACAATATTCTGACTTATAAGTCAATTAGGGCATTCAATTGACGTACAGTTGATTGACTGCTTTACTTTTTGACTGGTTGCAGTCTTTAAGTCACTTTAAAGTCAGTAAGTTACTTAAAAGTCAGTTAATCATTTGACTGCAGTATTTTAACTTAAGTCAATTTATTTCTTTTTATTCTTTTAACTGCCTTAAGCGTTTAAAAAAAAATATTATTTTTTTTAGTGTGGTAGTTACAATTATTTTATTACGGGCCAGTTGACTTAAGTTAAAAGATTGCAGTCAAATGAATTACTGACTTTTAAGTGACTTAAAGACTGCATGCAACAAGTCAAAAAGTAATGCAGTCAATTAACTGTAAGTCAATTGACTGCCCTAATTAACTTATTAGTCAGAATATTGTGCATGACTGCTAACTCTAGTCTCAAAGTCACAGTCAAAAATCAAACTTTTGACTTATATTCAAATATTTAAGTCAATTAACTCTGACTTAACTGACTGCAGTCTTTACAACTCTGCCGAAGATGTAGGTTGAGGAACAGACGTTATAAATAACTTATTCAATTCATTACAATCAACTGCTAAATCCAATAACCTTTGTTTTCAATACCTTCCAAAGCGTGCGGCTTTTTAATAAAAGATTCAGATGATTTGAGTACCATCTGGTCTTTGTAGCTTTATTGGGGCTAACAAAATTATTACGGAGCTTCCGGCCGGTATTGTTGTCGGCTATCCTGAAACGTTTTTATTTCAATTTATTAGTAAGTTTGTAATTGTCAACCATTTGTATTTGCGTGTTGTTAGGCAGGAATGGAGGGGGCCTAGGGTTGTCTACCGAATCCGAACGGCTAAGGAAATAGGCACTTTTGAGGACAAGAGATACTCTTGGAAAATTTGTCACTTTCTCGCAAAAGTAAGCATCTTTGAACAAACATTTTTGATTTTAGGTGGAAGAGGCTGGGAATCGAAGCCAGACTGCTGGCATTAAGGTCCAACGCATTAACCATTACGCCACGGACTATGTACTACATCATTATCTGATTATTCGAAAATTTAAAAGAAAAATTACTCATTCCGCAACTGTACATACAACTTGTTTCAAAAGCAGAAAGATGATATTTAGTTCCGTCATTATAAGCGACAATGTCTTAAACCAATGTAAAAGTTTTTTTTTTTTAATTTTACAGAAATAATTTGTTAAATGTTTGTGCCCTTAAAGAACTTAAACAATAGAAAACGTACTGTTTGGACTCTTGTTTTAATAGTTTAGTTTTTACTTGCTCTATAGGACAAGTACTGTGTAAAAAGAAAAACAAAATTTATCAAATCTATGATAAAGATAATGGAAAAGTGTGACAATTTAATAAAGAGCATTTTAATGTTATTCCAAATCTGTTTTGGCTTATCTAGAATGGGTAGCTGCCAAATGACGAGTTAGATTTGTTCAATTTGTTAAAACTTTATCGAAGACGGAACTTATGATCTTAATTGGATGGCTTTCATCAAACTAAGTTCATTTCATCAACCGAAGTTGCTTTTATCTTAACAGTAATTTGTTTTACCACTAAAAACCAGATGCTGATACTTTACTGCTTACTAAGTAGTCAACAAAGAAGTGCAGTGCATTAACGCCCGCGGAACTAACCCCCCGCGGGCTTTATTTCCCACCATAAAAGAAATACCACCTGCGAGCTTTATTTCCATTTTAAAGTGATAATAAGACCCACCACAAAAAAGAAAAGTATACTAAAAAATACTAATTTTAGTTGGTATACTTTTGGCCAAGGAGGATAAGAATAAAAAAAATATATTTTCACGAATTTTTTAAATTTCACAAGCCGAATCCCCCTTGGCCAAAAGTTAAAGTGTACCTATAAATTCTTGTTGATATTTTTGTTGATGACTGGGTTTTATTTCCATTAAAAATTAGAATTAAAACCCACCAGAAAAAGGAACTAAGGGTATTAATCGCCAATTTAAATAAAATGCACGACTGGATCACATGAACTTGCTCTTGTAGTAAAAGCTTCTTCGAATTTTAAAGATTGAGTGTAATATAAAACACATAATTAATAATTATATGTATGTATATGTATTTATCCATTTAATAAATTGACGGGCGAAAATTTGAATATGGAAAAAAAAGCATGAAATTATGTTCTTTAAATTGATGAAATAAGTTCTTAAAATGTTTTAATCTCAGAAAGAAGAACGCCATCTAAATTCTTGAAAAAATGTGAATTTTTGCAGAAAAAATTTTTAAAATCGTTGGAGCGGTTTTCTTAAAAAATAATTTTTTATATATAAAATTTCTTGATATTTTTTAGAAAAAAATTTTGGTATGCCGTTTTCAAAAAAATGATTTTTCAAAAAAAAATTTGAAACTTTTTTTTATAAATCCAAAAAATATTTGTTTTGAAAGTATTTGTATGCAGTATTATTCTTACTTGATAGGACGTCCTAAGTAAAAATTTTGATCAAAATCGGTAAAGCGGTTAACGAGAAAATCGAAAATTTCTATGGCAGGTACAGTTAATAATGGTTTTTGATAATTTTTTTTTTCACTGAAATATAGACCATACCACTACTAGTACACACAAAAAACTTTAAATTAATCGTTAGAGCCGTTTCTGAGATAAATAATTTTTTGTAAAACGATTCTATGGCAAGTACCGTTATTTTTTGAGCTAAACAAAAAATCTCGATTTCCCCTCTAGAGAATCACCAAAAAATCTTATGCTCCAAGTTTGAAGAAAATCGCTTCAGGGGTTTAGGCTGTTGGCAGAGGTACAGGCAGACATACAGTAATACACACAGATAGACGGAATTGCGGGACCCACTTATTTCGTGTTCTCTATCATCGTAACGTCAAGTTCGATTGTTATCTCGAGTTCGATTTTTTGCCCTATAGTACCTATGTATATCGCAAGTAAAAATTGCGGTACACAATTTCTAGTATTCATAAATTTTGATTTGAAAATTAAATTTCGAAAAAAATCATCTACCCATTTTTGAAAGATCAATTTTTCAAAAAAAAAAGGAATTGAAAATTTTTTTAGAAATCCAAAATTTGTGTTTTTTGATATGTAGTATGATTTCAACTTTTTAGAAGCTTTTGTATAAAAAAATATTTATTAAAATCGGTTATACAGATAATGAGATAGTCCAAAATACAAAATAGTTTTATAAGAGATACTGTTATTTACTGTAAAATTGGTTTCTGGGAAATATTAGACCGTACTAATATGAGTCGTTTTCGAGAAATTTTAGATTTTTTGTAACTATTTTTTAACATTTATATGGAAGGTTCCGTTAATATTGACTAAAAGAAAATTTTTTGTTCAAAATATTCTAGATAATATTAAAAAATCGCTCAGTACGGAACTTCCGTAAAAAACAACCGAGTGTTTTCGAAATATTTGATTTTCAAAAAAAATTGAAACTTTTTTTAAAAATCAAAAAAAAAAATTTTTTTGAAAATTTTGGCATAAAATAATATTAGAATTTTTTAGAAAATTGTCCATAAGAAAATTATCAAATTCAGCTTATTCCTTTTCGAGAAAAACGAGAATAAAATAATGGTTCTGTGGGAGGTACCATTTAAAATTATTTTTGGGAAATTTTATTTTCACCAGAAGGTAGCCTATTAGCCCAGGAAACAAAAAAATTGCTCCATACAAACTTCTAAATGTTGTTAATAGGTTTCATACTTACATATGTTATACATAATACTATTATACAACTTTTCAGAAATATCCCCAACTGTGGGTGGTGAGGAACGTGATTTTAGTGGGAATATTTTTTGATTTTTCGGGAAATTTGTATTTTATTAATTTGTCTAGAAAAAAGTTTTATACACCCACCAAATGATTGACAATTGTTTATTCTTAAATAATAAAATATAAAAAATTGTATATTTATAGCAGAAGCTTCTTAAAAATTCACAAAAAGTCAAATATTTAAAGAAAAATCATAATGGAGGTTGGTTGAGTAAGGTTTTATCGTAAAATATTTAAATAAAAAATAAATAAAAGTATGTATACTCTTAAGTAACAAACTCTACAGAAAACCTCATTTTTAGAATTACGCAGAAAAAAATATTTACCTATGTATGTGGAAGAAGATTTCGAATATAGGTAACCTTTTTTGATAAAAGTCGTAATTATGTGAATTGGGGCTGACGTTATGGCTATTTTATCTGATTTTTTTAAAGAAAAGTATCGTGGTTACAACAGGGTGATTGCTAATCTGCGGGTACATTATAAATTTGATAATGTCTATCTTCCTCCAACAAAAGCTGCTACAGATCAGCATTCATATCGCGTTTACCATCAAGTTTAAGCCTGGCTGGAAAATTCTTTGGAACCAACAAATTGGGAAAATTATTAAATAATATTTAATTAACTTATTTATAAGTTAAATTAATTTAAAAACTTATATATAAGCTCTAAGCAAATAAAATACTGACAAAATTATATGTTTTAACTCAAACATACGTTTTTTATTGTTTCATTTGAATGAAATTAATTTTTTTTTATAGAATGGATCGCAGGATAAACTTATAAAATATCTCAAATGACGCAAAATGAAATTATAAACACAAAAAATATTATTCTTGTTTTATTAAGTGCTTTAACCATTCCACTTTAAAAGCAAAAACTCTAAGCACTTGTTAAATTTTTCCCTTTTTCAATTTTTAATTAAAATTTGTCAAACTTATATACAAAAAAATGTTATGTAATCTTAAATTTCATTTTGCAGCATTTGAGATACTTTGGAAGTTTTTGTGAAATGTACTGTTATTATTTTTTTTAAATTTTTTTTTGTTGGGCATTCAAATTTTTTTTCACGACCTAGGATAAATTTTGGAAATATCCCTTATGATGGAAAATTAGATTATGAATAAGAATAAGAATAGCCACTTGGCTAAATTAAGTCCTGTTAAATAATCCATTTAAGCCATAAAAACTTTAAAAAAAAATTGTAAAAATGTTCACTTTTTTATTTTTGGTAGAAATTAAACAGTTTATAAACGTTACTATATATGTATGCAGCCTTAGATATCTCAAACGATGCAAAATTAAATACGGAAAAAATGTGTGTTTTTTGTTTTTGTAATATTTACCTCATTATTCCATTGTAATAGTAAATATTGAAAAATATTGTAAAAACAAAATTTAATTTACACTTTTGCAAAATTTTTGAATACCAAATAGACCAAGTAACGGTATTAGATAAAATAAAAGTCTACTAACTTGTAATAAATTCAATTCTACGTCGTTTAAGATATTTTTCAATTTTCTGAAATGTATTTTTTTTCCATATACGTTAATTTTCTTATACGATTTTGCTTTAAATAAAACATTTTTTTGCAAAAAAAAAAAAGTATACCAAATGACGCAGTATTTGATAGTGAACAAGACTGTATTTTTTGTTTTTACTGAAATTAGTTAACTATTCTATGCAAAAAACCGCAAAAAAACTGTTTAAAAAATCACATTTTTAAATTTTAACAACTAAAGGGTACTATAGACAAAAAAAAAGTTGAAAATCTTGTATAAAATTAAATTTCCAATTATTTGAGATATTTCGGAACTTTTTAAAATGTACCGTAATATTTTCTTCAATGTTTTTTTGTTTAATCTAATTTTTTTTTTTCAAACACTGATTGCAGAAATTCCTCAACAGTTAGAAGCGGGGATATTTCCTTAAATACTCTTTTAAACTAGTTCTAGTTTTAGAAAAATTAAATGTATATGTATACTGCAGTGCCGATAGCGGTACAGTATCGATACGCTCCTGCTGAGAACGTTTCGAAATCAAGCTTTTTTTTACCATTTTTTTTTTCAAAATTTTGAGTTTTAAAATTTTTCAAAAACTATCACTAAAACAAATTGATTAAAAAAAATGAATTTGTGGCTTCAAAAAAGCTGAAGCATGTCATTGTGAATTTGTTCGGTGTTTTTTATCATCATCCTTTAAGATTCGTTTTTTTTTTTTCGAATCAACCTACTGGCTTGCATATGCAAAACACCACTCTAATGATCGCCAGGCCGATCATTAGACTCCTTAAGTGGTGCATAGGTTATGTATGTTCAATTTTATTTGAAAAACTTTTAGCCGTCACTGAGGCTCGAACCACTGACCAAGCGTATCCGTACACTATGCACTGCGCTACCGAAGGTCACGTGATCATGTCGATCCAGTAATGTTTTATCCTTTAACAACTGGATTTGAATCAACTAAAATTTTTACTAGCCACAGACAAGCTTGTTGTTGCTCATTCGGGTTCTTTTTTTTTTCTCCAGAAAATAAAGCTTTCATGCTTAAAAAAAAATGCTTTAGTTTTGAGTTACTTTATTAATGGCTTGACCGATTTTTTTATAATTTGGTGATTCTTATTAACAACTAAAAATTGAATTTTACAAACAAAAAAAATAAAAACATCACATAATTAATATACATATGTATATAAATATTAATACATATGTATGTTCATTTATAATATTAAGTCAGATTTGAAGTTACAGTTTTGAACCACAAGAGTAGTCGTGGAATCCAGTCATTCATTTAATTTTGTATCATTTTATATAAGTGTTTACTATGTCATTAACATTACAAATTAATTGCATAAAATATTTTTAAATAAAATAATAAATTTTATTTTGTTTAATTTAAATTGAATGGCTTCCTCAACAAATGGAATGCATTGTTTGTTTAATTGGCTGGATGTATAATTCCACATTTTTTGGAAAATTAAAGTGACCATAAATTTACACTGTTCTACAATTTGAGACTTTAGTCAGATTGTAAGAGCTATGTGACCATAAATTTACACTGTTCTACAATTTGAGTCTGTAGTCAGAGTCGAAGAGCTCTGGTTACAAAAAGACGCGCAACTATCCATTTTTTTATGGACAAATATCATGGGCGTAAATATGATTGAACTTCAAAATCGTGATTTTACAAAAAAAAAAACATCATCTATTTATACTGCCTTGTTACCGATATGGCCACCGATCACAAAGGTGATAGAAGTTGAATTCCTATATTGCCTTTATTTGAGATAGCCATACGTTCAAAAACATACCTATTTGAAATTGTTTTCAAAATAAAGCCATTATAATAATTATCACTATTTGAATGTGCTTTATTTAATCATAATGTTTAATACCTCTAAAAATAACATTGGAATTCAACAGAATTGTTTGCAAATAAAATGTTTTTATTTTCATTTTTACATACATAAGTATGTATAACTAGTTCAAAATATGTTGTTCTTAAATTTATAAATGATAAGGTTTTTTTCAGAAATTATTATCAAACCAAAAAAAAAAACTTATTAGTCATACACGCTGTTTAAAGGTAGATAGTCAACATGTTTGCATAAAGGTGATCATCAATACTTATCTGTATTGAAATGATTCGTATAAAAAAATCTACAAACAAATGTGTTAAAAATCTAGAGCCTCAACTCAATGCCAAGTTAAATCTTTAAACAGCCGGCTTTTACAATGAATCTGTTACCAACAGGTTTTTAAGATAAATTTATACCTACGATTTATCTGAAAAATAATTTGTGTTGTTTGGGTTTCTATATTTTATTCTTTTAGTTCGAGTGTGTGCAGCTGATAAGATAATAATTCTTTATATTTTTCTCTGAATGTTTTTCCACGCTGGCAAAATATAATGCGATGATATTATTTTTCCTACGATTCTCAATTAAGCTTCTATTTGAAAAGTAAATTATTAAACTGAAAGATTCTTATCAACGACATGACTATGTCCAGCGATATTAAGTTTTCGATAAACAAAATTTGTTCACGCAAGCAGAACAGAGTAGGTACAAAAAAGGCGCATTTAAAACAAAATTGAAATTTAATTACTTTTAGTAATAGATACATTACTTTTAACCACTTACCATCCGATATTGACCAACGAATTTCACTTGTAATGGGATCAATGGCTGTTAATCCGCCCCCTAATGTGGAAAATACCATCAATGGCTCTTCATCTCGTGCAACATCGGTGCAGCCCTGTGAATTAAATTCAATTTGAATTATTTACATGTCTAGAAATCAAGTTTTCTTTTTATTTATATTTTTTTGCAATGGGGTTATACTTAATATTATAGATTTATAAAAAGTTAACCTGCTTTGTTGCTGATGCAATTACAACACAAAACCAGACATACACTACAACTTTTATTAAATTTCTTTGTTTATTAAACATATTTATATTGGTATTGTTAAAACTTTAAACATAATTCACAGCTGGATATTGTTTAAATAGAATAGTTAAAGAACAAATAGGCGATGCGTTTATGGCATGAAATAGTTATTTATTTTGCACAATTTGTAACACTTCTTGCTAGCACAACTCTACTCTTGTACTTGTTTTTCATCTTTTCGGGTTTTCTTCGATTCGTTTTTTTTTTTTGACAATTCTTTGACACATCGGCAAAGATGGCGTGCCGTAACGTTACGTTAGGAAATGGTTACGTTCAGTAAAATAAAACTTGAAATTTCAGAATCTGAAAATTCAGATTTTTTCGTTGAACGCTTGCTAACTCCAATCTTCGTGAGATTGCTCCATTAGTGCCTGTTTACATTGTATTTTTGACGAACGGCGCATCCAGTGAGATGGGTAGATTTTGTGTGAGTAAGAAAGAGAAGGGTTAATTCCACCCAAATTACGCCGATGCGCCAGTTTCATTAAATGTTTTCGGATTGAGCAGAAAGAGTTTTTTTTGTGTGAGTGAGAGATACATGGTTGTTAAGGATGTGAGATAGGGATGGGTAGATTGAAATGAAAGAATTTTTTCTCTATAATGTAAACACGAGGAACATTTTAATGAACGAAAATATGCTTTGTCAAAAATACAATGTAAACAGGCACTTAAGCCTTAACTACATTAGGTGCACTGATCTCTATAATTCACTGGATAGTGCATCCATACAAGAAAGTTGATGCCATTTGAGAATTGTTATAAAGTTGAGTTGCCTATTTTTTTGTATAACGGTATAACTGTATAACATAATGAAATGCAAATTTTTTTATAAAACTGCAACTAAAATATTTTAAATTCACTTTTACAATTATTTTAAGTTACAAAAAATAATTTACAAACAAGTGACGTTTCTTTTGCTTTTTTTTCTTAAAAATTCCACTTTGGTTTTTGCCAAAGCCTCACTGAACATACCTAAAGTGTTGAGTTGCCTCACTGAACATACCTAAAGTGTTGAGTTGCCTTCGTACTTGTCATCTTCAATTGGAAGTAGAAAAGCTGTTATACTTTGTAGGAAATCCACTATCCAGTGTATTATAGAGATCAGTGATTAGGTGTGTTTTGTTCAACTCCTTAATTTGCACATTCAGAAATTCTTCACATTAAGCTAAATTTTCATATGCAAATTCTACCAACAACAAGTTAACAGCACATTTGGTCTTCAGTAACTCTATGGCTTAATGTGGAACATTGCAGAATCGGCACAGTAACTAGCTCAACAAAACACAGCTATTATATTTCACAAAACAACTGCGCTAGCTGGAAAAAAATATTTTTATTTTTGTAATTTTGCAAAAAGTGGCTTATGTAGTTAAGGCTTTAGATGATCGAATTAAAGTTGTTGTTTGATTACGGGCTACTGTAAAGGCTTTCCCAAACCAACACGATTATTCGGCGCGACAAACGCAAACAACAATAACAACACGTGTTTGTCAAGCAAAATAACACGTTGTTGCCTAAGGCTCTCCCAAACCAACGCGATTAATCGCCGCGACAAAAGAAAACAACAATAACAACACGTGGTTGTCAAACAAAACAACACGTTGTTGTTATTGTTTTCTATTGTCGCGGCGATTGATCGCGTTGGTTTGGGAGAGCCTTTAATACGCTCAATCTTTGAAATTCGAAGAAACTTTTACCACAAGAGCAAGTTTGTCCGATCCAGTCGTGCGTTTTATTTGCTAAGCAGAACCGATTTTTATGTTGCATGGAATTCGACATCAGAAATCTGAAATTTCAGATGTAAAACGTAGGGAATTGAACGCAGCCAAGAATTTAGCTATCAAATGTCATTTTTCTCAGCTGTTATTTGGAACTCAAAAATTCGCCTTAAAAAATAAAAACATCACTTGAATTACAAGATTACTGTATGAAAAATACCCAAATTGTTTAATTTTCGATGACAATAATACAGTTTCGTAAATTATCTTCAACTGCATGTAACTATGCCAAAATAATACCAAAAAATCTCAAAGGAAAAAGCAAGAGCTCACAAGAATGGCTCACACGCCAACTTGCTGATCCTTATGTGGAGAAGGCCAAAATGAAAAACTTTCGATGCCGAAGTGCTTTCAAACTTCTCGAAATCGATGATAAGTACAAAATTCTGAAGCCAGGCGATGTAGTCATTGATTGTGGTGCATCTCCTGGTAGCTGGAGCCAAGTTGCTGTCGACAGGACCAACGCAAACGGCAAAAATGAAAAACGACCAAAGGGAGCTGTCTTCAGTGTAGATTTGTTACACATTCATCCAATAGATGTGAGTTTTTAAATTGACATAAAGTGTTAATTAAACAATAATTGAATTGAAAACATTTTCCAAAGGGTGCAACAATCTTTAGTGGAACAAACTTCACTAAACCAGAATCTCAACTGAGATTGAAAACTGCTCTGAATGGTCGTCCAGTCAATTGTGTCCTCTCCGATATGGCACCAAATGCAACTGGCGTTCGCATGTTGGACCAAGAGACTATAACGGAACTCTGCTACTCTGTTCTGCGGTTCTCAATAGCTATGTCAGCCGTGGGGGCTAATTTGGTGGTGAAAATTTGGGATAATGGTGCCGTGCCGAGGTTGGAAGAAGATATGCTTAAGTTTTATGAAAAAGTCAAACGCTTTAAACCTTTCTCAAGCAGATCTGACTCCGCAGAGCATTTCATGGTTGCGCGGAATTTTAAAGGTCTAGAATCTAGATAATGTCCCGATTTAAATTAAAACATACCATTTGTAGAATTACCACTGTTTTTGAAATTTTATTCTTTCCAGATATAAAAGCGATAACTTTTCAAAATGGCTAAAACGGTAGATCAAAAGAATCTACTTTACCCCTGCGACAAAGCTAAGTTTTTTCAATCCCCCGCCCGATCAAAGGCTGTAAATAATCTGGCAAGCCTTTTTTCGATATAAAGGTACATGCACCTAATAAAACCTCATTCTCATATTTTGGTTGTACAATACATACTACCAAAATTTGCTGTCGGCTTAAGAGCCTAATTCGATTTAGATTTTTCTTGTAGTTACATATTTCTCTTTTCTATTTCTCTTTCGATTTTTAAATCGTCTTGCAGTTACACAGCCCTAATATACTATTTGAATGATCGAAACTTCCTTTGTTTCATTTTAGTTTTCTTCAAATTGAATGTTAATACCTGTTTCGAATTGAGTATCTTTTTATATTTCAGAACAACGAAGGTGAAGAAAATAAAAAAGAATTACTTCTGCTTAGGAGTGGCGATAGATATTTAATTCAATCAATAATTCAAATGACTTCTATTCCAAAATGAGTTTTGTCAGGGTACGGTCCAAAAACTTGATCGGACGGGCTGGTTCTTGTATTTCAGTCATCTTAGTAGTAGTAGTAGTAAACTTTATTGAGATTTTTTTTCTTTTTTTTTACATTTATATGGAAAGTTAATACATGGAAGTTATTATTCTTAAAAAGTTATAAATTGCCGACTTAGAATTGGCCAAGGCTACACACTATTATATTTATTTGTTTTTACTTTGACAAAACCATTAAACCATTTTTTATATTCTTTGCAAATCAGGAAATTTTTTTTTTTTTTATGCGTCCACTCAAAAAGACCATACTTGTTACAATGAAGACTTAACCTAAAAGGAAAGGGATAGAGATAGGAGAAAGGTAAAACAATATAAAATATTAACATTGTGACAGAGACGGCAATATTGTCGACTCAGTCAGAACGCACAATGACTGTGTGTCCGAGAGCTAGGCAGCATGCCTGAGTATTAAATTATTTTAATTCTTATTATCTCATGCATAAAAGGAAACAAATGTATATGCATCAAATGAAATGAAATGAAAAATTGCTCGCGGTCGAATAATATTGTATACCTATACATAAACATAGATGTTTAGACCGGGCAATGTAATGTTTATATTTTTTAGAATTTTTCACATGATAATAAAAAAAAAAATTTAAGACTGGTTTTGTTTACATTTGTTGGGATATTTTTAGTTCTACAATTCAATTTTCAACTTTTGGTTGTACATTTTGTTATTATTTTTCGATACATATTGGGTATGATTTTTAACATGATAAGAATATCTTTAAAAAAAAAAAACTATGACTATTTTCAAATTAAATGACTTTTTTTTTTTTTTTTTTGTAACTTTGATTGTAATTGATTAACGTTTGTTCTAGTTTTATTTTATCGATACAGGTTGCAAATGAATTTTAGGTTTTTAAGTTTTTAAGTTTTACATTCTTGTTTTTGTGAATACGTGTTTATTGAAAATCCATATCAAGGGCCCTGGCGCTTAGCCTCTATAATTGTTAGGTGACCGTTTTGTGTAAAAGGACGAAAGGAAAAGCCCATTCGCATCCTGGATCTGAAAATTTGTATCGGAACCCTCATTGAGAATACTTATAGGCGATATGTAATATCTATCGTTTATCGCAAAGTTGATGTTATCTGTAAATATGCTCTGGAGGACAGGGTTTTCGTGAAATTGAAGAGCAGCTATTCTTTTTTTTGCCATTTGTATGAGGTAATTTAGCAGTGGGACAATGTCCGAATCCTTATAGAGCGACGAGTTACTATACCACTTCCCAGACGGTCTTCGATATTTGGATATACATTTTCTGATAATTTGTCTTTCGAACTTCTGTAATTCCTGTGCCACATTGGGAGTAATATAGAACCATGAAAGAAATCCATATGTTATTAAGGGTCGTATGAGCGTTTTATACATTAGAATCTTAGTATTTGTTTCAACTTCGCTGGAGTTAAGAAGTGATTTTAGAATACCTGAGGCAGCTTTACCTTTTTTCAAAGCAACTCTAGCATGAGGATTAGTTCTGAGCCTTTCATGAAGGTTAACTCCTAGGTACTTGATGGAATTCTTGAGAGGAATGGTATTTCCCTCGATGCTAAGCTTCAGTTGTTTACTCTCTCGTACGGCCAGATGATGGCCTTTGCCTGAGGCATTGCGAAAACAGATTAGTTCGCATTTTTTATAATTTAATCCGATTCCCCATTTCTTATAAAATGGGATGGCTTTATTAAGGTGGATTATAATATTATTAAGCGCGTCATGTGGTCTTTCATTGGAGCTGAAAAGGATTGTATCGTCCGCATATAAAATCGCTTCAGATTGGTTTATTTGAGTCGGAAAATCGGAAAGATAAATATTAAAAAGGAAAGGGCCCAAAATAGACCCCTGGGGGACTCCTGCTAAAATTGGTATATGGGGGGAATATTCATTTTCAAAGTATACGGAAAGACTACGGTCAGCCAGAAAGCTTTTTATAATTTTGATAAATTGAGATGGAAAGTTGAGTAAACTGAGTTTATATATGAGGCCGGCATGCCAAACCGAATCAAAGGCCTTAGTCAGGTCCAAAGCCAACGCCACTGTACAAAGTTTTGATCTCAGGTTATTCAGTATTTTATTTTGAAAATATAATAAGGCATGCTCCGTAGAGTGTCCGCTTTTGAAACCAAATTGAAGGTTTTGCGAAAAAGAAATGTTGTTAGAAAAATTTTGAATTTTGAATAGGACTACTTTTTCGAGCACTTTTCCAATATTTGAAAGGAGCGAGATGGGACGAAAGTCTTCAAGTTTGTTCGAGAAATTACTTTTTTTTAATGGTAACAGAATAGCTTTTTTCCAAGCCCGAGGAAAATAGCCATTATTAAGGCAATTATTAAACAATGGAGTTAAATGTTTTGCTATTACAAAATTTGTTTTGCGGAGGACGAAGTTAGGGATCCTATCCGGTCCAGCAGACTTTTTGTTATTTAAAGAGGCGATGATGGATTCGATTAAGCTAGTTGAGGTAAAAAATTCATTTGACGTTAAATCCGAATTGATTAGGGGTGAAAAATTGGTAATTTTGAGATTGTCGTTCCATGAGGAAAAGGCACTATTGAAAGTATTAACTGTTAAGACGTTATCTGTATCGGACTGAGGTGTCTTTAGAGAATAGAGATCTGAGTAGAAGGCACTAAATGCCTCAGTTTTCTCTACTGGCGTTGTGAAACTTCTGTTACCCCATGCTAGCTCTTGAGGCATGTTTTTTGTTTTGCTTTTGCGACCGGTCAATTGGTTGATTGCCTTAAAGACATTCGAACATGGTTTTAAGCTTTTTAGCTTAGCTCGAAATTGTGTGTTCAAATCGGAATTGACACGATCTTTTATGATTTTACTCAGACACCCTATTCTCGCAGCCAACTCGGTATATTGGGCGTTGACGCGATCCCCAAAATGGTGAAATATTCTTTTGAGTTTTTTTTTCCAACTTTGTCTAATTTTAAATAATTTCAGAGTTTCGTCCGAGATTTTATGCTGTTTTTCATTAATTACTTTATGCCTGCTATGCTGTGCAATGCAATCTGCTAATGTTTCAGACAATTTTTGAATAAAGAGATCAATTTCCTCATTTGACAGATTTCTGTCTATTGGGACCCTTAGGTTTTCTAGGCGTGAGTTAAGCGAGTTATTAACATTTAACCAATTTGTATTTTTGTAACATGTAAATTTACGTGGGGTATCGGGGAAAGGAGAGGCGTTCTGAAATTTGATGTACATGAGCACAGTGTAGTGGTCAGAAATAGGGTCGAGAGTGAGACAAGCGATATTAGGCTCGGAATGAATTGGAGATCTAAAATTAGTTGAAATGATGAAGAAATCAATGTGTGAACCAGAGCTAGGACGAGTGGGTCCTTCTGCTGCCACAATATCATACTCTAGGAAGTGATCCGCTGTGAACCAGTCGGCCAAATGCTGTCCATTAAAATTAGTTTTAGGGTCCCCCCAAAGCGGGTGGCGGGAATTAAAATCCCCCCCTATAATAATAAAATCGTAATTGGACACGCACTCGACATTTCAGTCATCTTATGATACATCGTTTAGACAGAAGTTGTAAATAAAAGTCAAAAGTACCAAAAAAATTGATTTTTTATTTGTTTTTTTTTTTTTGTTACATTTTATAGAAAAGGAACGCACCACAGAATTCATATTGAGCGCTGCTCTGCTGAGCAAGTGCGCCGTCTTAATCGATATTTTCCTTATTTAGTTATAGGAATGAATGTTCAGTGAGGCTGTTCCGAAGAGTTTAGAGAACAGAAAAGAACAAGTTTTTGCTGTTCAGTGAGAAATTTTATGTTCTAAACTGTTCTGAATTGCTGTTCAGTGAGTCTGTTTGGAAAAGTTTCAGAGCAAGATTTTCGTTACTTGCTTCTGAGGTAGAACAACTTAGAACAGAGATTTGTGTGAAATGTCAAAATCAGTTGCTGTTCTGTCCTGCTATTCTATTCTGTTGACTATTTCTTTAGAACAATATTTATATGTTGGTAAGATTTGAATGTCAAAATTTGGCTAAATGTGAAGAATTTCTTCAATCGTGCACATTAATAAGCTCAATAAAACATGCCTAATATTACAAATAGTTACCACATTCGATATTGTAACAAAATTAGTCCAGCCATTATCGAAATATACGGCCGTTACCCGAAAATTGTTTTTCACCACGTACTTATTAAAAATATTTTAGAATTTTTTTTCCCAAGGGTATTGGATGAAAAAACGACGTCAAGGCTGTTCATGCGACAACTGAAAAATGGTCCAATGTTCGCAACTTGCCGTGTGGGCTTTCTCATTAATCGTTATTTCTTTTGAACAATTCAATTTATCTGTGATTTTTAAGCACGTTGGTGAAGAGACGTATGTATGTGGACGCAAAATTAGACGAAATTGCTTATACAACTAGAAAGGTACGAACGCATCTAACTAATGAGCCCAGCTGTGGTGCCTGGGCGAAATGCATTGGACTAAAGGTCGGAAAAAAATTCCATTTGAATTTTATTCAATATAGTCCACAAAAACAACAATAATAGTTCTCTGCTGCTGATGCTGATGCTCCAAATGCATTTGATAAACAAACCTCACATCTCGACTTGCGACGTCAGTGGTCATCAGTAGCGGAATGCGTAGTGCATACGACTTCGAAGACTGGGGCCCAACTATGTAACTCGATTCTACTTTCGAATCTAATCGAATGATGTTTGCGATTCTACTATCAAATGGGACTATGTATCACAGTACCACAGTACACATATTGAAGGTAATATATTGCGCATCTTCGAAAATTACAGTGACCTGCCTGTCAAAATTTACAAAAACAAAACACAAGTGTTTCCGAATCGCAGTGACCCTCGTCCACAATTTACAAAAACAAAATACAAGACATGCGCAGAACTGAACAAAATGAAAACTCGGAAGATATTACCTTCTATGTGCCTGTTTACATTGTATTTTTGACAAAGCATATTTTCGTTCATTAAAATGTTCCTCGTGTTTACATTATAGAGAAAAAATTCTTTCATTTCAATCTACCCATCCCTATCTCACATCCTTAACAACCATGTATCTCTCACTCACACAAAAAAAACTCTTCCTGCTCAATTCGAAAACATTTAATGAAACTGGCGCATCGGCGTAATTTGGGTGGAATTAACCCTTCTCTTTCTTACTCACACAAAATCTACCCATCTCACTGGATGCGCCGTTCGTCAAAAATACAATGTAAACAGGCACTATATGTGTACAACTGTGCCTGTGCTATGTATAATAGTAGAATCGAATGCAAGTACTGCCAACCATTAGTCAAAAAATTTGCGAATTTCAATACATATTTATCATTTTTGAAATAATATTTGGTATCTAAGGAAGAGCGAATGTTTAAAAATGGAACAGTTTTATTTTTTTAGTTTAATTTCCATTAAGTTAATAGTTTTTATGTATTTTTTCCGTGCCTCGCGACGCGTCGGCTCTATTAAATGAAGAAAAAACTAATAAAAAACAAATTGGAATGATGTCGGCATTTGTGTTTAATTTCGAGAATTTTTAATTTTATTGAGTTTTTTCTGTAAATCTCAGCAGTGGTACCAACCTATACAATTATGGTCTTATTAATAAACATTGTCTAACTTTAGACAGCCGTCCAAGTTTTTAAAAAACCTTTCTAATTTTTGCTAAAGTACTCTATCTTTTTGTCTTGCTTTAGACAACGTAATCTATTGTCTAAACCTAGAGAAATGCAATATTTTTTTTTATTAAGAAAGCATATTTCCGACTGTTTCAAAATACTTAGACATAGTTTAAACAGCCAAAAATCTAATTAATAAGACCATTAAAATAATGCTAGGAAAGTGTTCAGAAAATGGATTTTGAAATCCAAATCCAAAGGCAGACCTGGGATCCTGTGTTGTTTTTGTAATACTTGTATTTATGTTTCCAAATCCTATCTGGATCAAATCTGGGGAAAATAAAATGCAGCTAATATTGACAATCGATACTTACATTTTATTTTATTACTCTCGATGCTGCTTTTGCTCGCAAACACATTTGAATTAGAACAAAAATTTGCGAATTCGGCTGACTTTGACATTGACTTTCGAATTACATAAGGTGCGTTCTTTTATGTTACTGTGGTTAACTATAGTTAATGTGTCAAAAATAAAAGTTGATGTGCCATAGTTAAGAAAGTTACTCGCGGTAACTTTTTCATTTAGGAACGACCAGAGTTAACAATAGTTAATCTGTCAAACGAAAGGGGTTGACAAAAAAAAATTCAATTGTATTTGGAATAAATAACAAAGAAAAAATATGATTGCATTAAATTTAATGCAAAAATAATTATTAGGAATTCAAAATAACATGTGTAATATTTCCAATTAAATTTCTTTACACTCAGTTTTGTATAAATCGAACAGAAATAAGTACAATTTTCTTCATTGCTTATGGCACAGAATTTTTTGATGAAAAATTATCCATATATAAAGAAGAAAATGCCGACAGAAAGAAAATGCATCAGAAAATAGAAGAAAACTATTCCAAAAATCAAATTCGACAAAAAAAATCGATTAAATTGATAAAAAACATATTTTAAATATTAAAAACAATTCCAAATCAAAAGGGCAAAAAGTAAACAAAACATCCACCATTGCATTTCAGCTGTGTTTGACAGATCAACTATTTCAATTCATATCGAGGAGATGAGTTGGAAAAAGTTACAAAAAGTTACTTTTTGACACTTTTACTTTGGAATTTAGGAACGATTTTATGACGTCATAAAGTTACTCGAAGTAACTTTTCTGAATTAAAGGAACGACCGAAGTTAACTATAGTTAACTATAGTTAACCACAGTAACATAAAAGAACGCACCAATAGTAGCACCAACTTCGCGAACCAAAACAAAAATTAATTGGCACCACTAGACCAGTTCGATTATCGTTTACTATAGAATTACAGAGTTGTGATTTTGCCAATGCGGCCATTTTGACTGTAGAATCGATTTACATAGTTGGGCCCCTGAGCAAATCTGATGCGTGGGTTCAAATCTCGCATGATGTAGAAAGTTTTTCATAATAATAATACGTTTCCACCTACCAAAAAACCGAGATTAAAGTAGATTTACCTAAATCTTCTTCAAATCCCGAAGATTTACCATACAAATTTATCTCCTAAAATCTCGAAGATTTGAAATAAATCTTGTTAAATCTTCATAGGTCCAACAGTTTTAAAACTCGAACTGGCCTATATTTTCCCACACTGAATGCATTAAAGGGGACATACATGAAACTATCTGCCTCACTTCAACTCCATTAGAAAAAGTGAAACAACATCTTCATACAGTCAAAATAAATCTTCTTTTTAATCTTTTTGTGTGGTGTAAACACCAAACAGATTTATGTAATCTAAACTGAGATAAACCTTCGGTGGAAACATACTATAAAATTGGATTAAAGCTCAGCACCACTTAAAAGAAGACTGATGATAGGGCTTGGCATCCCTTGAAATAGCTATATCTCCAGCCAGTAGGGCCCCGCAAAGCTATCTAATTGTTTTTATAATAAGGTATAGCCTGTCCAACAGCAACCCGAACACGGGCAGTGTTTCGCAATGGTTTGTGAGAGCCTTGTGCCTGTTTACATGGTATTTTTAATGAAGCATATTTTCGTTCATCAAAATGTTCCTCGTGTTTACATTATAGATAAAAAATCCTTTCATTTCAATCTACCCATCCCTATCTCACATCCTTAACAACCATGTATCTCTTACTCACACAAAAAAATTCTTCGTGCTCAATCCGAAAACATTGAAATTGGCGCATCTACGTAACTTGGGTGGAATTAAAGGCTCTCTCCAAACCAACGCGATTAATCGCTGCGACAAACGAAAACAATAACAACAACGTGTTGTTTTGTTTGACAACCACGTGTTGTTATTGTTGTTTTTGTTTGTCGCAGCGATTAATCGCCTTGGTTTGGGAGAGCCTTTAACCCTTCTCTTTCTTACTCACACAAAATCTACCCATCTCACTGGATGCGCCGTTCGTCAAAAATACAATGTAAACAGGCATGAATGAAAGAATACAAGATTACGCCATTTCATTTTTTTCGCTTTGTTGTTGTAATTTTTGACAGCTCGTATTGCGCAATTGGAGACAAAAATATGATTTTTTCCTACTAGAGAAAGCCGGGAAAAGTTTTTAACTTGAATTTTTAATTAATTGTTCTAATTTGAATCAATTAAAAGTGAAGTGTAGTGTAAAAAAAGTGCACAAGTTCTGAATTATCTATTCTACTTTACACATCGCCGCTTCGTTTGCTTTTTGGCGATTTATTTTAAATGAAAAAACCTTTATTTCAAATGAAAAATATTAATTCGGTATTTATAATCGTGTTTTTAAACGAAATCTTTGTTTTTTTAATCTACTAAACGCGCACGAAAGGAAAAAACACAACCGAACAATCGATCAACTAAACAAACTACTGGCGGCCATATTTGTTTACATATCATTTGTCTCCAATGAGGTAACAAATGGCGCAATCTTATTATTCTTTCATTCATGGTAAACAGGCACTAAAGTAATTCCTTGAACACTTCCATTCGACTCTCGATCTTAAAATGACAGAAGTTTCAAATTTATTTTTTAGGGCTGCCAAGTATTTTAATTAAAATAACCATAAGGCGTTTTTACTGGCAGCCCCTATAGCTAAGAGAAAAACAATTACCCTTTCACACGAAGATACTAGTTGCTGGTGATTTTTTTGACGTTTTCTTTAAATCTCCTTAACAATCTCCTGTACCTTTCACACGCAGATACAAAGTTGGAGGAGACCACTGATCTCTATAATACACTGGATAGCGCATCCATACAAGAAAGTTGATGCCATTTGAGAATTGTTATAATGTTGAGTTGCCTATTTTTTTGTATAACGGTATAACTGTATAACATAATGAAATGCAAATTTTTTTATAAAACTGCAACTAAAATATTTTAAATTCACTTTTACAATTATTTTAAGTTACAAAAAATCAAATTTACAAACAAGTGACGTTTCTTTTGCTTTTTTTTCTTAAAAATTCCACTTCGGTTTTTGCCAAAGCCTCACTGAACATACCTAAAGTGTTGAGTTGCCTCATTGAACATACCTAAAGTGTTGAGTTGCCTTCGTACTTGTCATCTTCAATTGGAAGTAGAAAAGCTGTTATACTTTGTAGGGAATCCACTATCCAGTGTATTATAGAGATCAGTGGAGGAGACTTGCTGTATTTTCCTTTTAAACTACCTTGGTTGAACGCACACAAACGTAGTGTGAAGAGAAACGTCAAAAAAGTTTCCTGAATTTGTTGACCGGGGAGATTTCATTTCCCCCTCTTTCTTCCTGCCATTCTCGCCTATGAACTATTTGTTGCCGGCAACTCAGTTGCCCTGTGTGAAAGGGGACCAAGATCGAAATAAAACGTTGTATTCAGTTTTACATGCACTTCTAATCTAAAACTCAAAGTTTGCATTGGATTTACATTTTTTAAACATTTTTATTTAAAAATAAAAAATTATTTATTCAAGCGAAGACTGAAGCAAGCAGAAAAACAAAAGGAACTAAAAACTCGCGGGCTTAACTACCACATCTATCGCCTTTTTGTATTCTATTTAGCTTCTGCTCCCTAGTTTATAGATCTGAGACTGAGACCTCAGAGAACTCTGTATTCTCATAAATACCTATACAATTTGTGAGCGCCCTTAAATATAAACTGGGTAATTATAATATATAGGTACTCAAATAAGTTAGTCGAATAGATATACTTATATTTTTTAAATTCTGTAGGAAATTAAACGCCTATAATTTGTATTAATTAGTTTATGATCTGAATGTTTTAAATTTTTTTTATGTGGTAGGTACTTCAATATAGAATAATTATTTTTATATGAAAAACTAAAAACAAAATCGACAGCTGAAACCCTAGATGTCTATTCCCAATGTTTTTTTTTTTTAATTTGTGGTCAAATTTTGCATCTCACGACTCACGAGTCACACACAACCACTCCATTTTGTTTTTATTGCAGTTGCACCAAACCCAAAATTGTGCGGCAAATAATTTTAGTAACATTGAATTTTAAATTTTGTCTAGCCAAATATCAATCGAAAAAGTTTAATAAAGAAAAATGTCATCAGTCGGCGATGCCCTTGGTTATCTAACTATTAGAAATCCGATCAGTCAAGCCGTCATAAATACCACATACAGTTTGGCTAAAAGTACCGTGAGTATTTCTCCGATATTTATCCATTTATGAACTTTCTTCACCTAAATGTCTGTGTTTTGTTTAAATTATGTACCAATTTTTTTGGTTCCAAACAATTTAGTGCGTGTTACGTGACAGATGTTTGTGTGTTCAATAAAAGGATTGTAGATTATTATGTAGTTGGAAATAGTAAATAGTATTGTGCCTTTAATAGCAAATTCCAATGCAAAACCATTTGTACTTTAATCGAGTTTTTTTTGTTTTTCTTCTCTATTTTCTGGGTTATAGTCAGATCAGAATTTTACAATCTTATGTCGTTTTTCTTTTGCAAATTGGCAAAAGAAACGCAAATTGGATTTGTTTTTTGTTTGCAAATGTGTGTGTGGGTTGTGGGATGTCAAATTTAATTTTGTCAAAAATAGTTTTAATTTAATAAAGCAAAAAATAATTTTGATAGGCAAAGAATCGAAAACGAAATGCAAAATGCAAATGAAAAAGAAAATCACACAAAAGCACAAAATGACGTTTTATAAATAGTGTGTGTGCAAGTACGTGTTTCATGTAGGTGTAAATCCTCGCGTTCAAGAACCTATCCAAGGCGGTGTCAACCTATCCAAAAATTTTCAGATACGTTTAGTTGTTGTTGCATCAGCTGTTTTTTCACAAGTGATTACAACAACACAAAGCTATCCAGATCGCTTTAGATACAATCCTGAACGAGGCAATCTCTTTAATTCGGGATCACACGCCGCCTCCACAGGACTACAGATGCCCAAGATCCAAACACCAATCCAATCAACAATCAGCTTTTTTTTCGCACTGGGCACTTTATGTCATGTCGATAGTTATGTCGATAAATTCCACTAATAAGTCAGAGCAAGAGGACCAAACAAAAATTCCTTTCAGTACTACTTCTACCTCTCTCACACACATGGAACGTCAAATCTCATGGCCAAGCTTTGAACAGAGCTCATGTCTTGTTCAAAAATTAGTTTTCGTCGACATGTTCATGACATGGACATGGATTTTTGTGCCTCCACTGTATTTTTTGTAGACATGTTCATAATCCTGCCATCGTTCATGGCCTGTGGAGGCGGCATGTCAAAGATTTTGATCCCGAATTGTCAGGGATTGATTTTTTTCGGTTGAATGAAATGCAAAAACTTGTCCGGGATCAAAATCCCTCACAGGGATCAATTTTTTTTTGGCTGAAAGAAAAACCACATTAGTTCCATTCCATCGCTCATCAGTGTTGCCCCCCTAACAGGTTGAGAATGTAGTGTGGCAAATTTTAAATGTAGTAAAATTTAGAACGCGCAAAAACACAACATACTAAATTGTAATTTTTTCGGAACGACAATATTATTTGTATAAATAATAAAAGGTCTAAATTTGGATTTTATTTCATGCATATTTACATAGCAAAAATATCTGGCTTACAAAAACATTTTTGCAAATTTCCTACTAAAATTTCAAAATCATAGGTGGACACAACATTATTAGAGCATTATAATTTTTGTATGTCAATTACATTGGTTAATTTATATTTTATTTTTAAAATTGATTTTTTGGTGTCGAATATGATTTCATTGATTGATTTTTTTGTAATTATAATATTTTCCGAGTGATTACTTAAAAAAAAAGTGAATCACATTATCCACTTTCAGAAACGAAAAATTGATGACTTCTAAAAAAAATTGGTCGAAAAAAAAACGGCATCGGGGATTACCGACGCCCGCCATCAAAGAAAAACATGGAATTTCTATACACACTATCCAAAACGTGTATGTATGTAAATATTGCCAGTAAAACAGTTTTTCGACGTGCTTAAATTAAGAACCGAGAATTCTCCCTACTGTGCCTAGCTAAATGTTGTTGGATTTAACACGTAAGCTGTTTAGCCCGAACATCGTTTTCATTATCCAATTCCTTTCGGGATTGCAAAAAAAAAATTCAGCTATTGATAAATAAAAAAAAATATTTTGCCGAATGGAAAGTAAGATCAAAATTGTCCTTCTAAATTAGAATTTTATGTTTTGAAATTGTAGTGTTTTTGGAATATTTTACGATTGTACGGAGTGAATTTTTCTTGGAAAAAAATGTAGCAAAAACGTTACATTTGTAGTAGGGGGCAACGCTGTCGCTCATCTTTATTGGTGCAGGTGCATTTCTTCTTCTTGAGTTCTCCGGTTTGATCTTTAAAAAGCTTAACGTCCACAGACTTGTATCGTTTCGAGTTAATTTTTCTGTTTCATATGGCATAGCCGGAATTAAAAAGATCTCCAAATAATCTGCTACAACTTAAAAACAAAAAAAAACGGGTTTTGTTGGCAAGTTTAAACTGACCAAACTTTTTCAGTCAGTACTTACTAACTTGTTGCAATTTTTCCGACATCTCCATTTAAAAAGTGAACTTTATTTTTGGAATTACCTAAATACGAGGTACAGAAAAGCAGGTACATAAATTAATTTTGTCTATTTTGGTACTGCAATCACGTTCTCATACGCACCCCAGCCGGAGGTGATTCCAGCTGTTGAAATGTTTTGCCTCACTCTGCGGTGGTGGGCATACTTCGGACACAACGTATTAATTTTGTCAGGTCGCGCAGAGTTCGTTAATGAGCGTATACCTTACACCGCGGTAATATTGACCACAAGATCCATCAATTAATGGTTATTTTAACATTAGGAAAAATCTGTTTTAACGCAAACAAATTTTGAATGATGAAAAAGCTACATTTTGTTATAGGTACAACAAATTTCCAGCTTGAATAAAATTGGGATATTAAGAACTGAAATTAAATTAATGATTTTCCTTTGCAAGTGAAATAATTTTAATACATAGTTTATTTTGTGTGACGTGTGCCTTCACTGAATACTAACAAATTTAAATTGCGAAATTCATTTCATGTTCCATCAATACAAACATAAATAAATGCTTTAAATCGAAGGGAATCGTTTCCAAGCAGAGTAACGCAGTTGCAAAAACAACGGCTGATACAGCAAAAATGGTGTCGAGTGCTCTCCCACTATGGCGACTAGCAGGAAAAAACTACAATTTTGTTCGCCTAGCAGGTTTAAGTGGTGCTGCTGCTGTAATTTTAGGAGCAATCGGTAGTCACAGAACTATTGCTATTCAGGATAAAGGTGAATCGAAGGCAATCTTCGAAACTGCAAACAGATTTCACTTCTTTCATTCCATTGCACTGATGGCAGTGCCGTTAGCCAGGAGGCCGATATTGGTGAGAAATATGATACTAAATAAATTGTTTTCATGCTATATGATTTGTAACACTTTTAGACCGGATCACTAATGGCAACAGGGACCCTCCTCTTCAGTGGCGTACTTTATTACCGAGCACTAAGTGGCGAAAAGACTTTAAGTCGCTTAGCTCCAATGGGTGGCTTTTGTTTGATTGTTGCATGGCTATCGTTATTGTTTTAGGAATTGAATCAATTTTTCGTTTCTGTTTAAATATAAACTAGTGTATTTAACGGTTTTGTAATATGTTTATTATTTTTTACCCTTCAATGTATTAAAAACATAAAATAGGATTTTAAAAAACAACTTCAGCTATAAACTAGGCTTTACCTTTTTTTTCAAAGCATGAAATCCTTTCTTATATATAGTTGGTTTTTAAATCAAGTTGCTTCAATAAAAAGTTTTTGAAAAAATATTTTTTAAACCTAAATTTTTTGAAAACAAAGTTAAAAAAAATACATATTCACAAAGTGTAATATTTTATTTACTATAAATTATATAACTTAAAAGATGCTGTAAACTGTCTTTTCAATAGGTACTTTTTAAAATAATTTTCGGGCATTTTTGTTTTTTGTCTCTTAAAAGTGTGAAAGACACAGTACAGGCACGATTCAAATTTAGTAAGGACTAGATTTCTTAACCATAGTCAACTTTCAAAAATCAAACCATTTAGCTGTAAAAGTGTTCTGAGCTGGATAGAGAATCAATACTTATGTACTATACATATAGGCTATCCTATTGAATCCTGAACGTGGCCACTAATTTTTGTAAAAAAGATTTTAATTCATATAGCCAATGGCTGCATTCAGGATTCACTAGAACAGCCTATCTTGGATACTTGAGTATCCATCCATGTTTGTTTCTGAAGGACTAAAATTGGATATTGGAATTTGCTTTCAAAAATCAGCTGCTCTCGAGATTACACCAACACAAAGCTATCCAGAATTATTCAGTTCATGGGCCAATAAACCGACTAATTTAAAACAATACAAAAATGTATTATTGAATTTAAATAAAAAAGAACTATTTTGGATGCCATCTACACTTTACAGTCAGTTCTTTTAGGCCAATGCCACACGAGCGTCCAAATGCACGAACTTCCATTTGGTCAAGCGCGTCCAGTATAAAACTCTCTTGATGTCACACGAACTTCTTTTTGGACGCGCGGACGGAATATTTTACTAAGTTAGTTCCTTTTCTTTGGTTGATAAATCAAATTAATATAGAATTAGTGGATGAAAATTCAAAAAATGGCTCCTACCGCCTTCCCTTAACAACAATGTGAAATATTGTTTTTTTTTAATTCTGAAAATTTTCATCAACTTTTGAATTAAGAACACTTTTTTGTTTATAAACTGATTAAATAACCTCCATTGCCTCTCTTGTTAGGTTTATGCCTATAAAATTACTGGCAAAATTTTAGGCAAGGGTTCAGGGAATAACTTTGCATAATTAGTTTCTCAAATTTCTAAAATTTTACATCAACTTTTCAATTTAGAATTCCAGGAATCGAATTCAATTGCTCTCTCATTATGTTTTTAAGGTGGAACGGGGTACCCCTTCGCAAAAATTTTTAAACATAATTGTATCCTGACATTAAGAGAGGTAAGAGATTATAAAACTGAAAAACTTATGTTTGTAGTATACAAAAAGCTAGAGCGTGTAGGTTGGGTCAAGATAAGACAATCATTTTATGGGAGGGGGGTCTATTTCAACCCGTTTAGCCTGGAGGAGAAATTTTTAAAAAAATTGGCTTAAAACAAAAAAAAAATATTAAAAAACAACGGTTACACTTACAATGCCATGTTATACATTTTTGTAAAGCCAGAAATCTTTTTCTTTATTTTGTTTTTAAATAAATATGTTTTAAGGATTAGTTTGTGAAATATTTATTTTCAAACTCAAAATTTCAAACTGACTTTTTTCAAAATTTAGCTTTCACAATTCAATGCTCTTATTAGTTTCTAGTCAAAAATATAAAACCGGATGGTAAAATGTTTTTTAGTTTTCGAGAAAACCGAAAATAACAAATTTTATTGAAGTATTTTTTTAATTATTCTTAGCCAATCAGAAAACTGAAATTGTCATTTTCAGTTTTCTCAAAAACTGAAAAACATTTTAGCATTTGAAATTTGAAAACAAAATTAATGCTTAATTACGTAAAATTTTGCAAAAATGTCAGTTTGAAATTTTGTTTGAATTTTTTTTTTCTTCAAAATTTTGAGTTTGGAAATAAAAATTTCACAAACTAATCCCTAAGACAGATTTATTTAAAAACAAAATAAAGGAAAAGATTTCTGGCTTTACAAAAATGTATAGCATGGCCATATGTAAGTATAACCGTTGTTTTTTAATAATTTTTTTTTCTGCTTTAAGTCAATTTTTCACAAAATTTCTCCTATGTGAACGGGGGAAATAAACTCCCCCTCCCATACCATTTTTGTTTTGCCTTGACCCAAACAACACGCTCTAGCTTTTTGTCACGTCTTATCTGAATCAGCCTATGTATGTTTTGGTTTTATAATCTCTGACGTCAACCACCCCTTCCCTTCCACACCCCCACCCACACAACAGAAACCACCTCCTATCCTGGACCCATGTTCTGTAGCTCACATCGAAAAAATCAGTAGAAAAACGATGGAAACTGAAACAAAATACATGAGTTTTGTTCCATTTTTCAGCGTTTCTCGACTGATTTTTTCGATGCGAGAGTTACAGAACATGGGTCCTGGATATTTGTGTTGCAATTTGTCAAACGTTCAAGTTTTATGACGGTAAGATTTTCGTTTTTCCCTGTTTAACCAGTTCCTACAAACTATAAGCTTATCAAACTGGATCCGGATCTGAATCTGGATCCGGTTATCCGACACTATCCGGATAGTTTCGGATCTCAACTGCCTCATTTAACTATCCGGATATCCAATACTATCCGAAACTATCCGGATAGTATCGGATCTCAATTATCTCATTCATAAGTATCCGGATATTCGGATAGTTTGAGGATTCGGATCTGATTTAAAGCACTAATTTAGACCCATAGCCGACTTTTGCCGTTCAGGAAATAGAACTTTTCTTGTCTATATTATTTGTACCTACATACATATGTTTGAGAAAGTTAATTTTTTTTTTCAGCTAGAGTGACAGTTATAGAGAATGTAATCCCGGTATTCCCAGATACCGGCCCATTTTTCGATCCCGATAATCCCGGGATTATAATACTACATTTTCACCGCAAGTTAATGTCGTGAGATTTAATTTAAATCTTGATTTCCCCACCCAGGTACTCTAGTTCATGTTTTTCACTTGTTGGCATATTTTTATGGCCACGTTTTGCACAAAGTTTCAGAAAGTAGTTAAGTTGTTCAAAACAAAAACTTTTTTTTACATTTCACAAGCATCTTCTTTCCTTTCTTTGAAGGTACTTTCAGTTTCCATGAAAAAAATAACCAACAATTCTCCCTTATTTCGTTTTAGTGTGACCAACAGGTTTAAAATAAAGCAACTAAAAATTAAAAAATACTTTAGGTACTTGTTATCCAAACATGGCTTAGTTTTATTTTTAGGGAAAACAAAACAAAGTTCAAATGATAATTTTCATATTATTGAATAAAGCAAAAATTTTAAATTGCATAATAATATGCAATGCATTCCTAAAACAAAAATTTATCAAACAGAAATAAAATCAGTATAATGTCAAGAAAAGACTGATCACATCAAGGTTAACAGCGCAGAGATAGAGAAATAAAACACACATGCTATCAAACTAGGTCGCCGTTAAACAGCCGTAGGTAATAAGAAAATTATGCGTTTATATGTATGTATGTATATCTTACGACGATATGGCTTGTGGTGGTGCTGTATATTTTGTGGTTGGAGTGTAAGAAAATGTTATACTTTTGCACTTTTACAACGATACTAGACCAATTGCACCGGATCGTGAATACCCCTATCGGAATCTTTCTTACATTACTGATTGGCCGCGTTCGGGGGGCAAGCCAAACCTATCCGGATAGGTTTGTGTTGTTGTAATCCCTTGTTGAAAAACTTCTGATGTCAGCTGATGCAACAACAACTCAAGGTATCTGAAAATTTCTGGGATAGGTGGATAGCCGCCTTTCTCACTACCACCCGAACGCAAAAGCATTGCATGTCAGGATTGAAATTAATGGTTTTGAACTGCTCACACTTACTGAGTTTTTTGTTTGCTTTTTTATTTGGATCGTTTTTAACAAGAAACGATGAAATTTAAACTGAATTTGTCTACTTTATGTTTTTATTGTTGGAGTAACTAATGTTTTTCAAGTTAATCGTATGTATGTAATTTTAGTCACACACCTTTAAATTGTTTGGCTGTAAGGCCAGCCGCATGAATATTACACTTGTTTGGTAAAGTGAAATTTTCAACAAGCTTCCCACACTTGGTTTTGTTTTTCCTATATGTTTTGACAGCAAAATTTGAAAACTTGCAAGAAATTTCACATAATTAAACAGTCCAAGATGTCTGTTTGTGTTTGCGGTGTCGTACAACGTTTTTCTAGTTAACGTTGTAGGTACGACATCGCACAGTTTGCTGTCAAAATTTCTGTTTGGTAACTTGAAACGTTCTGCGACGTCGCTTTCGCACAATGTGCTGTCAAAACCCATAGAAAAAAAAATTGCCTTGGATAACAATAGATAGTTACCCGAGTTCGCCCATTTTATGCCCACCAAACAAAATTTAAATTATGTTTTTGCGTTTGCTTCTAGTTCTATAGCTATGATTTTATTGCAGTTGGAAAGCAAATTAGCCTCCTATCCATAGAATGTAGACCTACTTTAACACGACATGTTTTTGGTTTTGAATTATATTTTTGTTGTAACTTTTATCCAATTCCGTACTGGTGGATACGCCAATCTAGTATAGACCCCTGGAAAATCAGGATCAGCGCACCCAATACCCCAGGATACGATTCCAATCAAAACTCCATTCAGATTAAGTGGTCCACCGCTGTCTCCCTGGCAGGCGTCAACTAGTCTCTCAGATGCACAAAACATTCTAAATTGTTATTTAATTATTTAAGAAATAGCCGATTATTAGAAAAAAATTCAAACTTACGCATTTGTCACTACCTCATAGGCTCTAAGCATGTTAGTGCATTCTTTTTGGTCCATTGTGTAAACTTGTGCATATTTGAGTTCCTCTGGTAGCGTTTCTTCCATTGAACCTGTGTATCCCCATCCAGAAACCACAGCCGCCATATCAGATGGAACAGGCTGGGCAGCATTGGGCAAAACTATAGGCGTAATGAAATCCCCACGCAGGGTACTCTGAGTTCGTAGAAGTGACACATCGTAGTTCATTGTTTCCGGATTGTATAAAGGATGAATAAGAATTTCTTGTACAGTCATTAACGTTCCACCCGATGATCTTCGATGAGTTCCTGCTCGAATGGAGTAGGAATTCTTATTGTCTACACAGTGAGCTGCACTTATGGCCCAATTATTACTTAAGACTGAGGCCCCACATATGTGTTTGTTGTTTCGACGTAATGACAACTTTCCAAAAAATAAGAATGTAAATAACTTGAGATTCTACTGTAACGTTTATAATTACCTGATAGGTGAACTCTCCTGCATTTGCGATTTTCCCATTAACAATCCTTCCAATGGCGGACTTGCTCAAGGAGTTTTCGACTAGGAATAGAATATACAGTAGAAAAATGACCGAATACAATCGAACCATTGCGATTCTATAGTAATTTTGACTTTCTTACTTCTATTGAAATCACATCAACTTTTGTCATTTTATCTTATCTGTGTTTCAAATTATTTTAAAATGAGGAGATACAACTCCTGATTTTCGTTGTACATGGCTTGTAAATATTTATGTCATTTTTATCAGGTGATGGTAGGCCTTTAAGACAATTTGCGAAAGTGTTTTTTTATGTTACTTTCTTCTACTTGAGAAGGCAACTGGATGAATTGGGTACACATAATATTTGTGCTCACGTACCTATAATTTATTTTGATACATAGGTAGCACAAAACTAATGTTATCGGTTGAATTTTGGGAGTGTTCCTTTTTTATGGCAATTCTTTTCAATATTGTGCTTATTTGTGTTGCAAAAAAAGTTGTGCTTTTTTCAGTTATTGACAATTTTAACCCAAAAGGATTAGTTTTTGGACTATAACTTCGCTCTACGATTTCAAAGTAAATATACATTTTTTCAATTTGAGCCCAGAACCATCTGTGTAGATCCAACAGTTTCGAAAATACAGATATTCAAAATTTAGCAATAATAAATTTTTTCACAACAAGTAGTATAATTTTCAGTATAATAAAAAAAAGGTGGTTCTTTGTACAAGATGCATAAAAATTCTAGAGCCTATAAGTTGGGTCAAAGGAAGAAAAAAATCCTCTGGAGGGGGTAGTCTATAATAGAAAACGACTCATAAAAATCCAACAAAATTTTTTAGAATATAATATCCTATACCTTTTGTCAAAGCCAGGAATCCATTCTTAAATTTTTTCAACAGTTTAGTCAACAGTTTTTTAACAATTCCACTTCAAACTCAAATATTAGGAAAAAAAACATAGTTTTTTGGGTTTAACTATTTTTTTTTTAAATTTACGTTAATAAGTAACATTTTTATTTTAAATATTCAATACCCTAATTAATTTTGAGTCAAATACTGAAAACCAAATGCTTAAATGTCTTCTTGTTTTGGAAATAACCAAAAATAACGAAATCTACTTCACTAATTTTTAGTTAGTTTAAATAGTAAAGCAGTAAGTAAAAAGAATCCGAAAATTTTGCGGTTTTTTCTATTTTTGACAATGTTGCGTTGGGTGCTCGAGGTCAAAACCTTGGGTTATTCAAAACACATGCACCATAAACAACTCAGAAAAAAATCAGAACTACCGGATTTAAAACAAAGAACAAGATTACCGGGTTGTAATTAGTGAAGTAGATTTTGTCATTTTTAATTATTTTCAAAACTAGAAGATATTTAAGCATTTGGTTTTTAGTGTTTGACTCAAAATTAATAAGAGCATTAAATATTTACAATGAAAATGGTACTTCTCAACGTGAATTTTTATTATACTGAAAATTATACTACTTGTTGTTATACATTTATTATTGCTAAATTTTGAATATCTGTATTTTCGAAATTGTTGAATCTACACAGATGGTTTCTTCAAATTGAAGAAGATTTAATTACTATGAAATCGTAGAGCGAAGTCATAGCCCAAAAACTAATCCTTTGGGGATTGGCAATTTTATGCCAATAACTGAATTTTTTTTATTTATTTGTATTTTTTATTTTTGACCATGATGCGTTTGGCGCTCGAGTTCAAAAACTTGGGTTTTTCATGAGGCCAATATCATAAACGACTCAGCAAAAAAACAGAACTACCGGATCTAACGCACACGCTGATGTATAAAGTTACTGGACTATTCGTTTTGAAAATGAATAAAATGTTTCCATTTTCTTTTCTTATTTATTTTTATGCAATTATAGTGTACTTTTTTATCTGATTTTCATTTCAAAAATAAACAATCACGAATCTTCAACAAAGTATTAACAACTTATGTCACTTTAGTAGTTTATATTCTTTACCTATACTCACTGAGTTCAAGCCAACCCCAGGTCACAAATAAACAGAAAATTTGATTGTAAATGAGTTCGGGTTTAAAAGAAAATGCTTTGAGGTGACCAGGGCTCACAGAAAAAACCATTATCACAGAACACTTTATGCCCGTCTTCGTAATTACTATCTTGCTGTTTACTTTCCTTCTAATCTCGATTTTACAGAGCTTATCAATTTAATAGTAAACAATAAGGCCTAATCTATGTTAGGATTTATTAAGAGGATCCCCATGTTCAACTCGCTTCTTACAAAAGCTTAGTCTGCCCAATCTTGAGTACGCACCCCAGGTATGGATGGTTTCCTTTCAATGGAACACTGGATCCAATAAAAGCAAAGGTAAACATCTCAAGCACTGTTAGAAATGTTACAATCATTTTAAAGCGAAAAATACTGTATTTTCTGAATAAAACCAGGTACAAAGTAACCCCTCACACCTTTAAACTTAAGAAATTTGTATTTCTTATTTGTTCTTGAATTAAAAATTTTAACCAACTTCACAAAGGTTTTGCTTTTAGGTGTTTTCTGATTTAAAAGTTCCACTTCCCTCCCGCTGAAAAGGGACATCATTTCACCACATCAGTCATATTTGTATGGCCAAATTCAACATGTAATACATGTATTCCAAATTTGTATAAACTATGATTAAGTGATACCTACTCGGGTATCGGTTGAAAACGAAAAGTATCGATACCTACTTAGATCGAATCGAAATTTTTAAAATAAAAAACATTAATATTTCAAATTTATTTTTATTACTAAGCCTAGTTTAAACATCAATGCGAAGTGAAATTCAAATCGAAATGAAACATCAATAAATGTCGCGTCGAAAGGTTTACAAAGAAAATAAATTCTGTTTAGATAAGACCGTTGAATTATTTTTACTTCGAAGCAAATTTTTTCCTCCTTGTCGCTTAATTAATTGCATTTAATTTTGTTGTATTTTTCACGCCTGGGAAAAAAGCAATTTTATTGTATGAAAATTTCACTTCGCTTCGATCTATAAACTAGACTTTAATTAAAAAAAAAAAAAAGATTTTGTGTCGATTTAAATCAGAGTTAGTTAACTCTGGAGTCACATTTATTCACAGGTAACTTAAGAAACAGTTTTCAAAAGAAAAACACTATGTTAATAAACTTAAAAAAAAACTCAGGATAAAATATCAAAAGCGTCTGTTCAGTAAGTCCCCACCAAAATTAATTTTTAATCTCGCACTGAAAAAGTAGGCTTAAGCGGTTACGGTTAATTATTGCTCCCGCTTTCATGCTTATTTTAAGTCTAGTGGATTAGATTTTAAACTAAAAAGAGACATGAGAAGACGAATACGACAAACCGAATCACTTTAAGGGCCAGTTGTACAAATATAATATTTGATCTGTGGTTCAGGAATTTTAACTCACCAATTTCGGCGGATTAACTGTGGTTCAACGATGGTTCAGGCATGTAATTGGCTTTTAGTGCATATTAGAACCTTGAACCATCGTTGAACCTCAGTTAACCCGCCGAAATCCGCGAGTTAAAATTCCTGAACCACGGATCAAAATTTAAACCACGATTATACAACTGGCACTAAGGGCCAGTTGTACAAATTTACGCTGAACCGCAGATCAACTAAACTCGAGTTAAATCGTGAACCAGGTTCAACTTCGAGTGCGTTGTACAGTCGTGGTTCAGGTGAGAGTTAACTGAACTCGAGTTAAAGTCTATATACTAGAAAAATTGAGTACATAATATAGCTTACGTCAATTTCAAAGGTCAGTCGATTGCTCGATTTGTGAATTTATCGCACAAACATCATGAGTTATTTCACAAGGTTTGCTCAAATCATTCTTTTAAATGCCGAATTCTAATGATAATCCTCAATCAAAAAAGAAAATAATACTAAATATAAGATTGTGACGACACAAAAATTCCAAGATGGCGGCTCGGGTTTATAAAATAAGCATACCTTGTATCTGTTTATCGTGACTGTCAAAAAAAATCAGTTTGAAGTGAGATAGCATGTATAGGTACAAGAAACATTCTACATCAAAAATTATAATAGCCAATCACATCCTTGAACCCTGGCTGACTCTCAAGTTAACCCCCCGAAATCAGCGAGTTAAATTTTTCGTGGTTCAGCGGTGAGTTAAGTCTTAAACCTCGATTGTACAACACTTCATAGCAGTTGAACTGAGTTCAAATCTTGAACCACTGCTGAACCACGACTGTACAACTGCCCCTAAGCAGAGTTTTTACCAAAAATAATGAATATAAAGATAATGAATCCTCGGCTGTCATTTGAGTTTGTCTACAAGCTCTATCAGATAAAAGATGAGAAAGTATGTGTAAAAATGGCGGTATAAAACTCACACATTCACAGTATTTATCTTCACAACTCACACATTTACAGTATTTATCTTCACACCACCCTGCTATATTGTTGTTGGATTTCACATCTATTCATCGACAGAAAATTAAATTGCAAATACAACAATGTAAACAAAACGGTTTTGGAGGGTGAAACGTACGAAAGATTCATATCTTTATATTCAGTATTTTTGGTTTTGACTATAATTGTAAATTGAAAAAACATTAACTTAAATTGAAACGATACTTCCGTTCGATCCAAGTACTTTCATTCGACACTTTACTTGGTATCGCAACTAAAAGTATCGATTCCAAAAGTACTTGATGTTACTTGTATTTACTACTTGTATCGTTTCATCGTTACTTGTCAATTCAAATACAAATTTAGCCAGTTCACGTTTCTAAGATATCACTGAGATCTCATTGAGCAAGCTCCGTCAGCTCCACTGAGCAGAAGGAGAAACCTGAACAAAATTTCTCCACTAGAAGTCAAAAACAATTTCCATCTCTTTTTTATTAATTAATCAACTGCGACAAAAAATAATTGAGCAAGCGAATCCAAAAAATATCAGTCTCAGTTTTTTGACAGCAAAAGTGAGGAATCTCACTGAGGAATTACGTTCAGATTTCTGAGATTGCTGAGATCTCTGAGATCTCAGTGAGCTTGAGAAACCTGAACTGGCTAATTAATTCAATTTCCGAACTTTCGACAAGGTTCCACTTGACGTGGTCACGGGTGCAACCTTGTCAAAACTTCGGGGAAATACATTCAATTAATTTGAATTAACAAATAAACGAGGTAATTCCGAAAAGAAAATATTTAAAACGATATTTTATTGTTGAATGGAACAACGGAAACGTAATGTAAACATGTCAACAAAACATTACTCTCTTTCCTTTTCTATCAATAAACTGATGACGGTGTTCACATTGGACTCAGATTTACGATTTTTTTTGGCATAAGTCAGTCAGCTCGTGTTCAGACACACACATCCGATTCACTCTGACGTTCAGTAGTTGTTAAAATAAAACACAAATTTTTATTCGCCGGAGAATTTAACTAGAAATTTTTCAATCACAAAATTAATATTTCACTAAATAAATATGTTTCCAATTGAAACAACTTCGATTCTGTAGTATTTAAGTGCCAAACAAAAACTAAATACTAACAAAACACATGTCACATAAGGAAACGTCAAAAAAAATCCACAAATTTTTAAAAAATTTAAAAAATCCTGCCTCACTTGCCTGTCTCTTTCTCACCACAGAGTGGGAACGAGAAAAAGTATATAGACGTCAAAAAAAATCCAAGGAGTAAGTCCAATGTGAACACCGTCATGGCTGAAGAGTTCCGTTTCATTTCACTTTGTCAATTTTTATTCGACCATTTGGCATTTGGCAATAGGCGCGTTCGGCCGGTTTGTGTTGTTGCAATCCTTTTTGAAATATAGCTGATGATACAACTCAAGCTATCTGAACATTTTTGGGATAGCCTATCGGATTGCCAACCGAACACGCTACGAAATTCTCTTGCGATTTCTAAAAACCATGGCGAGGGACATAAATGTGGAGGCCGGAGTAGACGAAACTGCAGAGGTTGAACAAATTGCAGCGTTATCGCCCTTTCTTCGTTGGTGTTTTTCGTTATTGTTGGAGTATGTTTTATTTCAATTCGTCTTCTACACTGTGAACTTCGCTTAATCAAGTGGAGTAAAGAGTGCAAATAGATGAAACCTTTTCACTTACGCAAGGTAAACGAAGATGGAATGAAAAGGAAATGTAATAAAAAACGCAGAGATAAAATTTGCAGTGTGTAAAAGCTTCTTTGCAATCAGAAGCAAAGAAACTGAATATGAAGAAATGAATCCTTCGTACGTTTCACCCTCCAAAACCCATTTGTTTACATTGTTGTATTTGTAATTTAATTTTGTGTCGATGAATAGATGTGAAATCCAACAACAATATAGCAGGGTGGTGTGAAGATAAGTACTGTGAATGTGTAAGTTGTGAAGATAAATACTGTGAATGTATGAGTTTTATACCGCCATTTTTACACATACCTTCTCATTTCTTATCTGATAGAGCTTGTAGGCAAACTCAAATGACAGCCGAGGATTCATTTCTTCATATTCAGTTTCTTTGATCAGAAGCAAACCTAAAGAGAAATCGCAAGAGAATTTTGCAGTGTGTAAAAGCAGTCATACTTAGGCCGTGTGCGAACTCGTTTAAAATTTCGATTAAATTTTATCCGAGATTAAATTTTGACATTTCTACGTACAGATTCACCTCACTACTGTCAAAAATTAATCTCCGGATAAAATTTAACGCGAATTTAACTGAATTCGCACACGGCCTTAGCCGCTTCACAGTTAAGGTAAGACCGCACCCAGCGGAACTGCACTTCAGCGGAACTGCGCGACACTGCACAGCACTCCGCGGCAGTTTTTTAATATGCCGCAGTGCTGACAGTAAGCAGTGTGACAGTAAGCGACAAATCATGAAGTTTGTGGTAATTGAATTTCTACAATATTACAAAAACGATGGCGGCCAAAATCACCCCGAAAACAAAGTTTTCCTCTAACACTACCTTCCCCTACACAAAAAAAAAGTTTTTCCTACCCAAAATGCAAAGAACAGCCACCATATTTTGTATTTCACTGTACTAAAACAAAACATTCAATAATTTTTGACGCACTGCAGCACGCCGCTTGCTATATCGCACTATAACGCCACAAAGTTGCTTTGAGCAACTTTGTAGTTTGTCGTTTTCCGTTTGTCACTCCTAGCACTCTTTTTTTCACTCCATTCACACCCCCAACACCCCAAAAACCTTCCATTTGCTGTTCGGAGTGATTATTTAGGACTTAGGAGTGTTTTTTCACCCCGGATTTCATCAAGGAGTAGTGCTAGAAGTGCACTCTGAAACACACATACTTTTAAAAGTACTTTTAAAAGTATGTGTTGGATTAATTGTCAAAGTAGTAAAATTTTTCTTAATCTGAAAAATTTATTGTTATTATTATTATTATTATTTATTACAATATAAATAAATTTACATTATAATACAAAGTTACAAGCGCTAGCTACCATGACTTGCAGCTTGAAATTTAAAAATATTTACGTTCATAAAATAGGAGTGTTAGTATATTGTATGGGACTGCCGGAGATTCACGGCCCCGACAGCCCCTCACATTTCTATATATGAAAAATTGTTAGATAACGGATTCGATTTTGAGTATTGTTAATATTTTATGTACAGTGGTTTTTAATAAGAGATTGGTTAAGTTTGTATTAAAAAGATTTTTACACTGGTTGTTTACTTTGCAACAGTTATTAGAGATAAGATGCTTAATTGTTAAGATATGACCGGATTGGCATAGGTGGCAGGTTGGAGGGTCTTCTTTTTTCAGTACGTGACTATTAGTTAACTGAGCGTGGCCAAGCCGGAGGCGGATAAAGCATTTATTCATTGCGGTAGTCGTTTATGGTGGAATCGTGGTTGGTTCGCCTTTTGTGTTAATGGGTGGGTTAACGGTTGTAAGTATACCATTCTTCTTTTCTTTTGTTTTCGTAGAAATTAACAATTACTTTCAGGAAATCTCTTTTAGAAGGGGCAAGTTCGCTTATATTTGCTTGCATAGATGCATTTTTGACTGCACTGTCAGCTATAAGTCGTTTCCTTTGATACCAGAGTGCCCTGGTATCCAGAGGAGCTAATTTTTTTTTTTTTTTTTTAATATTGTCACGAAATTTGGTGATTTGAGGTGTTTAGCCTTTACTACATTGGCCACTTTTTGCAAAACTAGAAAAGTAAAAAATATTTTTTCCAGCTAGCGCAGTTGTTTTGTGAAAAATAATATACTCATTTTATTTTTAAATCAAAATTTAAGCTTTCTGCATCATTTTTATAAGTTTTCCTGTGAGAAACATCACTAACCCAAGATGAGTTTGAAAATTTTCACTTTTGTAATTTTTCACTTTTTTGGCTTATGTAGTTAAGGCTTTTGGCTTTCAAAGTGGAACGGCTGTCTGAGCAAATTACTACGTTTTTATTTTTAGAGATTGCAAATTCGGTAGCTTTTAAGATAGCATGCGCTTCTGAAGAGAATACTGAAAAGTAATTTGGAAGTATGATAGTCCCCTTTCACACGAAGATACTAGTTGCTGGTGATTTTTTTGACGTTTTCTTTAAATCTCCTTAACAATCTCCTGTACCTTTCACACGCAGATACAAAGTTGGAGGAGACTTGCTGTATTTTCCTTTTAAACTACCTTGGTTGAACGCACACAAACGTAGTGTGAAGAGAAACGTCAAAAAAGTTTCCTGAATTTGTTGACCGGGGAGATTTCATTTCCCCCTCTTTCTTCCTGATGCAGAAAGCTTAAATTTTGGTTTAAAAAAAGTTGTGTATATTCTTTTTCACAAAACAACTGCGCTAGAGGGAAAAAAGATATTTTGACTATTGTAAAGCCTTAACTACATTGGCCACTTTTTGCAAAATTACAAAAGTAAAAATATTTTTTTCCCGCTAGCGCAGTTTTATTGTGAAAAAAATAAGGCTTTAATTTTGCAAAAAGTGGCCAGTGTAGTTAAGGCTTAACTAAAATGAAGTGTTCCATTTCATTTGTCATTTTTTATTCGACCATTTAGCATTTGGCATATAAAATGGTCATGAACTAAGTTCATCTCTTTTTAACACACAAGCTAACCGAAGAGACTCAACGTGAATATAACCATACCATTCTTTCTCAAATTCTAAGAAAGAGATAATACATACTTTACAAGAAAAAAAATGAAACAAAAAAGAGCGACAACCGACAACTTCAACAGCACAGCACAGCAATACAAAACCAAAAAAAAAAGAAAATAATCGAAGTTTTTTAAAAAAACAAGGTGAGGTTAATAGTCCAATTTACAAATTCTCGAGAAATTCTTTAACAATGATAAAAGATAAAATAAAATAGCTCTACTAATTTATTCAAAAGCACTGTTACACATCTTCGCAGTACACATAATTTTGTCGCCTCCATAATTACACACGCTCGCAGTTCAATTTACCGTGTCGTGATAAAGAAAATATTCTTTGAAACAATTACTATTTTGTTTAATTCTTCTTTTCTTATTTAAAGCCTAAGCCGCAGTAAACCAGTAAAAAGTACATTTCCCTTTAGAGAGAAAACATTTAATAGAAAATATACAATATGCCACCAAAAGAAAGGAACATCGCAATCATGGGATATCGATCAGTTGGTAATGAAAATGATTAATCTAAAATTTCTTCAGAGTTCTTATTCAATTGGTTTTTATGTTTGTTATTTCTTGGTTTTGTCTGGTGAAATAAATTCTATTATGCTACACACTACGGCGACATCAACAATAATATTATTTCTGGACGATGGGACGTAGGTAAATCATCGCTGAGTATTCAATTTGTTGAAGGACAATTCGTTGACTCCTATGATCCTACAATCGAGAACAGTAAGTACCTAATCATCTATGGTTTTGTATCGATTTTTTGTATTTTGCCTACTATATTTATTGGGTTAGATCTTAGATAGCAATTTTTATTGGCGATCGTCGGTCAGGCGGCGGGGAATCTGTTGAATTCTTGTGAATGAAAACCTATCACGCAGTACAATGATACTGCGCAAAATAGTTACACAAATAAATTAATCAAACGCACACTATTATGTTGGCTTGTGATTGTGAATACAACGAAAAGTATTGTGATGTGCGAATTGGGAATCGATTCTTGTTTTTGATAATCATATTTCAAATGTTTTATGTTAGTCAGGTGCCTTGCCTTACCTAGGTAACTAAGGTTTTCGGGTTGGTTTACACATAATGATATTAAAATAGTCATCCTTACCTACGCTAGGAAAGGAAAAATGTCATTAAATTGAAGAGGCTTGCGTTGAACACTACCTACACTAGTCATTCTAAAGCTTTTAACTACATAAGCCAAAAAAGTGAAAAAGTACAAAAGTGAAAATTTTCAAACTCATTTTGGGATAGTTTTTCTCACAGGAAAACTTATAGAAATGATGCAGAAAGCTTAAATTTTGGTTTACAAATAAAATTAGTAGGTATATTCTTTTTCACAAAACAACTGCGCTAGCTGGAAAAAAATATTTTTACTTTTGTAATTTTTCAAAAAGTGGCCAATGTAGTTAAGGCTTAAAGGTTGTTATCATCATTATTTGTTAAACGAAAATTTTCAATACAGCGGATTATGGCTACTGGACAAAATACTAAGTTAGGGATTTTTGCGATTCTCCGTAAAACTTCATACATTCCATGACCAGTCGGCTTCACAACAGATGACTTTGTAATGGACCTTTATTGAGCAGCGAACATTTGCCATAGTCATTCTGCACAGATGAACTAGGTCGAGTTTGAAAAGTAAAACTTCGGCAACACTGCCACATACAAGTCGCATTTTTGCAGGCAAATGCAGTTTGTTTCAAATTGTGTTCACTGTTTTAGAAGCGCTGATGTTTGCTCTCAGTGTTGAAATCAAATTTTGCCCATAATTTACATAAATACTACATGATTGAGCATGTTTACTTTTACGAACTCGAGGCTACTTTGGCCGAAATGCAAACCTAGGCTTTGTAAAGCTCGTTTCTACCTCTATAAATAAATAAATATAGATGATGGCTACCGATTATTTGTACTGTGTTTTCTCCAGGATCTGCCGCAGTGTGAAAACTTCAGTTCATATAATCTTAAAACTATATAATGCATTTATATGCGATATTTTGAAGACAAATTTCTCTACAAGTAAGCACAATAAATTGATTATTATAAATTAGTTATTATTGTTTTTTTGTAAATTGGTCTAAGATTTAAACACAAAAATTAGCCTATGTACATCTTCATGTTCCAAGCTCTAGCTTTACCAATTCCCATTACAATCACTCAGATTTGCGTTTCACAATCATAAATTTATGTGTCGATTAGCTAGTTGTCAATTATTTTAGTTTTTCAAAAAAAAAATGACTAATTGAAAATATTCAATCAACTTAAATGTGAATTCAGTTTGAACAGTTAGAAAATGTACGACAAGTGGACTTAAGCGGTTTCAAATACTTTTTGCATTTCGAAAGTGCATTTTTGTGGTGTTATGGGGTTGTATTTATATCGTGAAGTAAGTAATTTGGTCATAACGCAAAATACACGATTTATTCTCATCTCCGTCATATAAACAGCCTTCAGATGTAGGTCCAATCTATTAAATTTATGTATTTGTTGTATGAGTAACATTGACAGCTGCTGTAAATATTTTATTTGCCAGTTTAATTTGTTAATCAGCACTTCAACTGGCCGGTTAATATTCAGAACTGTAAGCACCACCTATACCTTTAAGGCATTGTGAAACGTAAATGCGGTTGTTAAATGCTGAATAAGTTCCAAATAGCTTAATTGAAACATTAATACATTGTGAAACAAACCCTAAGAGGAAAAAACAGATAGACCCGTTTGTAATATTAAGGACCACTTGCACGAAACAAATGGATAAATACATAAAGCTGAGGACAACTATCCTAGTTTAGATACATATATAAATAAACGCTTCTCGTGTTTAAAATGCACGAACGGAGAATAATAATTAACAAGCGGATGAGAATAATTTTTCAGAATCACCAATATAAAAAACAAAACACATTGAAAAATAAAAAATAAAATCTTATACTTCATTGACAATAATAATTGAAGGCATTTTTTTGTCAATAAATATTGTTAAAAGATTGCCACCACACCCATCAATGATTATAATAATTCAAAAAATTCCTTTGGAATTCGAGAGAATTAAGCCGTAAATTACGCATTACATACTTTTATTTAATTTTTTTTTTATTATTAAAACTTTCGTGCTAGTGGCCCTAATAAGATTACAAACTTTGAATAGACTTCCTAATAATATTAAATCAAAAAAACAATAGCTATCTGACTGATTCAAATCAGAGGCATAGAGTACCTATATTATCTAGAGAACCGACTTAAAGTGGTTGTTCTCTTCCACCCTACAAGCTGTACTGCGAGGATTTGCCCATTAGATTTTGTATGGGCTAGTTGTCCCGTGCATTTTAAATGGAACTCCAGCCACAATATGTATACAGTTTGTCCTATATTTTGAGCATGTATTAGTGGTCCCGTGCATTTGAAGTGTAAAATAAGAGTCTCTAACTCAATTCAGGCAAGAGGGGTACGAGTCGGTTCTCTAGATAATATAGGTACTCTATGGCAAGAAGGGAGAATGGATTTTCTGATTTCAATTCAGAAAATTATCATTTATGGAGGTATAAGCTTAAGCTAATATAACAAGGGAAGAGCATTGGAATGTGTTTCAGTGCCACCAAATAAAGAACATGGTTGATAATGAAGCGACTGTGATATGTTATATGTTATATGATATGATTTTGATACAGAAAGAGTTAGTGTAGTGCAGTAGAAATGCAAGTGTGAATAATTTTCCGTGTACACTTTCTATTTATGCCAAAAATATGCGTGAATAAATTTGACTATCTGTGTCAGAATATTTGCACCTTATTCTTGCGAAATCGCAATATTGTATGTGTACACGAGAAAAAAGCTTTGCGGAATCGGGACCTAAAATAAATAAATAAATTTGGTGGCATAAACGGCTCATGAAGAACCAGGGCCTAGCGACTTACAACTCTCAACCATTCCTGTGTGTGTGTCTACAGGAATGGAGGGGACCTACAGTTTATTGCCGAATCCGAACGGCTAAGGTGAGCGGCACTTTTCTATGACATGAGATACTCTTGGAGGATTTGTCACTTCCTCGCAAGAGGTAGTAGCTCCGAAAAAACTTAAGGTGGAAGCGACTGGTATTGAACTCCAGACCTCAGGCATGACAGTCCAACGCACTAACCATTATGCCACTGGCTTCTACGGGACCTAGACTCAAAATAAAAACAAAATATGCTAAGAGGACCTTGAAAACGTTCATCATTATCAAAAGCATATGAAAGACGATACAAAAAAAAAAACTTTTTATTTGTATAACGTTCTACACTTTGCAGAATCAATTTATCATAAAGAGTGTCATTAAAAAATGTTGCATTATTCTCCTTTAAGGTATCGTGTAACCTTACTTTTTGATTTTTTGCGTTGTATAAAATTTAAAATAGGCCGATTAGTAATATTCGCTTATAAAACTTATCTTGAGTTCAATTAATTAGATCGTTAAGATTAAAGTTTTTGGAGTTAGGTAAATTGGCGGAGCATCTTTTTCTATTCTTAAATATTAATTGAAAACAAAACAAAACTACTTCCACAACCAAAATTGCCTGCCAGCTTTAGCTTTCGCAATTAATTCTATATTCCAATTATAACATCCTGAGGAAGTGTCTCAAATTGTTCAAATATTGAGGAAAATGTTTTAATATTTTGGGTAAGTCCCAAATCATTAATTTAATATTGGAATTATCTTCGAAACTAATTTTGACATAGGATTTTTTTTACATACATCCAATCCAATAAGTTTTCCGCCAATTCTTATAACACAAATTAAAAACTAATGTTTTTTTTTTTTAAATTAAAATATAACATATTTACTTTCTTACAGCCTTCACAAAAATCACTCGAGTAAATCACCAAGATTATGGTGTAAAATTAGTTGACACTGCTGGTCAGGATGAATACAGTATATTTCCGGCACAATATAGTATGGACTTTCATGGATATGTACTTGTCTATTCGATAACAAGTCAAAAGTCATTTGAAGTTATCCAAATTATTTATGAGAAACTTTTAGATGTTATGGGAAAGGCACAGTAAGTTAATTTATATCATTTTAAATATCGTTTTAAAAATTGTAATCATTTTTTCTGTTTTAGTGTGCCTGTTGTTTTAGTTGGAAACAAAACTGATTTACACCAAGAAAGAGCTGTTACTGCTGAAGAGGGTAAAAAATTAGCGGAATCATGGAAGGCAGCATTTTTAGAGACATCTGCTAAGCAAAATGAGGTAAATAAAATATCGTCGAACCGGAACAAAATCAGTCACAATTCAACAAATACGTGTGTTGAAAAAAATAATATATACGCCAGATTTCTGTTTAATATTTGGAACTTAGGGAGCACTTGTGTTGTGATATTTGAATACATTTAAAGGAATTCAATCAACCCTATCACGAATTCCATCGTAATCGGAAACTTTACGAATCCCGAAAAAAAAAAACTATTACCGAATCCGTTCGTAATGGCAATTTGTATGAGATTTTCCACTACGATGGATGCTTTGATACATTTTTTCGGGGTTCGTAACAAGTTTCCGATTACGATGGAATTCGTGATAGGGCTGAATATAAAATTTGTTGAGCTGTATGTTTTCTGTGTGTGGGCTTCAGGTCGAAAATGAAACAAATTAGTTTTTCTTTTTATTTCACAACGTTTTATGTCCGAATTTTGAATGTCGGTATTTTCGAAACTGTTGGGTCTATACAGATGGTTCTGGGCTCATATTAAAGAAAATACTTTGAAATCATAGTCGAAAAACTAATCCTTTGGGGTTAAAATTGCCAATAACTAAAAAAATCGCGAAAATTTCGCGTTCGGCGCTCGAGTTCGAAAACTTGGGTTTTTCATGAGGACAATATCATTAACGACTCAGCAAAAATCAGAACTATCATATCTAACGCATACACGCCCTCCTATGAGACGACAATGTTACTGTACTATTAATATTTCCAAAAAGAAAACAAAAGCTGTACTTGACACTTTGATACAAGACTCACAAGTAAAAGTTAGACAAAAGCTTATAAACATTTTTTATATGCCTAGGGATCGCCTCCTCTTCACCAACAAATGTTTATATTGCGGAGTGACGTTGTCCATGTATGTTTTTCTATTCATCGTGTTGCATGTGTTGATGATGTGAAGAGTTTCGAATAAAAACCTCTTATTTTGGTTCTCCTCTGTTTGAAGTATTCTCGCTTCTTCGAAGTTAAAGTGTGGCCGTGTGAGAGACAATGTGCTGCCTGTGCTGTCTTCTGCCGTGCGTTGTTTTTTATGTCCTATTTGTGTCCAGTAAGCCGCTTTTTAAATTTTTGTTTCTCAGTTCCTATATATGTTTTGTTCCTATATATGTTTTTCTGCGTCGTAAAGTTTTGCATGTTTAATCCTATCTGCTATTTATTGTACGTGTTGAGAAGCGTAATTTATGAGTCTTCCCGAAGATGTGGGTTTTTGGAACCAATCCATCTTCAACCCACTTCTCGAATAATGACCGTGTCCAAATATGATACAAAGAGATTATCCACATATTTCGTGACGATCCTGGGCTTATTCGTCAGTTTTGCAAAACAATTCTCTAGGAGTTCCTCAAGAATAATGACTGCTATTATTGGAGAAGCTGGATTGCCCATAGGCATGCCGTCTCTCTGCTTGTATGTATTGTTACCATAGACCAGTTAGTTGTTTTCGATTATACAAAACGGAACCATTTCTATGGATTTAGTCTTCTTTATAAGTGTAAAATCTTTTAATTTTTCCCAATTTTAACTAATCAGGTCTAGAGCCAATTGCAGCGGAATATTGGTAAAGGGAGATGTCACGTCGAACGACACTAAAATTTCGTCTTTATCGATCACTATACCTTCAATTTTGTTTTTAAATTCTACAAACAAAAAAAAAGGAAAATCAATTTGTTTCATTTTCGACCTGAAGCCCACACACTAACCAACAACGTATTCTATAAAAGGTCACACATTACATACATTTTATATGTGTTTGAGAAATAAAATACAGTAAAACATCTTGTCACATTTATATTACACAAGCGACCCGGCTTCGGCCGTGTAAAATTTGATTTGGATAAATTATATCCTTTTTTCGTGATCTTTTATATATATTTGATTTGGATAGACGCTCGCTAAGGACTTCATATTATTATTGTTATTATTATTTATTGTATTATTCATACTAGAATGCCAGTTTATTAGACTTGACCATTCTTTATTCCGTCAATTTCTTGTATTTTTAACAACAAATACCACCAATTGTTTACGAATTAATGTTAGGTATTTTAATTCGTTTTATTTTTGTTTGGCTAGAGATATAGCTATTTCAAGGGGTGTCAAGCCCTATCACCAGTCTCCTTTTAGTGGTGCTGAGCTTTATTCCATTTTATTGTGAAAAAGTCGTATGCACTACGCCTTCCACTACTTATGACCACTGACGTCATAGGTCCAGATGTGCTGTTTCGATTTCATTTCATGATATGTATACATACAATGGCCAAATTGGAGCTCATAATTATGTATATAATTATATAAAAATAAAATATATAAATTTGATGGCACAACGGCTCATGAAGAACTAGGGCCTAGTGACTTACAACTCTCAACCATTCCTGTGTGCGTGTCTGCAGGAATGGAGGGGACCTACAGTTTATTGCCGAATCCGAACGGCTAACGAGCGGCACTTTTCTGTGACAGGAGATACTCTTGGAGGATTTGTCAATTCCTCGCAAGAGGCAGTAGCCGTTTTTTTCTTTTTTTTTTTTTTTAATAAATAGGTGGCGAGGCTGGGGATCGAACCTTAGACCTCCGGCATGACAGTCCATCGCACTAACCATCACGCCACGGCTACTACATATATAATTATATAAAAAGCAAAAATATTGAAAAATAAAGTACATACCTAATCGTCAAAGGCCATCCTCTAAAAATTACCTTTCAAACACAGAATTTTTATACACTATTTTTTTGTTTTTACTCATTTCACCCTATAAATTTTAAATTTTTGGAAATATTTAGCATTCTCCCTGATTCTCGAAGTGCATCCTCTAAATGTTACTTCTCTTTACCCTTTTTTCCGTATTTCACCCTTAAGTTTTTGAACAAAAAATGTATTCTTCTTTTGTTTTAAAAATTCTTGAAATTTGAGCGTTTTTGCAAAAAATCTTCCATTTGAAGTTTTTGCAAAACTTAACAAAAGTTCTTCGAGTTGCAAAATTTAATTAAATTGTAAACTCATCGAGTTGCAAAATTGAATTAAATTGTAAACTCAAATAAAAACCTTATTAACAGTAAAAGCTAGTATGTTATTTTAGCAGAGTAAAAAAAGTTGTTTTAGAACCGATTTTAAATATATTTCCATTCATTTTAATTCAATTTATTATAAATATAAAAATGTTTGTTAACAATTACACGATTATTAATTTTTTTTATTTTCAGTCTGTTCAAGATATTTTCCATCAACTTCTATTGCTTATTGAAAATGAGAATGGTAATACACAAGAAAAGAGTAACTGTGTTATATCGTGAAAAAAGCAACACCAAACAAAACTAAGTATGAGGCAATTAATACACAAAATACTATCTCTTTAAAAAAAGAAAAATATTAAAAAAAAAAAAACGATAATTAAAACATACAAATTTGCTTCAGTAAATCTTTCAACAATATAAGAACAAAAAAAAAAAACAAACGGAAGCTGAAGTTAAACAAAATAGTTTGCAGTGGATACACATCCACAAAACTATATACAAAAAAAACAGTTAAAATTTTAAATATTGTTTTGAAGGAAATGAAAAAAAAAAGAAAAACCGGATGAAAAGGAAGAGAAAAGTTGATTATTTGTCTGTTCGGAAAATATCAGTTTTGTAATTCTCATGCAATACAATCGTTTGTTTTTTTTTTAAATTTTAATTGTTTTAAAACAATTTTATGATTTTAGTACTTTAATAATTATTGTAGAGAATGCTTATACACATTTTTTTTTGTTTTCATTTAAAATTAGAGTTTAGGGTTTTCTATCGTTTTTTTTTTTATTACAAAATATGAAAACATGCTGAAAAGTATGTTGTGCTCTTATTTACAAAACATAAAATAAATTAAAAAAAAAAATAAATAAGAAAAAAAAACAACTATAAACAAACATTTTATATAGATTGTATTTTTGTAATATTTTCTTGTATTCTGATTATTTTATATTATATACTATGTAAATTAACAAACAAAAACATTAAAATAATTATTTACATATCGCATTTTCTGCTCCAAAAAGATGCCGTAAAAAATTAAAGAAAAACTAAAATGCAATAGGAATGGCAGTGTAAATTTAATTATCAAATAAATTGTTTAATTTAAAATATTTCTCGTGTGTGTTTTTAAGTGGTATCTATCAACATAAGTAAATAACATTTTTAACTATAATTGCCTTTTTCGCTGCATTTATATAATTTCTCAAACTTGGTTTACAAATTTTGGGACAATAATGACGTAGATTATCAAAAATTAACCTTTAAAATATAACCAAAAAATTTAAGCGTTGGGTCCTAGTATCCGATGTTTGTGAACGACCAAAGTCAAAACAGCTGACAAAAGGAAAACCAAAGTTTGAAAGTATTTAAATCATTTAATTCAAAATTATACTAATATGCGTTGTAATGTGCATTTTAATATTTTTATTTTTTATTCCTTAACAAAAGCTGCAGACGTAATCAGCTGTTCCTCAAATTGTGCACGTTCGGGTTCGATCCAAAGCTATAGTACGCTGATCGGGAAAATTTTTTCTTTTCATACAAAATTTTTTCCAAGACAAATTTTATCTTCAGTTTTTTTCCAGGCATTATTTTGCGGGAAAAATTTTAACAGGTTAATAATTTTGCACCATAAGCTCGATCAACTATTGTTTGTTGATAATTTTACAAAAAGAAAACAAAAGAAGAAAAAATTTAATTTGGCGTGCCTTTTCCAACGTTTTTGTAGAGATTAGAATTGTAAAGATAAGATTTGTCTTTTCCCGATCTGCGTACTAGGCTTATCCTGTAGTCACTTGTGAAATAACAACTAAAACAAAACAAAATCAATCGGATAAATAAATTTATTTATCTCTCGATTATGTTCAGCCCTATTCGAAGACATTTTGCTGGTCGGAGAACTACCTCTTAGCAAAATGTGTCATGTTCATAGGAAATCGGAGAGAATTCCGCTCCGACGGTTACCTCGATAGGGCCGACAAACTTTCACTCGAATGTTAAGCAGAATAGGGCTGGTTGTTTGCAGCTCTAACCTGCACATCTGACAAGAAATAATGAAGAAACCGCGTTGTCTATCTCTCATCACCTCAACTTTGTTAAAGTTGAAAGTGATTTTTCAGAATTTCAGTACGAGAATTATAACACCTGAATTTTTTACAATTGAGCGGAGAATGTTGTCCCACGAAATGATTTCGCCTCCCTCAAATTGACATTGAGCGCTCAGTGAGATTTTATTTGGTAGGACACGCCTATTCTCTCTTCTTTTCGGGAGAGGAACTGTCATTCCGAATCCCAATAGAACACATTCAGAAGGTTTTACACGCATTCCGGACGCTTCTGGATTGCCAATCGAAAACACAGTACACATATTGAAGGTAATATATTACGCATCTTCGAAAATTACAGTGACCTGTCTATCAAAATTTACAAAAACAAAACAAGTGTTTCCGAATCGCAGTGACCCTTAGTGCCAGTTGTACAATCGTGGTTTAAATTTTGATCCGTGGTTCAGGAATTTTAACTCGCCGATTTCGGCGGGTTAACTGAGGTTCAACGATGGTTCAAGGTTCTAATATGCACTATATATTTGTACAACTGGCCCTTACAAAAACAAAATACATGACATGCGCAGAACTGAAAAAAAATTAAAACTCGGAAGACATTCCGTGCGTTCAACCTACATCTGAAATTTCAGATTTCTGAATTTTTGGAGCTTCTGATTGGCCAGCTGTCATAAAAAGTTGGATGACTTTTAGTTACTGGCCAATCAGAAGCTTCAAAAATTCAGAAATCTGAAATTTCAGATGTAGGTTGAATGCACGGATTACCTTCTATATGTGTACTGTGAATCGAAAAGGTCATAAGTTTTCGAAAAATACGGAAATGACGTTTTCGAAAACCATTATGAGTTTTAATTGAGCAATATAAAAAAAAAACAATTATTTAAATTTTAAATCAACTATTTATTGATCTTGAAAAAAAAAAAAAATAATTTATTTTTGTACAAAAATGACGCCCCTTTATAAAAAAAATATACAAAAAGGCGTTGCATGACTATTTTTTTTTAAATAATAAGATTCGCATTAATATCAATACAGATTAAAGGAGTTTTGCATAATTATTTGCAATAACAATACTTTCTCAGCTCTGGATTTGTGTCGTATATACAGTTAGCCTGACTGCCATACTTATTTACACGTGAAACTTGTGACAACTTTGTCGTGGCTTGAAAGTCTTTGAGATTATAGCTGACACTGGCTTCGAAGAGAGCATCACCAGGAGTAAGAGTGACTTGTATCTGATAGAATTCCTCATGAATGTCCATGTCGGACGAGAGATCCGGTAGGAATCCATCGATATCTTTGTTCTTTCTAAACTTAAGAAGCTCTCTGTGTGGAGTGAGTTTCAATGCCCAGTTGATGAATTTTAATTCAAATGGCTCACAAACTTCTCGAAAGCTGTTGGAAGCATCATTGATTGTTGTTAGAATACTTTGAGCAATAATTTTAATGTGCGGCGTTGATGTATCGTTAATTTGTCGCCAATCGAGGCAAGCACACCAATGGGGTTCGATAAACGCACTTGCACATGAACGATTCTGTGGAATCGGTTTCAAGAGAGATATTCCTCTGGGGACATATTTTGGTGTATCTGTGACTGAACGTTTATCACTTGATTGAATATCTAGAATAAACTGATGAGTGTATACTCTAATTTTAAAGATTTTTTGTACTTACTTAAAATGTCGAGAAGGGTTTCGTGAATGTCAAAAGGTGTCGTCAAGCGATTGACATTCTCTTCAAAATTACGGTATTCTTGCGGATGTCGATTTTTGAATGATTCTGGAAATGCAAAGCTGAAAAATGGCAGCCTCTCTTCCTGTTTGCCTTGCAGTGTGTTACGAACATCGGAAAATCTATAAATTTTATCAATGCAAAATGGCTTTCAATATGAAATCCTCTATTACCTGTTTCCATGATCGGACATTACAATAAGAATTGTATCATCTAATAGCCTTTTAGCCTTGAGATTAGTAAGCCATTCAACAAGATCATCATCGGCACTGTCGATTATATTGATAGAATCATGAGAGAGTTCTCCGTGGAAACTGAATACAAATCGTGGATTATCAGAATATTTGGCCATGAACTAAAATTATTAATAAATTCAGCTCGGGAGTAGTTTAATGATAAATTTTAGAAATGTTCTATTCGAAGATCTTACAAATTTTCCTCCAATACTTTACTTTCATTGTCTAGAATTCTTTTAAACATTCAGAATCAAAGAGCATATTTTAAAGACCTTCGAATAATAGAAAAAATATACATATAAAGATTTTATAATTTTTGTTTACATTTCTCGTATAATCGAGCATCACAAGATGTCCTGGTTGATTCCCAATGCAAAACTTCTTATTTGAAGGCATAATATTCTCTAATTCTAAATAAAATGTCCTCAAGTAATGATCGGTCGGTTGTTCGTCAAAACCATTCATACGGTATGTAAATGTACCGTATTTTGGGATATCTTCATTAAAGGAGGTAATATATCCATTACGTTCAAATTCTTTCCATACCATTGGATATGCATTCACTGATACTGAATTTCTTTTCCGTTTCCTAGTCTCCGGTAATTCTAATTCCATTCGACCTGTTAGAATAGGAATTAAAGCTTGTGGTGTTCCATCACCAACGATGTTGTATCCCTGCAATATCATGGCTCCTATTTCTTTGACTAGAACTTCATAAGTTTTTGGTAGTTTTCGAATAAATGCATTTCGACTTAACGAATCGAATCCAAGCATGAGAACGTTGTAAAGTGGGAATTCTGTTTGTTCTACCGGTCTATGAACAGTGTCACGGATGCCAGAAGCCATACCGTACCATCTGGAAAAATTACAAATTTAAAGAAGACGTCTAAAATTGGGAAATCTTATTCACTTAAAATAAATCTACCAATTTGTCTATCTCCAAGTTAAATGCAAATTTCCTTCTTTTACTTACCTATCGCCATTTTGAGCATTACAAACAACTTTCACAAAATCGGATTGCTGTAGAACATAAGGTTCTTTAGTTTTTGTTATTTTGCCATACTTGGCTTTGTAATCAGTCTTTCGAATTATGTCGGTGAAGGAGCAAATAACTTCACCCTTGGTCGCTGTTACCTCAGGTTTGACAAAACAAATCGATTTCTGAAAAAAAATTAGAGAAATTGTAATAAATAAGATACACAATTTCTTTAATCCAATTTTATTGGTACCTCACATGTTACCCAATCATCTAGATTATTTCCACAGTCAATCTTTGCTGTTTTCTTATAGAATGCCATAATCTCTGGATTATCTATAGGTAAATCGGGAATTTTGCATTCGCCTTGATTCATTGGCGATTTAATTGACTCCTCCATTTGTTGACTGCAAAATAAAAAAAAAAAAAACAAAATCAGAAAACTTGTGCGTTATCTAAACCTTGTCTTTATACAAAAAAGGTACAGTTTAAAACTTTTTACAAACATTCAACAAAATACAGTGATGACGGATATGAAAAAAATCTTAATGATTTGATAATATTTGAAATGACACCAAATTTGAGTAAAGTATTGGACACAAGAAATTATGTGAAGCCAGTTCAAATTCTAAAAAATATTTAAACTTGTCTGGCAAGCCCTTGTGCCCACCAAATCTGTCTGGCATGTTTTTTTTTATATTTAATTTTATAAATGTGAATGTTTTTATTATTATTTATTGTATTATTCATACTAGAATGTCAGTTTATTAGACTTGACCATTCTTTATTCCGTCAAATTCATTAAATTTTTGAACAACAATAAATGTTTTTTGTCTGTGTAACTAACTGTGTTTTTTTGTGTAACTTGCACTTCATCATATGTACCAAACTCGTTAAATTTTTCAATGAGAGCAACACATCGTTCAGCAGTATCGTTAACAACACGTTTTAAGGCCTAAAAAGGGGCATACATTCATTAAATATTGGTAAAAAAAAAAACAATTTTTTACGAGTCAGCACTTTTATTCTCCATAATTTTTGCGGTTTGCTCAAAAAAATTGAAAAAAAAAAAACAATTTATTCCAAAAAGTGGACTTTGATGACTTCTACTGGCGAGCCAGTGCGAGTTACACAAAAAACCACTAAGGCAATTTAAAAGAGCGTGAAATTCCCCGTAAGGTCCATCAAACCGATTCCCAATATGTTAAAAGATGTCTGAGCATTAGAAATTTGAAAAAAAAAACAACTTTTTTTAACGTTTTTTATGGGAAAACTTCATATTAAAATTGTAAGTACTTAAAATTGGAATTAAAAGCTTAATCTTGGTGAAAATTTTTGTTTCTATATGTAGGTTAAAATTTAGCTTGAGCACCGAGAAAAAAAAATTTGCGGAAATGAATCACCCTAATGGACATAGGGTTTTTTTTTACCAATTTACAAAAAAGAGCTAAAGTATACAAAAAGTGATTTAAACAAAAAATTTAAAAAAAAATGCGAAATAAGTTAGTTTTAAAAAATCTGGATGGCCACCATGCACCTTCGACAACCCGTCATACTGTGCTTCTTTTAACTAAACTCGGCACAAATAAAGAATATACACAGTTTTATCCTTATATATAGGGAGTTAGTCCAAGTGACTGATGGCTCTAAATCTTATCATAACGTGAAAACACACTTATTTAACAATCGAATACTTACAGTTTAAATTTGTTGTCTCCATATTCTCGAGGGCCGTTGAGAAATAATCCTAAAGCGAATACTCCAAAAAAGAGTAAGAGCGTTGCCCAGATGAGCCTGCGCAAAAATTTACGTGCATTGCGCATATTGATGTCGTCTGAGTTAAAATTTTCCCAAAACGTTGATATGCATTTATACTACAGCTTCGGCTAAAAAAATCAGAAAAAAATAATAATAATAGGCAAACAAAAAATGTATTTGTATAAATACTAGCAGACCCTTGCTAGCCTTGCTTCGCCAATTTTATGCAGCTTTATAACTATACAGGGTGTTCGGTATACGGTGCACCAGAAAAAAGCTAGAGCGAGTAGGTTGGTTTAAGACAAGAAAAAAATCGTATGGGAGGGGGAGTCTATTTCCCCCCGTTTAGGCGGGAGGGGCAATTTTCTAAAAAATCGACTTGAAATAGTACAAAACAACGGCAACACCTACAATGTCATGTTATACTTTATTTAAAAGCCACAATTTTTGTTTTTAATATTTGATGCCGTTTTACCGATTTACGTCAAGGCTAATAAGTGACAATTGTGGCAATTAGACGAAGTATCAGGACGAGTACCTTACAAAGGATGCTTAGTATATATAAGGCGTTGTTCTTTTTTAGTTCAGAATTGGTTAAGAGCAGAACACTGAGTAGAGCCTGAGCGAACGGAGGAAACTCTGAGCAGAACATGTTCAGAGCACTCGGATTTAATTAGCCAGTTCACGTTTCTGAGATCTCACTGAACAAGCTCCGTCAGCTCCACTGAGCAGAAGGAGAATAAATATAAATAAATTTGATGGCACAACAGCTCATGAAGAACTAGGGCCTAGTGACTTACAACTTTCAACCATTCCTGTGTGCGTGTCTGCAGGAATGGAGGGGACCTACAGTTTATTGCCGAATCCGAACTTTTCTGTGACAGGAGATACTCATGGAGGATTTATCAATTCCTCGCAAGAGGCAGTAGCCGTTTTTTCTTTCAAATAAATAGGTGGCGAGGCTGGGGATCGAACCTTAGACCTCCGGCATGACAGTCCATCGCACTAACCATCACGCCACGGCTAATACGAGCAGAAGGAGAAACCTGTACAAAATTTCTCCGCTAGAAGTCAAAACCAATTTCCATCTCTTTTTTATTAATTAAGCAAGCGAATCCAAAAAATATCAGTCTCAGTTTGTTGACAGCAAAAGTGAGAAATCTCACTGAGGAATTACGTTCAGATTTTTGAGATTGCTGAGGTCTGTGAAATCTCAGAGAGCTTAAGAAACCCGAACTGGCTAAATTATAAAATACACCCGAGCACTCAATTGTCATATCTGTCAAAGTACATGAAAACTGTTTGAAGTTGGCAGCGCTCAGTTTTTTACTCCGTCGCTCGGTTATTTTATGGGGTTTTCCTTTGGTAAATTCAGATTTCTGCCTAAAATTCGATTATTTTCATGGCGAATGGAGTACGGTTTCAGATTTACTTTTTTTTGTTATAGTATTACTGCCTTATTCATAAACAAAAAATGGTTATTTCAGCTCTCGTGTTCAGGGAAACTACACCATGGAATACAAATTTTCCAGACTCAAATGGAGCAGTAAGCAATTCCCTTTATTTTGAGTCCGGAAAATTCTTATTCCATTGTGTAGTTTCCCTGAACACGAGAGCTGAAATAACCAATTTTTGTTTATGAATACGGCAGTTAGTGTATATTCGTGTCTGTGGATCTTATGTTGTCAAACTGGTAGCTGTCAATCGACTGGAGTATAGTGGTGCTAGTAAAAAAGTGGTACATCTGCCGCGAAATCCAGATCTGATAAATAGATTTTTTTCTCGAGAAAAATTAATTTTGTTTGCCCATTTGAAGACGAAAACTGTTAAAATCGGTGTTTTGACAGATCTGGATCAACAAAATTTGATTTTTTTTTTACCATTGGAAAACCCCATTATTCCAGCTCATGGAGCACGCTTTCAAGCTTTGAGCGCTCTGAACTCAAAAAGAAACACAACATATTTGTTTGACAGTTCGGATTCAGCTCTGAAAAAAAGAAAAACGCCTATTGAATCCTAGATATCGCTCTAACTAAACTGTCAAATTTTGTATAGTGCCGTTTTTGTTTTCAATGTGCGATATACAGTGTTGGACAAAACTAAAGTGACTATTTGCTCTAACGACTGCCCAACGATTTACTTCGTACATATTTATGAGCACAAATCTAAAATATTTGTATTTTTCCAATATAGTCCAGTAACCTTGTCGTCTCATAGGAAAGCGTGTTTGCGTTAGATCCGATAGTTCTAATTTTGTGCTGAGTCGTTTGTGGTATTGGCCTTATGAAAAACCAAAGTTTTCGATCTCGAGCGCCAAACGCATCATGTTCAAAAATCAAAAAAACCGCGAAATTTTTGCGCTTTTATCAGTTATTGGTAATTTTAACCCCAAAGGATTAGTTTTTCGACTAAAACTTCGGTCTACGATTTCAAAGTAATTGAATTTTCTTCAATTTGAGCCCAGAACCAACCGTCTTGATCCAACAGTTTCGAAAATACAGATATTCAAAATTTTGCAATAATAAATTTATAACAAAAGTAGTATAATTTTCAGTATGATAAAAAAATGATGGTTCTTGGACAAGATGCATAAAAATACTAGAGCGTATAAGTTGGGTCAAAAGAAGAAAAAAATCCTCTGGAGGGAGTAGTCTATATCCCTCCGTTTAATTGGGAGGGGCAATTTTTCAAAAAAATGACTTGAAATAGAAAACGACTCATAAAAATCCAACGAATTTTTTTAGAATAAAATCCTATACTTTTTGTCAAATAAAGTAAACTTTCTTTTTAAATAAAGTGGTTTAAGTCAACAGTTTTTAACAATTCCATTTCAAACTCAAAAATTAGGAAAATAACATAGTTTTTGTGGGTTTAACTATTTTATTTTTTAAAATTTACGTTGATAAGTACCATTTTAATTTTAAATACTCAATGCCCTTATTAATTTTGAGTCAAACATTGAAAACCAAATGCTTAAATGTCTTCTTGTTTTGGAATTAACCAAAAATAACGAAATCTATACTTCACTAATTTTTAGTTAATTTAAAAAGCGTTTTAAAGTAGATAGGCAGTAAGTAATAAAAATGCGAAAATTTTGCGGTTTTTTCGATTTTTGACGATATTACGTTGGGTGCTCGAGGTCCAAAACCTTGGGTTATTCAAAACACATGCACCATAAACAACTCAGAAAAAAATCAGAACTACCTGATTTAAAACAAGGCTCCTTTTTTTCAAAGAACAAGATTACCAGGTTGTAATTAGTGAAGTAGATTTTGTTATTTTTAATTATTTTCAAAACTAGAAGGCATTTAAGCATTTAGTTCTTAGATTCAATGCCCGTTTGATTAAATTTTATAACACTAACGTTTCCGTCAAAAACGATTCACCGAGATGGTAGACCAAGAGTCACAACACTGCGGGAAAATAAATCCGTTATAAGAACAAATAAAACAAAATCCCTTCATATCCTCTAGGGAGTCACAACTCTTCGAAAAATTTCATCTTCAAAGCATGTCAGCCCATATTTTAATAGTATTGGTGACGATTGTTCACACATAAGACTTTCAATTCACTTAACAAAGATATTTTCAATTTGACATGAGAGCTTATTTACATGTATGGGTGAACGCAGATCAAATCTCCCAAATTAAACAGATAGCATCTGTCGTCTTCAGAACTCATCCAGAACGCATCTTTTTGTGAATAAAACATGAAAAACTGGGAAAAGTGCAAATCTTTTCGCAAAAAGATGAAATTTTGTCTACAATGAAAAACGACATTAATCTGATAAGTTAGATTCAAAGTAACGGTTTTTTTTCACATCATAAAATCATATTACTTCCAAAAAGATAGATAGCGCGTAAGTTGCTTTAGTTTTGACCAACGATAAATTGTTTTGGGTGATTCTTCATTTACATTTTTTTGCCAAAAATATTTTGGGTGATTTTTCATAAAAAAAAATATCTGTTTTGGGCGATTTTACAATTAAAATTTTTGGGCGATCTTTCATTATGAAAAATCACCCAAATAGTGTAAAATGAAGAATAGCCCAAGAATAATTTTGGGCGATTTCTGATTTTTAGGTTTTGGGCGTTTTGTTTTTGGGCGATTTTTCGCATAGCCAATGCTTAAAAATTTTCCTATGAAATGTTGTTGATAACAGCTTATGAATTTTATAAAATAATTAACAATATTCATAGCTGTTGAAAAAATATAAATATTTTAGATTTCTGGCTCATAAGTACGAACTAAATCGTTATTAAACCTATCTCGTTTTACATAATCGCTCTTTGCCGTGTCTATCGTTTACTTCGGTACCGTTTACTTGCCGCTCGTTTCGTAATACGTAATAGGGCCTCTGAATGCGGCTTTTTGCACTGTAAGGTGGTGGTGCCCTCGGACTAAAAAATAATGTAACTTAATGCATACATATAACCCATATCCAAACTTAGCAGATGATAGCAGTATTATATGAGCAACATTGAGAGAAAATAAAATAAAATATCAAAAGGGTCTGTATCATTCAAAATTCGATTTAAATTTGAAACATCTAATTTTCGCATGGCGTCTTCTCACTGAAAATTATGTATCTTTTAAACGAATGGAGATCAAAAGGGTCCAAGTTACCTAAGAATTGATTTGAAATGCTAACTTCCCAAAAAAAAATCGATTTCCGGTTTTAATAGCGAAAATGAAAAGAACATCTTCATCTCTAATGTGTGATAACATTGCACCATTGAAATAATGTGTGTATCTTTTTATTTACTTGAGCATCATTATCATTTGAAAGCACACATGTTGCCGAAACTTTACAAGCCCATAAGTCTAGGACCAAAAGATGAACAAATTTCAAGACCCATCCCATTTTTCGTTGTCCGCTTCACGTGAAATGCGCCAGGTACATTGCGGAGGGGGCGAGGGGCCTATTTTGAAAATGTTTGAATTTTTGTGCCGGAAGAATTGACAATATTGCAAAATTTAAGTTGTTGTGTGTCTCTTTTTGATATATTTATGTATGTACTTATATTCATAAATCGTATTTTATCTCAAGAGTTTACGCAACCCACAAATTGTCGAAAATGAGATACGATTTGTGTTTTGGGTTAAGTAAATTCTACTCTTATCTGTATTGGAAGCGTTATGCTTAATTATTTATCTTGAAAAAGACTTCCATCAAAATATTCTAAAAATGTTTGATTTTGATGTAGGTTTTCCAAGGTAATTAAGATTCATGCAGGCCCGGTAGAAAATTCTTAGCCCGAGTGGGTAGTGAATATAAAATAAAAAAACAAAACTTCTGGAACGAAATATTCCCAAAAAAAAAATATATTTTTGTTCAAATTATTTTAAATGTTAAAATCATAAAATAACCTATAAGATACCTATCATAAAAATTACTTATAATTTAAATTAACAAAAAACTATTTTAAATTATTCATTTTATTTTTTGATTTATATGTTAAATTAAAAATATTATTTTCAATTTGCTATCAACTTGAAGATGAGAAAAGTATTTCTCGAAAACGTTCGTTAGAAGCTTTGCCTTTTGAGAGTTAAAAGCAAAAACCAGGTATTGTTTACCATTTTGTTTTGACGCGAAGAACCTACATTTTTGACACTTTGTTTTTGTTGAGGGAGCAATAAGAGTTTTTGTTAGTATTTTGTACTTTTCACCAATTTTCTAAAATGATGATACCTCTTAAAAGGTTTATGTTAGGAGAAAAAATGTTTTTGATTTGATTTGATCTTTATTTAGCCTCAGCTATTTATAACAATTTTAACTTAAAACTAGTTAAAAGAAAAAACTTAACAATTCACAATATATAGTTTTTACAATTAGGTATAGTTCGAATCTATGTATAATTTGATTTTACATACGCGATCAGTTTATTTTTAAATAAAATTACATTATTTTCTGACTTTAAGTCTAATGGCAGATTATTAAATAGTTTAAAACCTTTATGGTAAAGAATATTTTGAGATCTATTTGTTCTGAAGAACGGGAGTCTAAAATCTCCTATATTTCTTAAATTATATGAGTGAACATCAGATACATATACGATTTCATTATAAAGATAATTAGGTAGCATATTATTTTTCATTTTGAATATAAAAAGAAGTACATTCATTATTGTTCTTTGCCTAATAGTAAGCCATTTCAAAGTGCCTAGCATAAATTGTATATGAGTTAATCTACCGCACATCAAAATACATCTCATTCCTCTGTTTTGTAAATTTTGCAGCCTATCTGACATTTGACTAGATCCTAAAAATAGTATTGTTGAACAATATTCAAAGTGTGGTTTAATCATTACATTGTAAATCTTTATTGCACAAACTAGTGATACTTTACTCCTTATTCTCTGAAAAAAACCAATTTTTTTAGCAATTTTATTACATATGTAGTTTATGTGACTTTCAAAAGTTAATTTTTTATCTATAAGAACTCCTAAGTATTTTATTTCATTAACTATTTCAATTGCTTCTTCACTAATTTTAATATAAATGTTAATGATTTCTTGTAGAGGGTCACGTAACGCACAAACTGTGAATATGTTTGCAAAAACACTCACCGTTTAAAAGTTTTATGCGAAAAACCTACATTTTTGTCATTTTACGCTTTACCTTTTAAGCGCTAAGTCAGAGGAAGAAAAATAGAAAACCTATTTTGTAGAAAATCTTATGATCTACAAGCTTTTTATGAAATACAAACTTTTTTCTAGCGTTTACCTTTGACAAGTTACATATATGCAAGTAATTTTGGCATATAACCCCTAATAAGTCGGTTTCGACAATGGACATTTTAGGCAGTACCTATTCCTCATACAAATATAAAGATAATTGCGTTTAAAAATCTACACTTGCATTTTTTCCGCTGTAAGAGTACATTTTGCATGGGCTATAAAGAAAGTTAAAAATATTGTTTTGTGTAATAATTATGATTTATGATAAAATTTGCGGTTTTATTATTTTTAATTTTTCTTGAACTAGCTGGAAAAATAATTTTTATATCTCGAGTGGGTATTCATATTATCTGCGGGACCTGAATCAAGGAATTCATAGAATTAAAAATAACAAGTTAAAGAATGTTTTTATAATACTACTATCAATTGTCTCAAGAACGTAAACACGATCGGAGCTTTCGGCCCGACATATGCATGCAATATTTTAAGATGAAGATTAGGCAGACGAATTGAAACTTGAAAACCGCAAACTACGATTATACGAATGTAAATATTATTTAAAACAATAAACACACGAATTGTAATAAGTTATTAAATTGTGCAAGCGGCACGAGCGAAAAATAAGACTGATCTGTTGGATGCCGGAAACCTGTTTTCATTGTAAATACATGTGGATTGTTTTGTTTTGATTATGCTCTGCAGAAGAATAAGTAGCTCACATTTAACATATCTACGTAGTTCTCAAAAGTCATATCTCACAAGTTCTTTGACAAATAATGGCTATAAACAAACCGTAAAGTACTTTTAAACGAAGTTTTGAAGTTTTTTCCTAATTTTGCTCAGTTATAATGTTCAAAGAATTCAAGACATGTACAGATCTACCACTTTCAACTTATAACTTTGGAATGGTGAATAACTCACTAGTTGATTCATAGAAAGATTTTTATATATATTTTTCAGTATTTGACTGAAAATTGATAAGAGCATTGAATATTTAAAAAAAAAAACAGTGGCGCTAAATCACGCAAAATTTTGAAAAAAATCAACTTGAAAAAAAAATACCCTTTTTTTAAAGCAAATAAAAGAATTGAAGGATGGATTCAAAAACGGTGTTCTGAATTTCGCTTTCTGATTAACCAAAATTCAAACCTTTCTTACTTTCGAAATCAGCTAAAAAGAAATTGGAAACATCAAATTTGTTTTAAAATAATTACGTAATTAAAAAAAAAAAACAAATAAGAATTGGTACATATGTAGGTATGTACTGTGAATTTTTAGCTGAAATATACATACAATACATAATGTATGTAAGTTGAGAAGTTTTAAACGTTAAAGGATTATTATTCAATAATATCAGTGTGCATTTCTCTATAGCTGTTGCGATATAAAGATGGAATTAATCGTGGTGGTTCACACAATAGAAGTAGAAGAAGAGGCTAGCAACCCCCATATCCAGCTTCTATCGACAAGATATGTATGTAGGTCCAATTTCTGCAAAATTCTTAAGGAGTTCCCTAATATTGCGAAAGAGTAGGTATTTTGTGTTGCTAATGTATTTGTAAGTAGAGACTTCCGTGGAAAAAATTCAAAGGACAGAAAAATACTTTTTTGAAAAACTTCAAACTGCAAATAAGTTGTGTCTGCCGTCTGCCCCTGGTTTTGTACATAGATTGACCAAAAATTACATATTAGAATATACATGTATGTACCTACATATGTATGTATGTACTTAAATTTTTAAAATTTTGCCAAATAAATTCCAAAACGTCAATTAATTTCAATTCGATCGGAATCACAGCTCATTCATTCTGCAATTTTTGAAAAAGTAAAGTAGGTAGGTATTTCAGAACACATAAGTGTGTGAAAACAAAAGGATTTTATAATCGATCGGAATTCAGAACGATAGTGATCAGAAATTGCTTCTCACCGCCGTCATAGAGATAGAGTTTTTTGCCCCTAAAATTTCTTTATTATAAAGCATTAAATTAAATTTAATTAATAAAAATCATTAAATTAAAAAAAAAATTTTTTATTTATTGTATTTTTATATTATAATTTTCGTTTCATCAAATAAAGCATTAATTAGAAGACACCCTGTATATCTTAAAACATTAGTGAATTTTTGCTATCATTCACACCCAAAAATCGCTGTGGGATCTCGGTCTACATTTTTCTAAATCATAATTAACAATAATAATTTGTGTATCATATGAAGATTATACGTATTATTATACCTTGTAAGTACAGGTAATCCTACACATTTTCCCTCAACGTTATTCCAAAATAATCGTATGGAGCTTCAAGTTTGATTCTAGAATATGTATAAGACCATGTTAAAAACTTTGAGACTAAAATTAACTTCTCCGGGACCCTGATAACAGTTCTTTAATCCATAATTTATCAGCACGAATTTTTGAAAATTTAAGATTTTTCAAAAAAAAATTATTGTAGGTTCTATGGAGATAATTTAAAAAATTATTGTAGGTTCTATGGAGAGTGTAGTAGCCGTGGCCTGATGGTTAGTGCGATGGACTGTCATGCCGGAGGTCTAAGGTTCGAGCCCCAGCCTCCGCCACCTATTTATTTAAAAAAGAAAAAACGGCTACTGCCTCTTGCGAGGAATTGACAAATCCTCCAAGAGTATCTCCTGTCACAGAAAAGTGCCGCTCATTAGCCGTTCGGATTCGGCAATAAACTGTAGGTCCCCTCCATTCCTGCAGACACGCACACAGGAATGGTTGAGAGTTGTAAGTCACTAGGCCCAAGTTCTTCATGAGCTGTTGTGCCATAAAATTTATTTATTTTTTTTTTTATTTTTTTCTATGGAGAGTGGGAATTAACTTTCTTTATTTAATTCGCAACACCAATGTATTAAGTTAAAATTGGCAATTAATCAAGGTAAATTTATTATAAATTTTGATCTAACTTTCACCTTAATCAAAACTAAAATTCCTTTCATATTCCAAGTTCATAGAAAATTCCTAAAAATTCAGTGAGATATTCATGCCTCTTTGCGCGATACATACATATACACTAACGAGGGCGAAGGGTAAATTCAATCTTTTTCCTCTATGCGTGCATAGTAGATGTCCCTTATTTCCCAAATTAATTTTTGTACTTCGTACGAGTTCATTATTTCGTGCCTCTAAATCCATTTTTATTATGCAGGGAGTTTACAACAAATATTGAATATTAAAATTCGCATTTTTTTTTTGATACATTGCCCTCCCGCGCGCCGAAATGAATGTGATATTTCTTTTCCGTTATTTTTTATTTTCCTGCACTGTATTTGATTTTATTTAAATAAATAAATTAACACATAGGTATAATTAAAATTGAATGAGTTTGCTAACCATATCCAATCCAATGTTGGGTTTGTAGTTTTTAGAGCCTCGAAGAGTTATCGATTTATCACACTTAATTTTTGTGCACCCATAACATTTTTTAATACACAAGGAAAAATAACAAAACAATGCAAATTGTTGGAAGAGAAAATAGATTTTTGTTTAAATTTAAGTATTTACGAAGCCAGAGAAGAAATCTACATAAGTTATGTACATTATATACCGACCTATAATTTATTTTTCTTCAAATTTATCAGAATATCATCACAGTTCTCATTAATTTTATTCACATTATAAACAAATATTTTTCTCCGTGGCAAGTTAGTAGTAATCACAACTGTTTTTGTTTTTTTTTAAAGTAGGTAGGTATGGCAATGGATAGAGTAGCAAAAAGAAGTTCGGTAATGTGTATTGTTTATGCTACGCCCATTTTTTTTGCTTAAAAAAAAAAAATTATCATGACAATAGCACTGGCTAAATCAATTGAATTTAAGAATTTTGCCATCAAGCACATATATTATATAATGATGCTAAAAAAAATAACTCCCGCAAGTGTAGCTAGGCGATTATTATTATAAAATTTGTATTATTATTATCCCTCATTGATAAATTATATTGCCCACCTACATAAATTGCAATATAAATTAATAATAAAACATAATGCTATACCTACCAGGCTTTAATATTACTTTTGTAGGGATGTACCTGTATGATTATTACAATACTTGCATGTGCATTTTTGAGAACTTTTATAACAGAGATGTAAATAATCTTCTTCATTTAACTGTTTTTCATTTTACACAAACGAATCCTGTGCTGGCAGCTTTTATTATTGTTTGATTTTATCTATCTAAATACTAAATCCAATCCAAACTAAACTTCAAAATTTGTTTTCCTACAACAACAACTGCAGGTGGATGAACGTTTAACGAGATGAAGTTCATTGAAGATTGAGATGAAATGAATGACGTGATGAATGCTGAAAATCAAATAGGGAATGCCACTTGGACAAAAAAAATGTGCTGCCACTTTTTAAGAGTTGTCAAACACTTAAAGGGCGCGTCCCACGAATAGAGGGAGAGTTCGTTTTGAATTTGTTCGTCAGCTACTACACAGTGCCTCAAAAGGCATGAGTCTTTTCGAAATTAATAGGTCTGTTACGTTGAAATTGGCCTCGTTCAGGATTGTATCCAAAGCGATCTGGATAGCTTTGTGTTGTTGTAATCCCTAGTAAAAACACAGCTGATTACAAAACAGCAGTTTGCAAAAATGAGATCTCAAGCTATCCTAAAATTTCTGGTATACTCATCTATCCTATGAGAAATGTCAAGAGCAGCTGATTTTTGATACCAAATATAACCTATCTGACCTTAGTCGTTCAGAAACACATATGGATACTCGAGTATCCAAGATAGGCTATCCTAGTGACTTCTGAACGTGGCCATTTTGTGATTTTCTGTGCATTTAAGCGCCATTTTATTTTTTTTTATATGAACTTTGGCAGAACGTTGGTTGGACTGAAATTCACGCTCTTAGTGCCTGTTTACATTGTATTTTTGACAAAGCATATTTTCGTTCATCAAAATGTTCCTCGTGTTTACATTATAGAAAAAAAATTCTTTCATTTCAATCTACCCATCCCTGTCTCACATCCTTAACAACCATGTATCTCTCACTCACACAAAAAAAACTCTTCTTGCTCAATCCGAAAACATTTAATGAAACTGGCGCATCGGCGTAATTTGGGTGGAATTAACCCTTCTCTTTCTTACTCACACAAAATCTACCCATCTCACTGGATGCGCCGTTCGTCAAAAATACAATGTAAACAGGCACTTAGGCCTGATTCACACAGAAGTGGCTCATGGTTCTGGTGTGTCATTGGCATGCTTCGGGAGTGGAGTGGGATGTACTCAATTTACACAGAAGTGATAATGAACCGACATTTGTCAAAGTAAATTGAAAACGCAGAGTGAATTAATGAGAATTGTTGCAAAGGAATGCTTTTTTTAGTATTTGGAAAATTTTCCTAATCGTTGTGATTTTTTTTAGATTTGTTTAACACAAATAAAGTGATAAAAATACTTCAAAATAAATAAAGTAGTGGTCTCATGTTCAATCTTCAAGTGATTTCAATATTGCGTGCCGGTTCACGTAGGCCACTGGAGTTTTCAATATGGCGTGGCGATGACATGTCGCACCATACCATCGCCTCGTCATCTGTGTGTGTATTGTCCCATAATAGAACATGCAAATTCCACAACGTGGCATATGTATGCACCACGCCAGAACCATACCAAAACCATAAGCCAGTTCTATGTGAATTGGGCCTTACATTCCACAATACGATCCACCAAAAAAAACTGATATTTGACATATATCAAATTGCTTACAAATTGAATAATTTGGTTTTTGAAAATTATATTTGTGTTAATTTGTTTTAAACATAAGAAAAAAACAGAAAAATGTATAGTGTAGCAAGTTATTTTTCTTGGAGCAGCAGTGACGACGAAGATGAAGAAAGAAAAAGAAAGATTTGATACTGCAGAGGAGGTGGATTCCATCTAAAGCAATTCCTTTTCCATCCATAATTTTTCTCAGAACCTCTTTTAAAGTTTTTCGCGAGGTGCTCAATTAGGGTGGAGCGTCAATGTATGAAGAAAAAAACAAAGTTGCTGAATCAGTTTCTTCGAATACCTCCAGTTTGTTCATTTAAACGATTAGAATAATTTGACATAAAAAAAATTATTTGGATAAAATCTTTAGCCCTCTACCTCAGCTCGAAGCTATGAAAAAGGGTGTTTTTTCATTTTACTTTGAGTTGAGGAAGAGGACTAAAGATTTATCCAAACAATTATTTTTTTGATGTCAAATTATTCTAATCATTTAAATGCAACAAAGTGAATGTATTCGAAACTGCTGCATACTTTGACCCTCCACCCTAGTGCTCATTTTCCTCCACGAGCTCTATTAGTCGCATATTTGAATTTGGGTTGTTATTTTTACCCTAAACAAAGAATTTTAAATTATAAAAACTAAAATAAGTTTTAAGAAATCTTACATTTTAACTCCTGTCGTCAACAAATTTCTCGACGACAGATTTCGACGTTTTTATAGACGTTTTTCTGATGGAAACGACTAACGGAATACTGAAAAAAAAAAAAAAATACAGTGAACGCGTTCCACAAGAGAGAATCGACAAATTGACGATTATTTGGCGTTTAACGCTTTACGTAATACCAATTTCACACTGTCGTTTGTTTTTTGGCATTCAACGCCTTACAGAATAAGACAGAATATTTTTTTTTTCTCTTCGAAGTCAATTTTTTTTCTTTCAAACAGAACTTCAAGAAATAAAATCATAAAAATCACACAAAAATGGCGATCCGAAATTTCTAGAACTGTATTGCAAAGCAAAATTTTGCAAACAATAATTCAAGAAAACGAAGTGAACTGAGGACAGGAGTTCACAATGGACTCATTGGCAAACAACATTTAAAAATTTGTTTATGATCCGGCAAATGGATTTACTTTTGGAACGTGGTACAATCGTTTTGAAGACGTATTCATTGTGGATGGGGCCTCGCTTGATGATTCAGCAAAGGTTCGTCTTCTCATGAGAAAACTCAACCCAATTACTCATGAGAAATATACGAACTTATGATTTTACCGAACAAAATAGTTTTGGAATAATTTTAATTTAATCCATGAAGGAATTTAAATAAACAAATTAAGTTAAAAAAATAAAAAACAAAAATATATATAACGGTATATGTTAAAAACTTAGAAAATATCTCAACTGATACAACATTTACTAAGGCATAATATTGCATACAAGTTTTTTTTTGTATATTGTGCATTGAAATTGTTAAAATTATTAGTAAGCGTTGAAGAAGTGAAAATAAAAACTGAAATTTTGCAGTTTTTACTAAAAAAAAAAATATGATGGCACATCAAAAAAAATTGAAAAATACATCAAATAATGTGAAATTTAATTGAGCGTAAAACTTTATTCATTTTATTTAATAAAATGTCTTCTAAGCCTTTATATTTACAGTAAACGTTTTGAAAAGTGAATTTTGTTTCGTTGTTTTTTTATAAATTTCACCGTTAAAATTTAAAAGTTACGAAACTTAATACAAACAAAATTTAGAATTTTTTTTTTATAATTAAATCTTGCATTATTGAAAATAAAATATGAGTTTCTTCTGCTTACCGTTTAGAAATTTTTTTGAATTTATTCAAGAAACAACCATAAAAAAATGGTTTTTGTACAAAAAAAAAAAAAAAAAAAAAAAAAAAATATAACGGTAAATTTTCAAAACTTCAAAAACATCTAAAATGATGCAAAAATAAACTAGTTTTAAGGTTGCTTACTGTTTTTTTTATATAGTACCGTTAAAATTGTTAAATTTCTACCAAAAGTCAAACAAGTGAAAATTTAAAAAATTTTTGTAAGTGTTTATGGCTTAAATGGACTATTTAACAGGACTTATTTTAGCCAAGTGGTAAATTAATTTATTCATAATCTAATTTTCCATCATATGGGATAATTTCAAAAACTATCCTGCGCACCTTTGTGGAAAAATTTTGATTTAATTCTTAAGGGATCGTGAAAAAATTTTGAATGCCAAACAAAAAAAAAAAAAATAAAAAAAATAATATTGGTACATTTCAAAAAATTCTAAAGTATCTCAAATGCTGCAAAATAAAATACAATTTAAGTTTATATAACATTAGTTTGTATATAGTAGTGTTAAGTTTGACAAATTTTAATTAAAAGTTAAAAAAAAGGAAATATTTAAGAAGTGTTTACAATTTTTTCTATAAATGTTGAATTGTTAAAGGCACTTAATAAAACTAGAAAACTTTTTTTTTGTGTTTACCATTTTATTCTGCGTCATCTGAGATATGTAACAAGTTTATCCTGTGATCCTTTCTATAAAAAAAAATTAATTTCATTCAAATGAAACCATAAAAAAACGTATGTATGTATGTTTGAGTTAAAACATATAATTTTGTCAGTATTTTATTTTTGTTGGTTCCAAAGAATTTCCCAGGGAGGCTTAAACTTTATGGTAAACGTGATATGAATGCTGATCTGTAGCAGCTTTTCTTGGAGGAAGATAGACTATATCAAATTTAGAATATAACTGCAGGTTAGCAATCGCTCTGTTGTAATCAAGGTACCTTCCTTTAAAAAGCTGAGGTGATATTTCATCAAGTAAAAGCATGGACAACAGGAAGCAGGTCACTCAATGCAATACAGGCAGAAAAGCAATGTTTTGATGTTCTACGGAGCATAGAAAAACAAGCAAAACCAGAATGTCCGAATCTTCTGTATAGCAAATACCATCCATACTTTATTCTACCTATATGGTAATTTTCATAAAAAAATATATAATCAGATAAAATAGCCACAACGTTAGCCTCAATTCACATAATTACGATTTTTATCAAAAAATGGTACCTGTAATTGAAATCTTCTTCCACATAGGTAAATATTCACCCTTATTCCGTAAGGCGTTTTAGAAAACGCTAGAAAAAGGCCATGGCTCTAGAAACGATAGTTGGCTTTTCATTAAAATGACTATTGTCTTAATCGTGAGAGGGGTAAACGTGGAGAGAACGCATTAACCGTTTAAAAGTTACAGCACAAAAATAATATATATACCATTTTTGTGGGAAATACCTTCAGTTATAATATTGTCGAATAACATTTTTGTCTAGCACAAACCGTTTCTGAGATATTTGCAAAAAACTCATTTTTATGACTTTTGACCACTTATACTGGCCTAGCTGTCATCGGATCGGTGAGGAACTCTCTTATTTTTTTTTTTTTTTATGTTTTTTTTTATTTCTTTGTGTGATGTGATTGAGAATGAGTGGAATGAACGAAACATATATGCGTGCTTCGGTCGTTTATTCAAAAACTGAAATGATTGACGTTGAGATTGATTGTGTCGGTTTACTGTGATTGACGTTGAGATTGATTGTGTCGGTTTACTGTGATTGCAATCAATCATTCATTTTGATGAACGGGTCACAAAGACCGAATCAATCACGATTGACACAGCTCTAGACGGAACTGAAAAAGTTGTCATGCATGCAGCGATGCAACAAAAGCCTTGACTTCCGCTGAAAAGAATTATATAGCCAAATCGAAAAGGCGGCTCTGGGACTTATCTCCGAAGTGACCAAATTCCATAGAATGATTTATAGACGCAGATTTCTTTTGCAAACTGACCATAAACCTCTGCTAGCAATTTTTGGGAGGCAGAAAGGTATACCAGTTTACACTGCAAATAGATTGCAAAGGTGGGCACTAACACTAAAGATGTACGACTTTGACATTCAATACAACACACGTATGTATGTATACATTTTTTTTACGACATACAAACAAAGGCCACTTAATTGGCTACGCAAGTTTTACATTTTTTTTTTCTTACACCGGGTCTCCACCTGAAACATTTCATAGATTACTATTTTTCACTTTCGATAGAAGAAAAGAGGGATATCGATAGTAGGTATACCAAAAAATGTTGATTGGGCATTTTAATAGCTTACTATTTAATTTGTCTCAAACATTTCACAGAGCAAAGAAAGAATTGATTTATTATTAATTTTTTTTTTTTTTTTTAAACTTCCTTTTGGCACTTACAATTAAATTAATTAATAACATTCGAAAAAAAAATTGAAACAGTCCCACAAATGTCGAAGGGAAAATTGCTTGTTCATAGAATACTATGCATAGCTTTCTATGAGCAAAGCATTATGTGATGGAAAGAAATTTTTTATAGAATACTATGAGTACCCTCCATGAGCAATTTTCATAGCATGCAATACAGAATTCTATGAAATCTTTCTCATGGAGCCACCATTAAGTTTTTTTTCCAATGTTCACTCCAAATATATTTTTTCAACTCATTTATTTTGATAGATCAATAACATTTCTAATGTTGGTTGTCCCTAAATAAAAAGTTACGAATATCTAACTTTTTAACTTTGACATTTCAATTTTTATTTTGAAACACACCGCGGATTACCTTGTCGAAGCATATGTCGTTTTTGTGATTGAATATGAACATTTTTTCACTCCATTCATTCCAAATTTTCCATATTCGATAAGAATGAAAAAATCTCAAAATCGAATAAAAAACAAAGAGTGTTGGTAAGTTTTTTTTTTGATTGTGTTAAAAGAAGATGTTCTAAAGCCAAAAAAGTGAAAAACTACAAAAGTGAAAATTTTCAAACTCATTTTGGGATAGTGTTTTTCACTGGGAAACTTATAAAAATAATGCAGAAAGCTTAAATTTTGGTTTAAAAAAAATTGTGTATATTATTTTTCACAAAAAAATTGCGCTAGCGGGAAAAAAAGTATTTTTACTTTTGTAATTTTGCAAAAAGTGGCCAATGTAGTTAAGGCTTTACTCTGAGAGGTGAACTTTGAGAGCTGAAGTGTTTCGTCGATTAAGGGATCTTTAACAAAGACTGGTCTTAATTTTTTCTGAAACATATCTAATACAAAATAAATCCAACAGTTCGTTAAAGTTTTAATTATAAAACTAAAACTGTATTTAATTTTTAATTGTTTTATTTATTACAAAAATGTTTGTACTCTAGAAATTTTCTTGTTCAACAAGTTAAGTAATTGTGCACTTATGATTTTTTATTACTAATACTTTACAATAATTTTTTATGGCTAAACATCAGTTAATCCTACGATATCGGTGATTTAAAATTTTGAACCCAGATTGAACCACGTTTGTACAACAGGAATCGCTTGTTTTTTACGCTATTTTTGTCCGACTTATAAAATATTCAATCACAACAGATAAAAAATATACAGCACCAATTATAATAAAATAAAAAGAATATACAGTATATTGTCCGACCACGCTTAGTGCAAAACCTGTCTCCGAAACTACAACAAATGTTAGAATAGATTGCAACAAAAGTGCAATCATAGTATTTATCCCAAAAACTAATCCGTAACTTTCCTCTTCCAAGTAGCGAGCAACTTCCGCACTGAAAAAAAAAAAATTAAATACAATTTTTAATTATGCAGTTAAGGGCCATTTGCACAAAAATTTGATCCGGGGTTCAGGAATTTTAACTCGCCAATTTTGGCGGATTAACTGTGGTTCAACGATAATTTAGGCATGTACTCAGGTACTAGTGCATACTTAAACCTTGAGCCATCGTTGAACCTCATTTAATTCGCCGAAATCAGGGAGTTCAAATTGCTGAACCACGGATTAAATTTTGAACCGATTTTGTACAACTGGCCCTAAAGGACTTATAATTGTGGTTAACATAAATCCAAATGTGGATTTGAATCACAGTTATTTGTAAATAGTTGTTTGGTAAGCTAACAGTAGATAATCTGAATAATTGAATAAAATTAGTTATGGCATAGTGTTTGGGTAAAATGAAAACCCAAACACAGGTGTGACTTCACCTGAAACGTGTCACATAACACGATTAATAGAAATATGTCATGGCTCATGTCGTTCGGCATTCCATTGATAGCTTAATTTATTGATTTAGTGAATAGCTGATTTGTTGGGCGCCATTTATAGTATTTAAAATGGGAACAAATTTTTCAGACAAATATGCATATACATATCTTCCAATTTATATTACATTAAACACATAAATTTTCGTTTATTGTGAATGTAAACCTATTAAATCTAAAGCATTAACTACATTGGCCAAAAAAGTGAAAAATTACATAAGTGAAAATTTTCGCGTTTTATTTTCTACGGATCTGGATCGGGATAATTTTTTAACAGGTTATACAAAAACAATTCGGGATCCTGCTCTCTATTGGAATCTATTTCAAAGATCCAAGAAATAATTCTTACTCTGGCAGGTAGATGGCTTTTATGGTAAGGTAGTGTTTGTTGCAGTGTAAAAAAAAAGAGACGGGAAACAACTGAACAACACTGCTGTCATGTGATCCATATCGTTTTATTTTCAAGGGATGATCCTGATCCAGATCCATAGATAATACAACGCGGCTAGTGTTTCTCACTGGAAAGCTTATATAAATGATTCAGAAAGCTTAAATTTTGGTTTAAAAAAATTGCGTATAATCTTTTTCACAAAACTTTTTTCAAAAAGTGGCCATTGTAGGTAGTTAAGGTTTAAATGTTATTCATGAAAAAAAAATCAACTAACCCTGAAACGGTTATGGTAAAGGCATACAGTGCTCCAAAAACAATATATCCAGCATATGACCAAAATATATCTGTTGTCCAGCATGAAAGTAAAACTGCCCCTCCTTCCAATATAGAAAATACTGCCAATGCTAACAAACTACCCCGTGGATTAAGACGTGAACCATGAATAAAACCAGCTGCGAGAGCGAAAATTGCTGCCAAAAGTGTAAGAATGGCATCTACTGCTCCATTCCAAACAGTCTGAAATTATAACAAAAATAAAAGTTACAAATAAACCATCCAACGTCAAAGTAGATAGTAAATTTAAATTACCTCGGGATTTGATTCCATTGATATCCATAGAACTTGAATATATGATATAACTTGAAAGTAACCACATACACCAACAGCATACCAAATACTCCATTGAACAACTTTGACATTAGTATAAGCATTTTTGAAGTGTGACCAAAGCAGTTGCAATGGAGGTAAGTGCACTTGTTGTCCTAAACTATGATTTACAGAGACTTCACTTACAGTTTTGCTGCCTTGACATCCATTTGATGCAATGGAATTACTTAATGAAGGTTTTCTATGAAAGTATATACTTGTTGTCACTTTTGGCAAACCGAAAGCCCAAACGGTTGCACAAATTTGAGCTGAAAGAGATAAAATGTTAATTTATTTGGGTTTGTCTGTTTTATGCATTTAATAAGGATAGCAATAATGTTGGGATGGCAGTAATAAAAAGCGATAATTATTGAATAAAATATAAACGACTTTTATTCACGCAGAGAAGTTAAAAGGTATAAGAGATTACAGAGCGACTGGATAGATAGAGATAAGATACGTTTACATATAAGAGTCTGATTTTCAACAAATAATTTTGTTATCAAAACGGGGATGTTTTTAACGGCTATAGGTTGTGCCGAAAGTCGTATCTTGATTTTTTTTCGATTTGCTGCAAGATTTTCAAAGCTTCATTATTCTATAGCCAGAGACATCAATTTCGACGTAGAAATTCAATGATATTCGATTTCAAACAACCGATGGGTCATTTTTCGTTCGATTTTAATTCAGTTGCGACTGGATTACAAAATATCTCATTATCTTTTCTATTCTATTTATTTAATTGCCATTTTCATCTTAAAAATTTCAACACCCTTTGTCGACTTTTATATTCACTAATTTACTGGATTATTTATTGGAAATTTTGGTTTTTGTTACGCCGTATTTTTACTAAGTAATTTTTGTTTTATTTGAATGAATTTAGGTCTATGGAATGAAAAAAAAAGGTTTTCGAAAATTTCAATCACGTTTTTAGTAAGAATATGTACTTCTAAAAATTGACAAAAAATTTGTTACCTACTATATTGTAGCTTGACATTTCAGCTTTGAAAAAAAAGGCATTAACATTAACATTTCGACAATTATAACCAAAGTTATAAGCTGCATATCGGCTATTTTTAGGATTCAGTACAAAACTAATTATTCTCCAGTAAAGCTTGGGAATTCCTTACTGATGACGTCATATATAGTTTCAAAATTGAAATTATATAACTATTTTTGATTCAAGGATCGATAAAAGTCAACTGTTGGCTGTCAAACTCTGTTCGTTTACTTTCCAAACTACCAATTTTATCCAAAGTTCTGTCAAAGATCATAAAAAAATAAAATTGGTCTATAACTGGTTGTTTTGGGAAATTATTGCTTTGAGAAGGCTTCGACGATATTCAAGTACATATACTTACTTGCTAATGTTATGTAATTCAAGTCTTTATAATTCATAAGTTCAAAATAAAGAAGTGTTTGCGCTACAACACTTGCCACTAATTTTCCACAGAACATGGCTGCTCTAGTGTGTGAGGTCACTTGAGGATAATGTTTCTTATCGACTTTTGCATAGATGTAAGTGAAGTAGGCAACTTCAGCTGCCATGTAGGTGCCGTAGAATACTTCAAGAATTTGAAGAGCTAACAGGGATCTTGACCAGAGAAGCATGCTCCAAACTATAATACCAGCCATGCCCATAATTATGATGAGAGGTTTGTATCTGAAAGTGAAAAAATTAAATTTTAGTTTGAATGAGAAAATTATTTCAAAATAACATAATTTAAATAATCTTACAAAAATAAATAAAATTCGATAAAAATTCATTAATAAAAAAAGTCCACAAAAAATAAAACCATGCCTAATGGCCTGGACAAACATTTCCAGATTAATGATTAGGAATTTTAATACTAGATGCGTTTTTTTATCTACGGATTTGGTTCAGGCACATTTTTTTACACGTAATACAAAAACAATTCAAGATCTTGCTATGTGGATTTATTTAAAAAATATCAAAAATTAACCACGTGATCTATGATCTGGATCAGGATCATTTTTTAACACGTAGGGATCGTGCTCCCTATCTGATATTTTTCAAAGATTCAAAAATTAATTATTGTTTCTCTGGCGGGTAGATGGCTTTTATGGTAAGATAGTCTAGTCAACGAAGACCTACCTAAAAACATCACTAACATACTAAAAGTCTCCAGCCCAGGGCCGCAGACTTAAACCAGGAGAGGGCGTTTTTAAGTTTTATTTTAAAAACCAAGCGTATAAATGGAAAAGTCTGTGCAAAAGTAAATTAGATTTCCTACAAAAAATGCACAACTCATATTATTGCTGGAAGCAATATTAAAGGAGATGCGGGGTAGAGAAATGTTAAGAAATCTAAAAAATCTGTTTAAATTTTGTTAGAGTACCCGCCACCTACATTATTTTTTTTGTAAACCTAAAAGCCCGTTTGTTAACGGTGGGTTAGGCGCAACATAATGTTCACAACAAATTGAAATATAGTACTTAAATCTAGGTACTTTTTTATCCAGAAATCAGTCTTGAAGCCTAGTACGCAGATCGGGAAAAATTTTTCTTTTCATACAAAATTTTTCCCAGGAGAAATTTTGTCTTCAGTTTTTTTCCAGACAGTACGCAGTTAACGCGCAAAATTGTGACGTTTGTACCCGCTGTATGGTGAAGTCTCCACTAAAATATGCTAGTAAAAATAATGTTCGAAGCATGGTTGGAAGAGGGCTTACTATTGTAGTGAATTTTGTACTATTTAATTTTCCCAGTACGCAAGTACCACTTTTCAACTTTCAGTACTATTTTAAATTCAAAAATGTAGGTATCTTTCGAATGCAGATGTTTGCTGCGGTAGGAACTTGCCTCAGTTTTGCATACATAATAAAAAAATATTTTTTCGTATCTAAAAAATTAAGGAAAATAATCAATTTTTTAAATCTTTTTTAAACAAGCTGAGTCAGTTTGTATGAAAATCGAAAACAAATATTCAAAAACCAAATGTAAAATCTAATATTTCATGTTGTTTAAATGAATGTTTTTAAGAAATTAAATTTCAAAGTCAGCATTTAAAAAAAATAGAAAATGGTAAAAAAACGGAAAAAAGCGTTTTATGTAATTATGAAAATTTTTTTACGTCAAAACAAAACAAAAAAAAACAAACAACTAAAATAAAAATAATTGTAGGTGTCTCCAAGTTGTGTTAATATATGAAATAAAAGATAAATACTTTTAGAAATTATAAATATAAATATTTATTTATTCAAACTATATCACAACTTTTGTTTTTTAATATTCAGCCCTGAGGTATCCGTTCGGAAGAAATTCCGATACGAAAGTCAAATCCGATCGCAACTTAGATAGCGTTCGAGGTATCCGTTTCGGAACAACATAAATGAAGCATACAATTGCGTTATTGATATGGATTACATGTCTTTCTCGGACGGTTCGGTGTGATGTAGCGAAATGAGGACCGTCACGAAAACATGTACCGCTCGCGCCCTACTGCTAAGTGACTGTTTGCACTACAGACATCCTAAATATACCAATCGATAGATAAAGATTGCGCAAAGATTATAGAGGAATTGTTTTATAGCTATCGCCTCATAGTTTCATGTGATGAGTCATCGCGTTTGGGGTAAATTGCAGCAAAATTAGGAGTACTCAAATTAATTTGAGCTTAATTTCTTCGGATACATAAGTGCCACTGACGTCATTGATATCTCTTTCGAATGGGTTTGAAAAAGGGCATCCCTACGCGTATTTCCCATATCTTTAATTCACGTAGGTGAATGTAGGTGCCACAAGGGCAATCTACCAAGGGTATTTTTTTTGACATTGGGTCAGGTTCAGCTGTTTTGTTTCATAAGCGAAAAACTTTTATTTGAAAATTGTTGAAAAATTTATAGATTTGTTTGCAAATAAATGAATAGGTAGTGTCGCTTTAGTTTTGGAAGCCGAAGGCTTAAACATAAGGATAAGACAAAAAGGGGAAAGACGAGTTCCACTCGAATATAAAATTTTTTTTTAGATGCAGCGTAAGTAGGAATGGGTACTATAAAATTGCAGTATATCCACCAATCGCTGTTGCTTAGCCCTAGCCATTGTTTTCTTTCTCAAATACACACTTATTATACTAAAGACAATACATAATTTATAAATAATTTTTTAATAACAATTTTGAAAAGTTTCCATTTTTATTCCGCAACTATTGCTTGTCGGAAACCATCGAAAGAAATTTAATGCTCAGCTACCAAATATTCTTTACTTAACGCATTGTGTTACACTGCGATGAAGTGGCAAGTGCGTTTAATTTTTTCGGAAGATTTGATGTGTCAATCGGAACGGATACCTCGATTGAAAATTCTCCGATTTCGAACAAATCGGAGAAAATTTTCTTCCGAAAACGGATACCTCGATAGGGCTGATTATTTTTAACGCGTTTCGGAAGTCAAAGTTCCATCGTGAGGTTCGATTTTATATCATAAAAAGTTCGATCTTCGATCTGAAAATGGAATTTTGACTTCCGAAACGCGTCGAAAATAATATTAAAAAGCAAAAGTGACATAGTTTAAATAAATAAATATTTATATTTGTAATTTATAAAAGTTTTTATCTTTTATTTCATAAAATAAAAAGTTTGTTTTTAATTTCTTAAGAACTAAAAAAGAGGGAATTTAGAACTTTCCTCCATGCTTTTTTTTTCTTAAAATGATCCCAGGGACCATTCCTGTCCTAAAAACATGTGAACGTTTTATAAAATTTGAATTTTCACTCAATAATTTTAAATATGAACAAAAAAAAAATATGTAGGTAAATATAAAAAAAACTGTAAAAATTTTATTCCGAAAAAATATGTTTTAAGAAAAATTCTGTCCTCGAAAAAATAAGTAAACCAAATATTTCTCAAACATGGGTCAAATATTCTATTATCTTTCCAAAAATATTCAACAGTATACCTACTATGATTGCGATGTATCTCAAATTATTTATTAAACGTTACATTTTTCAGAATTTGTTGACATAAACATTTGAAATGTACTAGCGGCGAGCCTGGCGAACTTTGTATCGCCCTCAAATAAAGTTGTCAAAAATATTAATTAGAAATTAAACTTATTTTTTGATTTGGAATGTATCTGGCCCATGCATGCGCTGTTGCACCTTGTTTGCAGAATGGTAGACCAATTTTTACCAAAGATACACTTCAGATTTTCTTGAATTTTAAACAAAATATAAACTTGTTTTCCGACATAAGTACGAAAAAGCATGCGATGCTGCATTGTTGATCTCCAAATCGATATGGTTGCAAGGGGTCGATGGCTGAAAACTCGAACCACTCTTCCTCTAACGATGATAACATCCAATAAAAAATTAAATTGCTGTAGAATTCACGATTGGAAAAATGTCGGTAATATTTGTTCATTTTCAGTACTATTTTTTTTAACTACTACTAACAAATTAGCAATAAAACGCACCTTTATCTAAATGTGAACAGAGGTAGAATGTAAAGTGGAATTTATTTCTAAGTATTATGTCAATATGTCCACTTCGAAACAAATGTACGAGATACGAAAATAATTTTTTAAGATTATTGTGATAACATTATAAACCATATCAAACACAGACAGTTTATTACATAACTAATTAATTTGCTTAAATTATTGGATGCATTATAATGTGATATGTGGGGTTTTATAGCATACAATAGCTTTATTTTAAGATAAGGAATATGGGACTGAAATCTAAATAGTTATATTTCAAATATGAAGGTCAGTTATTCGATAAAGAGCTTTTTCTGTTCTACTTAAACTTTGGTCTACTTACTACCGACACGATGCTATTCGATGTGTTTATTTTAAGATTATAATGGTTTATTGTAAGTAGTTTATATAGGCATGATCAGCCCTATTCATTATATTCATTATTGCATGTGTATTGTGTACACTTTCCAAATTAAATTTCTTTTCACTCAGTTTTTGTACAAATCGAACAGAAATAAATGCGATTTGTTTTCATTGCTTATGGCACAGAATTTTTGTTGAAAAATCGACAAAATAAAAGGAATAAAATGCCGACAGAAAGAAAATGAGTCATGAAATAAAAGAAAACTATTCCAAAAATCGAATTCGACACAAATTTTGTAGTTAGGGCTAACACGAAATTATGGACAGTATAGTTACTTTGGTTAGAAAAGGAACGCACCACAGGTAGCAGTGAGTGCATAATAACTATTCATCCGTTAAGCATAGTACGCTGATGATACGAAACGAGATTTTTAGTTGGTCTCCAACATGACAACGAAATTCTTACGAAAACCATAACGAAAACTTACCCTTTAAAAGTGTAACCATTTGCAAAAACAAAAAACAAATACAAACGCATAAAAATCAAAGAAAGCAATAATAGGTTTGTTCGTTGAACTTTACCCAGGGCTGACCCAGGTTTTCTTGACAACCCCAAGAGTTGTCAAAAAAAACCTGGGTTTTTAGATTCTCAAAAAAAACTTTAAGGCTCTGAATTGTGTTGTTGACATTTTAAGCAAGAAAGAATTTCTGTACTCGAATAATTAAAACTTAAAATACGATTGAAAAATGAATAAAAACAACTTTAAACGTTTCCATTTTCTTTTCCAATTTAATTTTATTCAATTAGTGCACTATTTTATCTACTTTCCATTAAACAATCAGAAATCTTCAACAAAATAAATACTTTACAATGTACTTATGTCACTTGGCAGTTTATTCGTTACTTCAACTCGCCCCAGCAAAAAACCTAGATCTACTTCATGGCGAGTTCAGGGCGACCCCAGGTTTAAAAAAACAGAGAATTTGATTGTTAGGGTGAGTTCAGGGTTTTCAAAAAACGTTTTGGGGCGACCCCAGGGTGACTTCAGGGCTCAACGAACAAACCTAATGTCGTGATGAAAGAATAAACAAATACAAACAAGAATAGAGAGCAAATGTCACTTTTCCGCACACAATTAAGTGTACACGCCACAGTACACATAATAGAAGGTAATTAGGCCTATTCTGCCGAATATTTTATTCTGATATGAATTTTCTGTTATGAATCATAAAGACCTTCAGCATAAAAGATCTTTTATAATTGGTATTCAGATGTTCGAAATTTTATAAAATTCTGTTATGGAACTTCGAAAACGAAAAATGTAAACAAACAGAACTAAAATCTTTTATAAATCAAGAGCTGTTCTGTCAAATCAGTTTGGATACAAAAAAAAAAAAGTAAAATAAATTTACCAATTTAATAATTTCAGGTATTAAATACATATAAAGTATTCTTTTAACAATTTATTACTAACGAATTTCTGAATTTAGATAAAAGAACGAAAAAATTAACAACAATGGCCGACGAAGTTGAAGTCCAAGTCGCTGAGGATTTAGGTTTGAACAAATATAAATTGGCTGGCGAAATTGTTAATGAAACATTAAAAGCAGTCATCAATCTATGTTTTGCTGATGCCTCCATGAGTTTACAAAATGCAAAAAGACAAAAAAAGGAAATGCATTTCCAACCTGTGTATCAGTTAGCATATTGTGTGTGTAACTTTTTGCCAACGAATGATCCTGACTGCATTTTAAAGGAAGGAGATGTTGTGAAAATAGATTTGGGTGCACATATTGATGGATTTATTGCATTAGCTGCACATAAAATGTTCGTTGGAGCACCAAGTGACAACAAAGCAACAGGCAAGAAAAAAGCCTTTGTGCGTTAAATTTTATTTGGAATTCCCAACTTCGGGACGTTTTGCCGTACATAATATTAGGCAAACCTGTTGCCGTCGGTGTTATTAGTCTGTGAAGATCTAAGGATGTGACCGGCGGATAGGTGACCAAGTTGCAGGGAACACTAAGGGGCAAGTAATAGCTACAACCAATGTGCAAACTCAACCAGTAGCAAAAATATGAGGGACGCTAGTAGCAACAACAACAGCAGCTCAAAAACGACAACATTAAACACAACAACACCAAAAAAAGATAGAAAATAACACTATTTAAAACTATTTTGTGTTTCTTTATTTATATAGTAAATATAAAGTAAAAAATCAAATGCAACTCGCTATTTTTTTTATTTTAATTTCACTTCACCAGTCTCGAGTCCAATGAGAAAGCTAATCACTGGGATTATTTCCAATACAAAGGCATAGCTAAAAATGAAAGACTGAACTTAACAAAAATTGCCTGTGAGTTCAAGTAAAATTACCAGGAGAAAACGACAATTTTTCCATTTTTAATTCACTCCACTTGCAAATCTTTTATGATAAAAGTCAAAAAAATTTGTCTTTTATTCTTTTAAGATTTATAGCAGATTTCATAACAGATTGTGGCTTGCTGAATATCAAAAATGGAATTAGTAAAAGATTTTGTGACAGTTCGAATTGTTGACAGTTCATAAAAGATTTTTTAACAGTTTTTATAACAGATTTTAGCATGCCGAATACCAAAATTATAGTTCATAAAAGATTTTATGACAGCTTAAACTTTTGTATGGAAATTCATAACAGAATAGCAGAATAAAAGAATAAAAGATTTCGCTGAATAGACCTCAATATCTTCCGATTTTTCATTTTTGTTCAGTTCTGCGCATTTATTGTATTTTGTTTTTGTAAATTGTAGACGAGGGTCACTGCGATTCGGAAACACTTGTGCTTTGTTTTTGTAAATTCTGACAGGCAGGTCACTGTAATTTACGAAGATGCGCAATATATTACCTTCAATATGTGTACTGTGGGTACAGGCAATTAATTATGTGCGAAAACAGAGGGGATATCTCTCCAAATAATCTGCTACAATTATCGATTTCGTTCATCGAACAGCGTACCGCAAAACGAAATTTTTAGTTTATGATTTCGTTGTGTCATTTTTGTATGGGATTTTTGGTTCCGCATCAGCAGCATACTAGGCTTTAAGCCTTACTGGCTGAACAGAATAAACGCTCGGTCGACCGCGCGAATCAGCCGCCGCCGCGAGAAGCGACGCCTCCGAAAAAATTGAATAAAATGGAATGGAACGCTCGAACAGCGGATGGAAATTATTGTTTTTAATTGATTTTGTAGTTATTTTTTAAACTTTTATTTTGCAGTTTTATTGTGAATGTGTATTTTTGCATTTTTAAAATAATTTAAAAAATACGCCAGTAGCCGTGGCGTAATGGTTAGTGCGATGGACTATCATGCCGGAGGTCTATGGTTCGATCCCCAGCCTCGCAACCTATTTATTTAAAATGAAAAAACGGCTACGCCTCTTGCGAGGAATTGACAAATCCTCCAAGAGTATCTCCTGTCACAGAAAAGTGCCGCTCGTTAGCCGTTCGGATTCGGCAATAAACTGTAGGTCCCCTCCATTCCCGCAGACACGCACACAGGAATGGTTGAGAGTTGTAAGTCACTAGGCCCTAGTTCTTTATGAGCTGTTGTGCCATCAAATTTATTTTATTTTTTTACAAAAATTTCCGAGATGCCATTAACTCTTTCTCCTGATCTGTCGAACGCCGCGCGGCAAAAGTTAAAAGTTAACCAATGTCGCGGCCGCGGCTTCATTGTATTTACTCAAACGCAGGGGCAGACTGGCCCACCGGGCACTCTGGATTTTTCCCGGTAGGCCCTCGGGCAAGAAAAAATTTCTTAAAAGAGCTTGAAAATCCATTTTTTAAAAGAAAACTTTTTCATAAAACTCACTCACGAGAGACCTTATAGTAAATATAGTGTTTTTTTATGAATTCTTGATCAATAATTCGAAACCCGCTACGCTAGGTTATGGTGCCACAACTCGGTTGCAGGCCCCTTTAGTCAATATATATCTGTTGTGGCCCCCTATGTATTTTTCGAGGCCCTCAGAATTATGTTTGTGGACCCCCTATGTATCTTTCGCGGCCCCTTTTAGTCAATGTAGGAATTTTCGATGCCCAGAGAATTCTGTTTGTGTACCTTTTAGTCAATACCTATATTATGTAGATCTCTTTTGTCCCCTTAAGTAAATAAATATACTAGTAGCTCGTAAACTATATGCCAATTTCTATGTCGAAAATTATCACCACGAATCGCTTCAATCGCTACCTTTTCTTTTTTAATCAATTCAAAGTCTTTGTGATAATAAATATTACTTTTATTAATATTTCATAAATATTTAACAGGCTTTTAAATTCTTAAATGACGTATTTTGTATAGATAATAAACAAAAAGAAAAACATAGTAAAGAAAAACTTTCAACCAGTAGGTATGCAATTTGTAGGTACCAAGTTTCCTTGTTTTTCGTTGAAATTACTATTTTCCTGCCTATCTTTGAAAAAATAAATTAAAAAGTCAACTTAGTCATCCCAAACTATACTTACCTACATTATCATTAAACTGAAAGTCACAGTCGTAAAATAAATGTCAAATAACTAAGCCCTGTAAAACTTTTTTTTGGTATCTATATTTATGTTCAAAAACTCAAATAAATGAATCTGCCAGTCGAAACTGCCAAAAACTAAAAAATAATTACGATTACCTACACTCAATGAATTGAGCATGGATATTAATAAATTTTTGTACAATTAAACATTAATAAACATGAAAAAATAAAATATCAAGAAAAAATGTATGCATTTAAATTTTTATTTTTAACCATTTTGAGAGTGATTATGTATTTTGAGGCCCTTTTCCTAAAAGTCCCGGTAGGCCCTTTGATTCTCAGTCCGCCCCTGCTCAAACGAGTTTGTATGCAATTTAACTTTGACAGAGCGTTTTTTTCAAGTGCCGTGCGAACGACCGCGCGTCTATTCTGTTCAGTCAGTTAAGCGAAATCTAAAAAATAAGGCTGTAAGAAACACGAAGAATTCGAGATGAACCCGAATATCAACGGTATAATTGGTTCGTTTGGTTACGTGAAATTTCTTAAAAATTCTCAAAAATGTTAACATTTTTCTGTCAAAACCTATACGAAAAAAACACATTCGTGGGAAACTGGTTGAAAAAATCATGTTACCAAACAGGAATAATATAAACGTATTTCAAAATAGGTTGGGTTTTAACTTATAAGTTCACAATGCATTTGTATAGATTCATTTAGAAATAAGGTTTATTTGTTTTAAAAATAATAATAAATGTAGTCATGTAAAACGTTTTTACCTTAAAAAGTCTGTGACAAGGAATACTACCACTAGTTGAGCCAGATAGGAATATGTTCCCACAGGATACACTTCCCTATTTACCTGAAATTAAACAACACAAAAATTAGAAGCTTCCGATGCGATTGTTAGAGTAAACTATGGTTTTCAGCTCTTAAGTATAACTGCTTGTATTAAGCTTAATAGGTACTTATATATTATATAGGGATAACATTTTTGATTTAATGTTAAGAGTAAAAACTTTTTTTTTAATTTTTGGAAAAAAAGTATCATTAAGTGAAAAAGTGAAAAACAAAACAAAATCTGGGAGGAAAACCCCCAAACTGGCAACCCTGATTGTAACTAACGCAAAACTGTGAAAAAAGTGGGCATCAGAAATGGTTGTTTTCGTTTTCATTTTGATGAAAATTTGTTCCTTTAATTGGTTTTTACGACTTTGATCATTCGGTACGTGAAAACGGTACGTGAAAACGGATCAATTTGAAATTTTATATAAATATTAGTGGTCTATTGTTCTTTAAAATGTCATACCAAACCCTAGAACACTAAGGCGAACTGTGCCAAACATTATTACTGAAGGCCGCTGGTGGCCTTCACAAATGGCTTGTGAACAGAGACCCCAAAAGAACCTCATCTTTCACCGTAGTCTTGAACGGCAGAAGGGCCATATTTTTTTTTCCTTGTTGGGTTTATCCTTGGTTCCGATTTGGGATATCTTATTTTGGGATAAACTTTAATTAAGGTGTAGTCCACACAACTACACAAAGAACTCTACAAGGACGTTGACACTAAAGCGTAGTCCACCAGACGACGGCGTCGTCGACCGCGACGTAACAAAAATTAACTTCAAAATGGCGTATAATGAAAGCTTCCACGAAGGCGACAAGCTGTCTAATTTACTGGCTAACAACACACTGAAAGTACATAGAGTCTGAGAAACGTTGAGTGGAGGGAAGAGGGTGAACATAGATTTCGGCCCTATTCACGTCGTCTCACAGACGACCACTTAGTGTTCTAGAGTTTAGTCCTGCAGCCAATATTTGTAAAGCAGTAGAAAATTTACAAAAAATCTTTAAAAAGACGTTTTGTTTTTACCTTTTCTGAATGTAACGGTAAGGAGCCAAAAAAAAAAAAAATAATCGTTATAAAGTTTTGAAAAAATCTTGTAGAATATTAATTGTATTTAAATTTAAATCTACCCTTAAATTTTCAATATCGACATTCCTTGCGAAGATATTGGTAGTCAAAGTCAAGTCTGTTTTTTCAGAAAAAAAAATTCAAATTTTTGGGTCGTGCTGCTTCTTATGATTGGGCAATAACGGTAACTTAAAAAAATCATTTGCTAAAATTTCTCAATACGAAAAATATAAAACTTCAGAATGCTTTTTGTTTCAACTCAATACGACCACTTTTTACAGAGATACAGCTCTTCAAAAAACACAAAAAAAAAGTGATTTTTTTTTTGTTCCCTTAATTGTTTTGACAAGTGTATAAGAAAATTACCAATTAAAAATCTTCGAAAAACTTATTAGTTGTGCGATCAAGGGACGGCTGTTTGCTCTAAATATATGGGACACGAAAAATTTCAACAATTACTAGCAGTTTGTTTTGCAGTTTTTTTTTTGCCTAGAAAAAAACCTTTAAGTGAATTTTTTTCACAAATGATACCAATTATGGTATTGTGTTTAGTATACACAACGGGAGTTGATATCATTGGTTTTTCTTGTCGTTTTTTCGAGCCGAAAAACATTTTTTAGCAGTTTTTTTGGCCTAGAAAAAAGCCATTGTCCACTTTTTTTTTAAATTACTGTAATAAAAAAAACCGCCACTTGGATTTTTTCTGAAAATCCTTTCTGCACGTTATGGCCTCATTATCTGTAAAATAAAATTTATTTGAAGTCAATATCTCTATGTGTTCTCGAGATATCGTTGGTGAAAAAAAGCCGACTCCAGAGACCTCACCTCGAAACGTCAAGAAATGTCAACATTTTCAATTTCACAAATCGGACCGATTACAATAATTTTTAATGGAAACTTAATAATAAAAAATATGTTTGGTAATTTTGAAATTTCTCAAAGACTATGGCTCCCGGAAATTACACCAAAGGAAATTGTATTAGATTTTTTTTTTTTGGAAAAAGCGCCAGAAATGTTTTTTTTTTCTCAAAATTGGAAATAAAAAGTCTATGATAGCGCCTATCTAAATACCTAAATTCCAAGTTGTAAAATATTACCTACACACAAAACTTCATTCATACCGTTATGAGTCATTTCAGAGAAACCAGGAGAAACTAAGAAGTATACGTATTAAAAGTGGGCGTGGCATTTAGTGGATCCCATTGAAACACTGAGCGAACTTTTCTAAAACAGGGTTAGGGTCGAAATACTGATGTATGAGGCAAAATACTGTATTCAAAATACTGTATGCCAAAATACGGTATGTCAAAATTCTGTAAAACTGTTGTAAAAGAAATATCGTTTTGATAATGTAGAAAAGTGTGCGCGCTCTTTTTTACATTATCCAAACGATATTTCTCTTACAGAATTTTGAAAATCAGGTTATGTATTTTTATTAGAGGTTTTAATGACGTCATAACTTTCTTATCACCACCTGAGATAGTAAAAGATCGAACGTAATAAAGAAGCAAGCTTTAATTGTTCATTAATTTAGGTAACTTTTATAAGCAACTAAGGAAAAAAGGAGAGAAAACAAAATTTTACACTTACTTACACTATTGTCTCGCTAATCTGAACCACCTCAGAATTAAATTCTCTACAATTTATGTTAACACACTTTTTATCGTAAAATTGAAAACAAAAAAGTTATAATCAAAAAAAGAGGACCATTGTCAAGACAAGTATCATTAACTTCTTCTTTTATTTATTTTATATCCTCTTTAAGATAAATTTCTTAGAACGGTCATCTTTTTTTGGTTATAACTTTTTTGTTTTCAATTCTACGATAAAAGGTGTGTTAACATAAATTGTAGAGAATTTGATTCTCTACACAAATGTTGTAAAATTTTGTTTGTCCGATGAATGGTTCTCAAGATATCGCGACGACCTTTTTGGGGCGCCTTTTCCAAAATGGTGGTCAAATGGGGGGGGGGGGGGGGTTCAACTCCGAAAACCCGTTTTTACAATCACACTGATCCCTCCTACAGATCCATAAAAAAAAAAAAATTTGTCCTGTATGAAATACATGCTTAATGTAACATTTCAATTGACTATAAGTGTTTTTTTTAGTTTTATCAAAGTAAATAGGTATAAACCAATTTATAATGCAATTTTTCGTTTTAAAAAGCAGCTAATATGGATTTGTTGTAACATAAATCCCAATAATTTGATAATCTGAATAACCCCTTGCAATAATAATCAATTCGGATCAGCGAGACATTACTGTATTTACTTATTTTTCTTTCACTTCATTTTCTCTCTAAAATTATCTCTCGAGCTCTAGCGTCTTTTTTGGTAAATGGCAATTTTTATATGAATTTACTATAGTAAATTTTTTGTACTCTTTCTTACTTTCTCTTTTTTGTTTGTGAAAACACAACTTGATTTCATGAATGATTTACACTTACATTTCATACAGTTGTTGCTATGTGTATTATTTTAGCCGCTCAAATAAGAAATGTGTCATATAATATAATAAATTATTATTTAGGTGTTAGTTTCTTGTTATTGAAGTGTTTTTGTTTCAAAATTTATATTATATCGGTTGTTAATTCGAATAAAGGCAAACAAAAATTATTAAAAGTTGCATATGTACCTTAAACGAAATGGAAAAAATTTAAATTTAAAAATTACTAATTTTTCGTAGAAAAATTGATAAAACAAACACTGAAAAAAATAAAGCAACTGCTTTGCACTCCTGGAATAAATTGAAAACTCAAACAAAGTGTAAACAACTAGCGAAAAAAAAATCAGTTTTTATAAAAAACGGTACTTTTTTTTCAAAATTTTGAGTTTGGAAATAAATTTTTCAAAGACTATCAATTGAAAAAATTTTACTTAAAAAGAAAATTGAAGAATGAATTCCTGGCTTTGACAAAAGGTATAGGATTTTATTCCAAATATTTTCGTTGCATTTTTATAAGTCTTTTTCTAATTCAAGTCAATTTTTGGAAAAATTGTCCCTCCCAATGAAACGGGGGGGATATACTACCCCCTCAAAGGGATTATTTTCTTCTTTTGACCCAACTTATATGCTCTAGTATTTTTATGCATCCTGTACCAAGAGCAATTTTTTTGTTGTTATAAATTTATTTTTGCTAAATTTTGAATACCTGTATATCTGTATTTTCGAAACTGTTGTGCCTACGCAGATAGTTCTGGGCTCAATTTGAAGAAAATTTCATTACTTTCAAATCGTGGAGCGAAATTATAGTTGAAAAACTAATCCTTTGGGGTCAAGATTACATATAACTGAAAAAAAAAACGCGAACATTTCGCGGTTTTTTTGATTTTTGACCAAAAATCGCTCGAGTTCGAAAACTTGGGTTTATCATAAGGCCAATATCATAAACGACTCAGCAAAAAATCAGAACTACCGGAGCTAACGCAAGCACTGATGTATAAAGTTACTGGGCTGTAACAACTATTACTAAACTTTTAAATAATAATAGGTACCTACAGCTGATTATTTTACTATTTAAATTCTTATGTATAAATATAGTAAGAAGTTTATGTTTTGTCTATTTTATGTTATCTGTTATCCTTCTTATCAAATTTACCTATCTGATATTACTAAACCATCAACTCTGTATACCTATTAGGTATAACTCTATAGGCGCGTATTCACTGCAGTTTAAAACCTATTGGATCAATGATTTTATAGGTCCTATCTATAATCAAATTTTTGTCATTATCAATATAGGAGGAGGGGCAGAATGAGCGGGGCATAATGGGCATGGGTGCCCATTATGCCCGGTTTATGTTTTTAGTATCTGTTTCTATATGATTTTATCAGCATTTTATACATTTTCTCAGATAGTTCGCAATTATGACAGGAAGACCAAGTGACAAGAATGAAGCAAGAAAAATGTGTTTTGGCTACAGCGTTTAAGGTTTCATTACGTCGCATAACAAAAGTTGAGAAAAACATGTTTTTCCATCCTGCAGGAAGGCAGCAAATTCAGAAGACGAGGAGTGCTTGTATTATGGGTCTAGTCCACAGAAAGATGGGTTTTCCGCAGAGCTTGTTTTGGAGAGGCTAATGTTGACGAATGGAACCAAACATGCTCGCATTGCAATCCAATTTAGCTCTGTGCCCATTATACCCTACATATGCCCATAATGCCTCAGCACCGGGGCATAATGGGAAAATTGATTGACTTTTTCAAAGCAAAAAAAAAATGTACTAAATATTTATTTTTTTAAAATTGTCTTACTTTTGCTTATTCATTAATAAATTTTCTTTCTTATAAAAGTTCTTCCAAAATTCTTTTCACATTTTTGCAGTTTTTATTATTAATACTCCTTAAGATGCCCGTTATGCCCCGGGTTCCCCTACCTAAATGTTTTAAAATTTAATATAACCCACTTATAACTAAACAAAATTTCACCTGAATTTAAATTCATTGATTGCCAATCTATAATGTATGTACATTATATGTATGTGTGTAGGTATACCTACCTTCTTCAATCAGTTAAATTTTTACATCATAAAACTATCGCTTGTGAAAATAGAATGTAAACAAAAATTAATTTTTTTCTAGCTCTCCGCTATCAAACAAACAACACCACGTGCTTATAAAACATGTACATAATTGCTCTCTGAGAACTTAATAGCAGCAGAACTTCTCTTTCATTTTATATTAGGTATACAGTTCATAGAAAAGAACAGAATTCCAAATTATAACTTCATAAGCGAACAGCAGGCTGCTTCATCAGTCAACTAAAATACTATTAACATTGGCCTCTCGCATAATACTACAGCTGGTCATGCATATATGTATTTATGTACATATGTATTATCCTTATCACAAATAATTAAGAAAAAGTCGAAGTTTATTTTTACTTACTTGTTCTTGAGTAATGTTCCTCCACCCGCCAAGTAAATATTCTGTGATATAAGGTTCAGATGGCCGTATCTCACGAATGAATCCAAAAACGCACAATAAACACGATATCTTTAGCCAGGCTTCCATTTTTTCGCGATTTGCTTTAGACCGATACAATCTTAATTTATTTTAATATATAAATCGGGAAAAATATTTTAATTTTTTTTTCAGAGAAAAGCCGCGAAATTCATCCCCACAAATCTAATGATTTGTTTCAATGTCTCTGCAGCAGTGACACTAACCGTCAACCAAACCTATAGCCCACCGATATGAGATAAATTAGAATCATTCGATAAATTGTCGTAGGTATTCTTCGTCTTCAGTTTTCTCCACTTTCGTCTACTACTTGGCGGTGTCACATCACAAGTAGCAGAGGTGCGGTGCACGTTTAACAATAATTTCGAAAAATCTTATCTAAATAGGATAATAATTTATATTTATTTGTCATTATTAAGATTGTGGCGGTTTATAATTATTGCTATTCTTTTCTTTTTTATTTTAAAGTACATTATGCAACTCACACTATAATTTACACCTACTAGAGCAAAATTAACAAAAATATAATAATTCAAGAATGTATTGAGATTTAAGCACAAAGACGTCAACTCCAATCCGAAATTGTTTGTCATGTGCAGTGCAAAATAAAATTAAAATGTCAGAATACTCAGTCAGAATCATAAGAGAACGAATGCAAGGTCATTTACGTTTCTTTTCTCTTTTATACTTGTTTTTGTTAGTATTTTTTGTATTTAAGTAAGAAGGTAATTTTTAAATGGCAAAGCAGAGTTGTGAATTTGCTGCATATAAAGCACATATGGACATATACATACATACATATTTACTTCGTCAACATTTGTGCTTTTTAAAATCTATATGTTCGACTTACGCCTAATTTGGATTACTTTATTACAGAATGGAATTTTAGGTAAATATTTATATTTACATAAAAACGTTGGAAAAGTAGTAAAATATAAACACAATACTTAAGCCTTAACTACATTGGCCACTTTTTGCAAAATTACAAAAGTAAAAATATTTTTTTTCCCGCTAGCGCAAATATTTTGTGAAAAAGAATGTACACAATTCTTTTTAAACCAAAATCTAAGCTTTTTGCATCATTTTTATACGTTTTCCAGTGAGCAACACTATCCCAAAATGAGTTTGAAAATTTTCACTTTTGTACTTTTTCACTTTTTTGGCTTATGTAGTTAAGGCTTTACTTGACTAGATATTTTAAGGTTTGATAAAAAAATAATAAAAAAATACGTAGGTACAAAATAAAAAAAGTACGCATACGCCAGAGTGAACAATTATTGTATTACAAAGCTATTTTCTTCATGAGGGATTTTTAAACATTCTCAGGCATACATTTTATACTTTTTAAATTGATTTTAAGTAATAGCATATTATTGTGTTCTGAAAAGTTCGAAACATAAACTTTGACGCTTTTTATAGGCATAGGGTAGAGTCGCCGCCGGTGGCCGGTCCCTTAAGGGATTTTTCATAGAAAATATCACATAAAATCTCGAATTCTCAATCTTTTTGATTGATTTTGAAAGCAAAATGTTCCTTATGGTTCTCTTAATTGATCTGAATTCATAAAAATTAATATTTTTGGGTTAAAATTAATGTTTTATTAAGTTTTAATGAAAAAGTCAAAAAGTGGGCGGCCCCTTGTATCTTAAGACCGGCCACCCAAATCCAGAGAAGAATTGCTTATTTTACATGTCATGGCCGAAGTTAGGAAACACTTCTCCAGTGTTAAGCCCCCTAATTGCCCCTTGCAAAAAGGCGGCCGAGAATAGGATTTTAATGATTTTCAACGACAGTTTTTGATCTAATGTAATTGTAATGGCTCAGTTATTCATATTTTGCATTTTTCTCAAAAAAAATAGAGTTTCCTATCTTCGGACGGGGGGCCACTTATAGGAAACACGAAGAAATTCGGTTTCCTATTTCCGGCCCCCTTAAAAACAAAAATTCCGACGGGGTTGGCCAGTTAATGCTTTATAACTCGGAAAGTACTGGGCAAATTTAACCAAACTTTTGACAGGTCATGAAGCATAAATGACAGATCTTATTGAGACTATAAACAGAAAGGTAGGGCTCTAGGTTCACTAAATACAATGGTTTTCTTGGCGACCGGCCACTGGAGGGGGCCGGCAATAGGCGACTCTACCCTATTGTATTTAGTAGTATGTATGCTGGTGTATTTGAATTTTGGTATTGCAAATTTCGATTTATTAAGCGTTTCTGTCGTGACATTTCTCACTTCGACGTAACATACATAAATAAGGAAATATAAGCTTCGAATTCGATATTAGAAAAAATCTAAGCAAGTCGAAAGAAAGTATCGCATTGAATTTCCCTTCGAATTCTACTTATTGTTAGTAGGATGACCAGATCTATGCTGATGGAAAAGAGGACACCTACAAATAAAAAATCAAAAAGAAAAAAGGAGAAATAGTTGCATACCTATATATTTTTTTAACTTATTGGAATAAAAAAAAATACCCAATTTTTAAAAGGGAAAAGAAAATACAATATGATACAATGATCGGCCTAAGCAATTAACCGTGAAAAAGCCAGAATTCCAGCCTATATACAAAAACTTAATGGTGCCTACCTCACTCAAGTTGTTGTTGGTTTATTAAAAACCTTCAATTAATAAGTCAATCGTTATTTAACATGAAAATAACTTTGTTAAAGTTGTAAAACTAAGTACGTACAAAAACAAGATTATACTTTTAAAATTTTAAGATGACACTTCAGACTTAAATAAGCAAGAGGATGTATGAATTCCGAAAAGATTGCTGTAAAATTAATTGGGAAAAAATTATTGCAATTTAACGAAAAATCAAATGAATGGTGATTGCAAATTTCAATTTCAAGTCAAATTTAAAACAATAAAAATATATATGCGCTCAATAACCTGTGCAATTATCAAAAGTTCACTGGCTTGCAGATTTTTTTGAAAAACTTTCTACTCATATTTTGTTTTTCTTGCAATTATCAAAAGTTCACTGGCCTGGCTTGCAGATTTTTTTGAAAAACGTTCTACTCATATTTTATTTTTCTTGTTCTAAAGACGTTTTTAAATATCAAAATTGGTTTTGATTCATATTTTTTCAAAAAGATACCGGACACAGTTTTTTAAGGCGAAAAGAGGACTTGTCATATTAAAAGTGGACGTCTGGTCAGGCTACTTAAGAGTCTTCATGGGTCCAAATTATTCCTATTCTATTATTAAATGCACGAACTGATATGGTTCGAAGCATGACGAGAAAGTTAAAAATTATTTCCACTTTAACCGCCATATTATTCACTCGATACATCCAGATTTAAACTTAAATCCAGATGAATTTACATTGAATTTGTATGATTTACATCCAGCCGTTAATAATAAAAAATATTTTGTTAAAACTTTGATCTACAGTATTGGAGTAAATGCCACAAAAGAGACAGGAGAGGTGCTTTAAGACTAAACATTCCATCCAACCACGCATTAGGTTCAGGTGAACTTTTTGACAAGCTATAACTTAAAAATGAAAATAGTACCAGAGATCGTTAATACCTCATCTTTTAGGTATTTTGATTATTGATTGACCATTTTGTTATAAAATTAAATCCAGACGAGTTATTAAATGAAAACGAAATGGCCAGCTGGCTTTTTCCTAACCCTTGACACCTCGAATTTTTTTTTAACAATGTGAAGATGTATACCCAAACACATACGATTAAAAAATATTTGCACGTCGAAAAATGCAACTTCATTACATTTTTTTGACTAAATTCACTACACCTTAACGTTTGTGCACGATTTTGTCAAAATCTATTGATTGTACGAAAAAACGTGTATTTATATTTTTGATATAAAATTACATCTAAAAATTTTAAAAATTGTTTCGAGAAATTTCGCAAAAAACTGAAATTCAACCCCTTTCACCCCCGATAAAAAACTTTAGCCACGGTCCAAATTTAGGGTCCTTTTTGGAAAATGCTTAAAAACAAAATGAAGGCCTCCAACAAAATTCAGCTTTGTCGGTATTTTTTCGAAATTTGGCCATTTTTTTTGTCTAACTTTCCTGGGGCTCTTATAATAAGAAGGATTTAAACTGAATTTTAAAGAATAAATTAAGGAATTTCAGAAACCATTACAAATTATGTTGAAACAAATTACCTCGTTTTAAAACTTGACCTCGAAAACAGCGACAAAATAATTTTCAAACTGAAATATCCATCTCAAAATCGTGACGTGATAGAATGTTTCTGACATTTTACATTTTTTAAAAAGGCAAGAAAAATACCAATCGACAAGAAACGATTGCGAAATAGACATTTGTATCTCGATCAGAAACAGCAGTCACAGTATGAAATATAGCGATCTGAAATATGTACATATGTATAGCGATCGATAGTCAAAAAAGTCGTTTATCGATCAGAAAATCGACAACCGCTATCAGAGCCATTATCTTGAATATAATTTACAGAACGTAGAAATGTCAGAATCCAGAATTTTGTAATACAGAATAATAATAATAATAATATATATGTATGTTCATACAGAATTTACAATTCATCTAGAGAATTCTGGAATGGAGAATAAAAAGCCGTTCCATTTTCGGACTTCTCCACCATCGTATTAGTAGTGTCAATTTTTGATTTTTTTTTCTACACAAAACCAAATATTTATCCCTAAAATATTGTAATTATTTGTGTCGCAAAAATAATTTTAAACTAGAAGAAAAATTATTGAAATTAAAAAATGTATTTGCTCAATTTTTTTTTTAACCTTTTTTGTCAACTTTTAAATTTAGAATGCCAAGCCAAGAATCATATTCAACTGTTTCTCTATTAGGTTTTTGGGATGGGAGTGCCTCTTCCCTCCTTCTGTATACGGTATTTGATGGCACAACAGCTCATGAAGAACTAGGGCCTAGTGACTTACAACTCTCAACCATTCCTGTGTGCGGGTCTGCAGGAATGGAGGGGACCTACAGTTTATTGCCGAATCCGAACGGCTAACGAGCGGCACTTTTCTGTGACAGGAGATACTCATGGAGGATTTGTCAATTCCTCGCAAGAGGCAGTAGCCGTTTTTTTCTTTTAAATAAATAGGTGGCGAGGCTGGGGATCGAACCTTAGACCTCCGGCATGACAGTCCATCGCACTAACCATCACGCCACGGCTATTTTATCTTCGGTTAAAGACCATTATCTTGAATATCCGATCATTACAACGAAAGATAGATTTTTTTAAGAAAATCTTTGAAATTGGCCACAATTAAATTATAAGCGGAACTTTCTCCACTGGTAAGGTAAACAAACGATCATGCAATTTTTCCGTTTTCTCGATTAATTTAAAATTGAGATTGTGTGGAGGTTAAAAAATATTTGTATTTTTATTATATTTGGCATTGGGAATCGGAAAAAAACCCATGCACTTAAGACTTCCTGAAGAATTTAGAACAGTTTGTATGGACTGAGTTTCAAGTTTAAAATTTTTTTTGTGACGAGAAACGACAAAGAAAAAAACTTGGGGCAAACTCAAATAAAAAAAATACAATATCACACTCCCTAAAAACTTACTTACCTGGATAGGATTATTTGTATGTATGTACATATGTATATCTCATCTTTTATAGAAGTGAATAGAAAAATGCCAATTTTTAACTGTTTTTTGTTTTTGTTATGTATTTGTTACGCAGCCAACAGGGATGTCCATCGGTGAGTATATTTCGGTCAACTAGAATTTTTGTTTAAGTCGCGCGAAGCACATTTACTTTCAAGGAAGTGACTCTAGGTATGCCAGTTTTTTAATTTTTATTATAAAAGTACCTACTGTTTATGCGATCCCACAGGAACGAGGCCCTCCGCCGCCGGGCATATCTTGGTCACTCTCATTTCGCGCGAAGCCCGTTAATACACAACCAATTTTAATGGCGAAAATCAATTATACTTCCCGCCTGGAAAAATGGCAAGTTTTTGGCAAGTTTAAAGAAGGCCCCGGCAAGTTTTCGGTAAGGAAAGCCTGGACGAGGAAAACTTTACAGACCCCTATTAAAGCCTCGCTGAGAACATTTATTTAATAAAGAACTAGTGAAGCTCTTGATGGTAACTAACTATGAATAGTGAAATCATTTTACGAAAATTAATAAAAGCAGAATCTTATTATATCGTAATCAAAATCTTTGTGTGAACTGTGCAAATATCAAATAATGATTGTGAATCGGTGTGTCAAATAGTAAAATCGCAACTAGACAAAACAGAACAAGACAGAATCACAACTAAGTTTGACATTTCTCAGAAAATCGTTCTCAGTTGTTCTACCTAAAAGGCAAGTATGCAAACAGACTCACTGAACAGCAAGCCAGAACAGTTTAGAACAGAAGATTTCTCATTGAACTTGTTCTTTTATGTTCTAAGCTGTTCCGAACAACACAACTGAACATACCTACAGTCTTTCACACATACTTGCTCACACACCAAAGTAAATGGGGCTATAATATAGCCCCATATCTGAAATGGTTGAATGGAAAACCATGTAAAACATAACATGTAGAACAAATCTTGTTTTACTAGTCAGGGCTTAGACAGAATTGAACTGACAAGGCAAAAAGGTTCATAACTGGCGAGAGCCTAGCGAATGCCTTTAGTAATCCTTGCTAGATCCTTGTTAGTAACTATGAAAAACTTGCCAGAGCCTTATTGAAAACTAGATTCTTTTTCCAGGCGGGTTATTATAAAGTGGTATTTCTCTAGTCTCGTTGTAATTTTAATGCCGATAAACTGTTATAACTGATATAAATCGCCATTTATCTAGTCCATCTTAAACAGGTATAATAGATATAATATCTTATTTTAATAAATAAAACAATTCATACTATCGCAATACAAAAATATTCCACATTTATTGTTATTTCGTTTTATTTACAGTTTTAAATAAATAAATTATACAACCAAACAATTGAAATAATAAATAATAATTTATGGTTTTTAATAATATGAAATTAAAATTGAATTGACTTTTTTAACGTTACAAAAAAATATATTATTTATTTAATTAGCATATCAGTTTTAGCAGCCAGAAACGAAATTGTATGTTTAAGATACAATTTCAACGCAGTTGAATGATCGACAAACATTATCGTACATTCTGTATTACCACAACTAGTTTCCAGCCGGAGGAGCAGCTTCCTTATCTGCTCGGCTATTAAGTTCTTCTGCCGTCACAAAATCAATTGACGCCGAATTGATGCAGTATCGCTTGTTTGTAGGTTTCGGTCCGTCCCCAAAAACATGGCCCATGTGTGCGTTACACTGAGCGCAGCGTACCTCTGTGCGTATGCGGTCTGGATATTTAATTAGTAGTAAAATATTTCCCCCTTTTTATTTTTTTGTTTATTCAAATTGCATTTTTTTTTGTTTTAATTGCAAAAATTTGTTACATATTTTTTAAAATTAAATAAAAGAAAATAATAAATTCAAAGAAAACAAAATAAACAGGCGGGTAGGTTGTAGGTGAGGTGAAAATGAATGAATGAATGAGACATGATAACACATAAATGTAAAATAAATGACAAACACAAATAAAAAATATAATTTAATCAAGTGCAAAAAGCAAAAACAAAATATATTTTCATAAATTTAAAATTGAACGAAGTTATTGATTTGGTTTTACCAAAAAGCAAAAATATGTAAAAAAAAAAAAAGAAGAAGAATAATGAATGTATTACAAAATGAGAGAAAATAAGAAAGAAAAAAAGACAATTAATATAATAAAGAAAATAAAAATAAATTAAATTAACAATACCAATTGTTAAGCAAAATGATTAGTTTTGGTGATTGTATTTTTATTTTATTTCATGATGATATAATATTTTTTTTTTTTATTTTTTTTTAATGCACGTTGATAAAACATATTTTTTTTAACCCCCACACAGGCACATAAGAAGCGGAAAAAGAAGAGAAATAGAAAAAAATATATTTTCATTATTATAATATAAGACATCACCAAATGGAAACAAAACAATAACAAAAAAAAAATAATAATAATAAAAAATATGGTGTTTTTGTGAAATTGCTGTTGTAAGTATGTGTGCAAATTAATAGTGTGTTAATATATTAAGCAAAACAAATAAATTTCAAAAAAATTATGTAGATAGTACTAACAAATAATGATGAGAAAAAGGTGAATTAATGTACATATGTATGTAACTATGAGGTATGATGAGAAATTTTGATAAAAAAAAAAGACTGACAGAATTAAAAAATAATCAATTTAAAAAAAAATATTTTTGAAATCACATTTTAAGTTTCTAAAAACTTTAAATTTTGAGTTCGAAAGTATTTAATCAGAGTACTCTATTTCATCAGAGCACTCTAACAATAGTCCAGGAAAAATAGACACATAAGTTCCACAGAAAAGATATAATGTACATTGTTGCAGGTTGAATGTTAGCATGCAAAGTTTTCAGTAGGAAAATCTACACCAGGAAAACTTGCCAAGTACCTAATCGTTAGGGCCTTGCTATTAAAATTTTATTGGGCAAGTTTTGCTATCCATATAACCATATGTATCATAGAATAAATGGAAAATTAATGCAGTTATTTTTTTTCAACGTTGTACTTTTGTTTTGCAAATAAGCCCAGAGGAAGGTCCTAGGATCGAATATCAAATAAAACAACCTTTTTATGTTCTTCTCTCCAGGCAAAATGGTACATTGTCGGTTCGGAAGAAAAACGGCACAACTCAACAAATCTCATTTTTCAAAATTGGTTACAGAAAATTGAATGAAAATTTGAATTTCAATTCAATTAAATACATAACGGCTCACGAAGAACTAAAGCCTATTGACTTACATCTCTCAACCATTACCGTGTGCGTGTCTGCAGGAATGGATGGGACTTACAGTTTGTTGCCTAATCTAAAACTATTTATCTGAGCGGACTTTTTTACGACAAGGAATAGTCTTGGAGGTTTTGTCTGTTCTTCGCAAGAGACAGTAATCGTTTTTTGTTTTAAATTATTATTATAAGGAATTCTGTTAAAATATCAAAACCACACAAAAGTTCAATGATAGTTTATCTTTTATTCACAAAAAGGTTAGCTCAAAAAATTTAATTTGTTGAGTTGTGTAGTTTTCTTTTCGAAACCGACGATATCTATATACAACAAGATTCTTTTAGAAAAAAATCTATTCTTTGAATTATATGAATAGAATGAATCCAGTGGTCGGCCATACTTTTAGTTGTTAATGGAACGAGTCCGACCACTTTTATCATAAAAAGTATGTCCGAGCACTGGATTCTTACAGAGGGTAGTGCTAGCTATCACTAGATGCCCGATTCAAATAAATCTCTTATGGAATAGGTATATATGTATAGCCTCAAATGCATTTTCTAACCGATGCAAACATGAAAAGCTTCTCCAACGATAGGCTTTTTCGTTAAACTTTCGAAAAACTATCGGTCTGTTTTGTATCCTTTTTTCAAAATCCATATAAGATAGGAGAATAAATTTAAAAAATCTCAATAACTCCTGAAGGAAGCCCGATAAGTTATATAATTATATATGAAAATTAATTGATCGCACAAAATAAATACATACAAGTTTTTCGTTTAATTAATGTTTCTATATAAACTGAAATTCAGGCTACCTTGTATGTATTTTATTAAATTATACATCTTATGGATTGTTTTGCAATTCTATAAAGAAGGTATACATATTTAAGAATATTTTACTAGCCAATGAAAATACTTGTGTTATTTTTTTTTTTCAAAATCTTAAAGTGTGATTGTTCAAATCTTAATAGAATTTTCATTTCTCTTATAAATAAACATGAGAATTCGCATGTTGAATGCAATATATGAAAATTCTACTATGATTTTAAGATAAAAAAGATGAATACTTTTCGCTATTGCAAAATCTTCTGAAAATAAAACTGATAGTGTAAACAATGTAATAACTTGTGAAATGATTTATGACATACATTTTTTTATTTTAGTTTTTTTTTTTTAGAAATAAGTAGAAGAAAAAACATTTTCAATTAGAAACAACATTCTTTATTCGAATTTCTTTTGTTTTTGTTTTGGTTGAAGCATATAATTTAATTTTGAAGAAAACGAATAAGAAAACACATCAAACAAAACTAATTACAAGAATACAATTAGATTTCATTTTTTATCTTTCTTTAAATTAATGTTAACAAGATTCTCAAAGTAAGCTTCGCCTCTTTTTTAACAATTTTTTTTTTAATATTTATTTATAATATATATATGTATATATATATTTGTTTTGTATATATAGGCACACACACGCACAAACAAATTTTCATATTCGAGTATAACTACAATTTTTGTTTTCGAGATCAATAATTTTTTTTTTTTTTTTGTAAGTTATTTTTTATTCTGTTCATTTTCTGATTTAGTTTTATTTTTAATAGAAACGAAATCAATTGAAGCTGAATTGATGCAATAGCGAACTCTTGTTGGCCCTGGACCATCATCGAATACATGACCCATATGAGCTGAGCATTTGGAACAGCGAACTTCTGTCCTCACCATTCCTAGCAGTTTCGAAACAACTACTTTAATATTTTAAGTGATTTTAAATCAAAATTTTTAAATTTAAACAAAAAATTGAAATTAAGAGTATAAAAATAAAATAAAAGAAATAATAGTTTTTTTTTTTTAATGAAAAAAGGAAGAAGAAGAAAAAATTGTTCTATTAGGCAAATTTGAATTTGAAAATTTTGTTAACGATGCTAAATTAGCTACTACGAAAATACAATTTTTTTTAAATGTCTAAATTGCTTGTGGTGTCCTAATTAAGTTTCAAATTGAGTATTGAGACAACAAATAGTCAAACACATAAATAAATCATTTAAGAATACAAGATATATATAAACACATGAAAAAATTAACAGTTATATACAAAAAGATACATACATACATTTAGAGTAAGCATAACCAATTTTGCGTGTGTTGCATTCAAAATATAAAAGCAAACAAACAAACGATGAAAATACAGTGTTTTAAAAAAGCCAATTAGCAAAACAAAACAGACTCCCAAATCAGAAAGAGAATCTTTAATCGACGAGTGGCATCTTAATAATAATAAAAATAATATATAGTGCTGCTCTGAGATTGAAAATTGAATAATTTTAAAAGAACATGAAACCAAAATTTTAAGGTTGCTGCATTAAAAATAGTTAATTGTACTTATTTTAAAGATTTGAAAGGTATACAATTTAATTGGACTTCAAGTGGTTGCAGCAAAGTTACGTTATGAAATCTAACAAAATTGTTTCGATTTTAAATAACTTGAAAGATATTTAAACTCTGTCTTGAAAAAAAATTCAATGAATATTGTCTTGATTGTCTGATATTTAGGTGACAAATGCTCGACGAGTCCATTGCAATAATTGATAACATTCTGTTGTGTGTGTGTTAAATGTGTGAAGATGATTTTTTTTATTTGTTTTGAATCAAAAACTAAAAAGTACAGTCCGAAAATCCAATCAAAAAAGACATCCACTTGATCGTTCATTATTTATTTTGTAAATTTTTGCCTGGAACACATACGCAAGTCAGCACAAGAAACCAATACAGATAATATATTTTTTGACAGGAGAAGCTGCAGTGGTATTCTGTATGGTGAAAACAAAAGAGTTTTCGCTTGTCTGAATTTTAGATGAAAATCAAAAAGTTTCTTACAATTTCACTCTAGAATATAGAAGAATCTTAAGAGCCAAATTGATTCAATGTCAATCGCTCTACTTAGCAATAATTTTTACACAAAAATGTAGACTGATAATTTTCTTTGATTTATAGACCATAAAATTAAGGATTAAAACTCAAGTTATAAGCTTTTTGTAATCTAATTAAAGTTTTCTCACTACTAAGACTTATTTTTATTAAAATCGATTTTGATTGTAAAAACTACAATAAAATGGTCCCAACTCCTTTCCTTCTCTATTTGCTTTTATAAAATAGTTTTGTATAGAAGGGTTAAGACAACAACTTTGCAGGACAATATTTTTCAAAATTCTGACATCTTTATCACCTTTGCATAGTAAAAATTAAAAAAAAATGACGAATTCAAAAACCCCTCTAGTATTCACCCGAAAAAACATTTCACTTTTATTTAAACACTTTTATCATGAAGATCCTTCTATTATTTCTTTCCAGTTTTTTTAACTTCTCACTTCCTGGCAAGAGACAAAACCCCTTAAAAGCAAAAGGATTCCTTTCTTAGGTGGAATAGGATCCCAGACCTCGGGCACTACATGCAGTGTAACACAATAACCATTATGCCAAGGGACACTACAGTTTAGAATAAAAAGGTTGAAATAAATTTTGAAGGGGAAATAAGTTAGGCAAAGAAGATGATAAAAAAGATGTGACAAAACTGTTTCTAAGTTTGACAATAGCAAGAATGTAGGTGAGGTCTGATTTAAATGACTGGAAAAATAACAGTTTTACGAATGGTTCAAATAACAAAGAAGGTGATAAAAAAGATGTGACAAAATTGTTTGTAAGTTTCACAATAGCAAGAATGTAAAATAGTTCAACGAATAGTTCATCATTTTCCCTTAAAAAACGAAAGTTCATAGTGCAAGTAGGGGCTTAATTAAAAAAGAAATTAATACTAAGTGTACAGTTAAAAAAAAAAAAAAAAAAAATGGATAGAAATATGGTGATTATAATACCAGACTAACTATTTTAATCGAAGAAGATATTACTGTAAGCGTATAAACAATATTTTTATTTCATGAAATTCTTCCTCATTATGTGTCTCTTTAAATGAAAAAGTTCTTGGGGAAATTATTATACTGTCGACCTTAATTGAATAAGAAACTATGCATTTCTATATTGCTTAAAGCAAACAAAAAAAACTATTTCTAAAAACAACAACCTTAAAACGAAACCCAAGTTTCGATAAAATAAGAAAAAAAAAAACTGTTATTATAAAACAATTATTTTTGTCGTGGTGGTCTGATGTGATTTACAGTGGTTGTCTCATTCAATTGTGTCTAAATATATAACTCACAAAACAAATAACAAATGTCAGCAAACTCCTCTTACCTGGAATACTTGCGTCTTTATGCAGTGTAATTTTTCCTTGGTCGAGAACATCATTGAATGCTGGCCAACCGCAACCCGAGTCGTATTTTGTATCCGAACTGAATAAATCCTGATGACACACTATGCACCGGTATACACCCTTTTCGTAGTGTTTATTGTAACATCCTAAAAGATAAAAACATTTGAAAAGTTAAATAAATAATAAGATAAATAAATAACTTGAATTACCTGAAAACGGACGTTCTGTGGCTGCTTCTTGGGTAACTTGGTATTGTAAGGGAGTCAGTCGGGTTTTAAGATCCTTCTTATCTATCACAACTTTTTTGTCCATTTTGTTTGTTTGATTGAATTTTCCTGTATTGTTATCTGCATTTATATTTTAAAGTTAAAGTTATATAACAAGCCAAAGAAAAATTATTTTTAGATTCAGTGTTTGAGTACAAGTAAAAAACGTTTAAAAGTTTGAAACTCTCAAGAAAAAAGAAACACAGACAGATAAGAAGAAGGCGAAAAATGCTAAAAGGATTATTGACAAAAAATTGGTTACAGTTTATACTCGAAGATTGACCTTTTAATTTGCACACCCCAAAAAAAAAAACTTTGCAAAAGAGAACGGGTTAAATTTAGCTTCTGAAATTACAAATATCTATAATATAAAAACGATTTCGCTAAAAGTTCCGCAGTGAGACGTAAAGAAATCAGTGACACATCGCTTGGAATTGTAAAATACAAATCTAGAAAAAATGTCATATGCCGATGTTGCATGGTTAAAAAATTCATAAAAATATGCATACGTTTTTAATTCATTATTATGAAGACATATTTCTTACTAAATATAAGAAACAATAGTTTTTGTTTCTAGCAGAACGGCACTTACTTGCATTTGTATGCAGCTATGCCCAAAAGTTGTTTCTAAACATATTTATTTGTTGTTTGTCTAAATCAGATAACCTAGGCTTAAGGTGGTATTTCACATCCACAAAATGCTTGAAAAATCTTCACCTGGTATTCTTTTCATCTACTCTTACATGAGAGCATGTGTTAGATTGTAGAGTGTTAGTACTAAATTGTAGTTTTCATCGACTTGTCAGTACTTTGCCATCTTCAAAGTAAAACGTGATTACACAAGTAAAGGTTGGTACAAAAAAATGGTTCCCCTACACAAAATAATCTCAGAAAGGTGTAATCTTATATTTAATTCCACTTGCGATAAGGATAAGAATTAAAAAAATCCAACACTTAATTTTTATTAAACGCAATGTTACTATGTAAGAAGAATTTAATACTGTTTACTTGTTAGTGTGTACTTTTTAATGTGTAGAATAACGTAGTCAATTAAATAAACTACACGTTTAATTTACTTAAATTTGTTACGTCTGTCACATATCTGAAGGCAGTATTACAATAGCATATATGTATAGTATATATGACAAATACTGCCACATACATAAATATAACTATGTATACATATACATAATATACAAAAAATACAGAAATTATAGAATAAACAAGAATTTTAAAAATAAAAGTGCAGAACAAAGTATAAATTCAATTGTACTATTCCCCACCGCACTTTAAAACATAAACGTGATTATGCAGAATCATAGTATATTTAAATTTTAATCACATAGCACAATAACCCCGACAGCAGTAACCTTACATTTTGAAATTGACTAAGTACCGACACAATTGAGAAATCTACACACTTGACCAAGAATATTGACTCAGCTTAACGAACAAACTTGCCGTTAATTTTTTAAAAGCAAATCAAATTAGCAACTTACAACAAGGACGCCTCTTCAAATCGAACTAAACAAAATATTTCTACTCCAGATAGACATTTTTACTTTAGTGAGGTAGAGAGATTATTTCTCTATTATCGTTTGAATTCCTTAAGTAATCTTATGATCACAGCTTTGCCTATTATAAATACACGGTCTATCTAGTTTATATAGTACGTAAGTACTTGAATGATGACTGTTTATAAATTTGGAATTTTATATCTCGCGATGACATACAAAAATCGCTATTAAGTTTCACATGAGGGAGGAGGTATTAAAGCAATTTGCAAACTATTTTGCACCCAAACGGATTAACTAATAAAAAAAAAAGAGAATAATACATTTAAATGGCGATGCTCGACAAAGATTGCATACTAAAATCTGATATAGAACACTTAAGTTCAATAACAAATTGCTAAACGAAAACAAAATAAAACACATTATGTATGCATATATAAAACAAATTGTCTTAAAAGAGAGAACTATTATAATTTGGAGGAACTGCGAGAATGGGTATCGGAAAAGCTTATCCAGGGTTGGACTTTTTACAGAAATTTAAAAAATAATAATTTTAAAGTATATAATTTTGTATTCTAATCGTAAAAAATACTTTTTGCGAATAGTTGAAAGAACCTAAGGCCCTAAATCTGTAACCTAAAATCTAATAGCATTTTTTTTTCAAAAAAAAAAAAAATTACCAACTGGAAAAAATTAAATAAAGATTTTTCAAAACAATTACTGCCTTATTCATAAACAAAAAATGGTTATTTCAGCTCTCGTGTTCAGGGAAACTACACCATGGAATAACAATTTTCCGGACTCAAATGAAGCAGTAAGCAATTGCCTTTATTTTGAGTCCGGAAAATTCCTATTCCATGGTTTAGTTTCCCTGAACACGAGAGCTGAAATAACCAATTTTTTTTTATGAATAAGGCAGTTAATATCTATTATTTAGCATAAGATATAGTGTCAAAATAATATCAAAATATATTCTAAATGATTGGTCGTAGGAAAAGAGTGCCACAGAATTCACATTTTAAATTAGATGGAAAACGGTTATTTTCTATATGACCTTGAACTATTTTGTTGTGTCAAAACACAATTGCATTAAAAAATCTTTCCTTGAATTTTATTTGTTGTAAAAACGTTCTCGAATGTCATCTATAAACCTTTAACAACTCGTGAGTTGCCGCTGTGATGGTTAAGAAATCCTTATTGGAATGGCACGAGATTGCAATTACAAATTTGAGACAAAATTTTAGATGGATACTAAAAAATATGTGGTTAATATATGTATGTGCAGTTTGACTGCAAAAAGAAGTAGGTACATTTCATTTAAAGAATTTTAGAGAAATCCAATTTGTGACAATTGAAGGAACTCACTACCTTTTAGAATACTCGTATGCAAATAAAATACATATATAAGAACGGGTAAAAAATATAGTTTCCCTTGGCTTAAGGATTAGAGTTCTAGCCTCTGACACCTAACAGGTTTTTTTTTTGCATGGGAAATGCTTCTTGTGATTAATTGACAAATCTTCCAAGAGTATCTCTTGTCATGATAGTGCCTCTCAGCTTAGCCGTTCTAATTCTGTAATATACTACAGGCCCATCCATTCCTGCACACAAACACACAAGAATTGTTAGAATTGTTAGGAGTTGTAACCTACTAGGACCCGGTTATTTACGAGCTGTAACATGAATATCTTAGAGAAACTATGAATAATTGAAAATCTTTGTTAAAATAAAAGTTCTGGATGAAAAGTAGAAAAGTAACTAACACAACTTGGGCCGCTCCTGACTAAATTCAAATCGAACATTTAATTTATACGAGGCGAGATGGATACCGATAGAAGGGCAAGCAGAAGGAAGCCACTGAAGTATGTCCGCTCCGCACTTGTTTATGCGCGCGATGTAGAAAACTTTGTTTCTATTATTAGACGACTACCGTGTGGATGTTGTATTTTATCTGCTTCTTCTTTTTTATTTGTATTTTTATCAAAAAAATATAAAAAAAATCATTTCAATTAAATTCAGGTCGATGAGAAACGAAACGGTCGGTGTGAGCGTGAGGTGCCCTGCCTAACGAACACTATGCCTCCCCCTTTAACAGCTCATCGTGGGCCTTTAGAATGTGCGCGGCACTGTGTCGCGTACCAACTAGAGCAAGTTATGAAAAAACCAACGAAAAGTCCAATTTTTTTCTGAGGTATACGAATATGAGGTGGTGGCAAACTTTCGCTAGTTTAAGCGAATAAAATCTAATTGTATAAAAATTATGAATAGATTGATTTTGATTAAATGTGGGAGTAGACGACGACGGTAGATGAAAGGGCGAAGATTGGGGCTTTTTAGACTTACCAGAATAAAATAGAATTCTTTGCCTGTTGATTGAGGACGACAACGATGATCGCAATGGAACAGTGGCAAAAACTGAGGTGGCAGCAATTGTGGGACACAACACCTGCAGAATTGACAATGAATTTCCAAGTTTTATTGCACCCCGACGCAGGAGGACACTGAGTACCATGTTACAGAGTCTCTAAATAGGCAATAGTTCTTTTTTCGACTACAGAGCTTATTCAATCGTTTTTTTTCTTTTTTTTTTACTTCCTGTGGATTTTTTTCAGAGAAAATTTCTTAGCACTTTCAAGGACACACGAGGACAGTGTGACGATCAAGTAAAATGAAAATTATTCAGAGAACAACAATTATAGGTTCGGATTTTCAGACTTTAATGTAGTGTTTTGCTACTATAACTCACCTTAATGGCGAAATAATTTTTGCATTGCAAATATTTGTAATAAAAATTGAGAAATTGTATATGCGAGTGGGATGCGCACCATAAATTAATTTTCTTTTTTTGTGGTTCTCAAATCAACTCTCAAGTTTTTTCACACAGAAACACAAATCACAAAAAGCAGCACTAAAGCAAGAGACAGAAGATGACATAAGAAAATTCACCACTAAAAATTCATTTTGGGGAGTGTTCATTGAGTGTAATCTGAGAAATGTCTTTCTATAAATTCATTTATTATGAAAGCATCCAGAGTAATCATTAAATTAATGTCGAATTCCTTTTACCAAAAATATTAGATTTTTTTTCTAAACAGAATCCATTTTTTTCTTTCAATACAAGGAATTTGTCTCGAAAAATCGATTTTTTCTTCTGAACAAATCGATTTTTTTCTTAAAAGGAATTCGACATAAGTTTTTTTTTTTAATTCTGAAATTTCGCCAAAAGTCACAACCAAAAATAAAAAACAGAATAAAAATTTATTGAAGTGTTTTTGGCCGAGCCTTGTATGTTATACGACAAGATTTTGTTTAGTGTGAGTTGAAAGTCCTCATTTGGCCTCCGTCTTGAATTTATAAATTTCTTCTTTTTGCTAAAAGGCCTTCCACACTATCCCACTGAGTATTAACACATGTCAAAAAAGTGGGAAGTAAATCGTGTATAATAGTGTGGAAACAAAATATGAAATCACATCCCACACGACTTGACAGCCCATCTCACACAATTTGACATGTGTTAATACATGAAAATTTTTAGGATTGGTTCTAAAACCATCACACATTCTATCCCACTATGGTGAATTGATTTTTTGGATTCAGGTGTGGAAGCAAAATATGAAAATCGTTTTCTTCATACAAATTTGGCAGTCGTAAGTAATTCTATCACACTTTTTTTTTGACATGTATTAATACTCGATGGGATAGTGTGGAACGGCTATAATTGGAATTTCTTTCAGAGTCATAACAGGTGTATATGTCTACTAATTTTGTCATACTTTCATTAATATTAAATTAATTTCTCAAACCTATTCTTAAAGGCTCTCCCAAACCGGTGTGTCTGTGACGACTGAAGATTGTACCAAGATTGGCATCGCGGCAGTGTGAGCACTCTTATTAATCACCATGTAAATTAATTTAGAAAGGCGAACGTATTGTCGTCACTCGAATGTTTCGCGTTGGTTTGGGAGAGCCTTTAGTTTTCAAGTTCATCCAATTTTTTGTATGATTAAAGTAGTGTTAGTGAAATTTTCACTAAGTTTTCCACTAAAGCCTAGTACGCAGATCGCGCTAAAATTTATCTTCCATACAAATTTTCTCCAAAGATAATTTTTAGCGAGGATATTTAGCTAGGCAGTACGCAGCTCACGCGCTAAATTCAAGAAGTCTCCACTTGATTTAGCACGTGAAATAATGCTCAACGCATTCTTTCGCAGATAAATTTTGACATTTGTGCTTTTAGCAAACGATTGTAGAGATAAGAATTGTAGGGATAAAATTTAGTTTAGCTTGAACTGCGTACCTGGCTTAAGTGCAAAATGTGAAAATTTGCAAGATATTTCTCGTACCAAATAGAACAATTTTTCAGTATAAAACCCAAATGCATAAATATTTTGATATGGCAACATCTTCCCCCGACCAAACATCCCTGTTCCAAATTGTAGAAGGACAAATGACATAAAGAAAACAATGACAAGGGATGGTACAGAGAAAGACTGACAAAAACTTTTTATTTTTTCGTGCAAAAAGAAAAACAATTAATAAATTATAATTATTGTACTCATACAAATCAAAATTAGTTTTACAAAGAGGTAGCAAGTTCTTTGTCAAAAGAACATTCAGTTGAAACAAAAAAATGTTCGAAATAAGAAACAAGAACACAGTATGTTTCAATTCGATGGTAAAAACTATACGAAAAAGTGTTGTGGGCACTTATCCATCCTGCCACATCCCAACCCGTTTAGAGGAGCGTCGAGCAAAAGCAAGAATTCTGAGGTACGTAATTGAATGTAAGAATACTTTATTTGATGGTTTTCTGCAAATTTTTTTGACCCATAAGACAAGAACGACGTCGCAAGCCAGACAAACCTGATGATTTTGTGACCTACGATGATTCGGGAAGTGATGAAGAAACTCCCCAGCAGCAAGAGGAGGTTCTGAACACATCTTTTAATTTGACCGACTATCTACGAAGCAGGGAGTCTAGTTTTGACGAGGTAAATAAATAAAGTCGATATACATATGAAGATTTTAATTTATCTTTTTTCATTTGCAGACGAGGGGTGTGAATTTCGAGCATGCCAGTCGATATGTTCTCACTCACGACATGCTTCGTGAAACTCAAATTAACTTAGGGTACATTAATAAGGTGTTTTGCTCCAAGTGGTTGAGCAACCGACAGGTTGTCTTCGGAACAAAGTGCAATAAGGTTGATAAATCTTTTCCCAATCTGAAGAGTTTTTTATCGATGAATATTATATTTTTCAGCTACTTGTGTACGACGTTAATATGCGACGTGTGGATGCAATACCAACATTATCAAATAATCGTGCTAACCATCCTGAGGTTCAAGGTGGTCTCCATGCAATTGAAATAAATCCAAGCCGTACTTTCTTGGCTACAGGAGCTAGAAACTCTGCAGATGTTGCTGTCTATCGATTACCCACACTCGATCCTGTGTGCGTTGGGGAGAACGGCCACCGAGACTTGATCATGGGAATGTGCTGGCTTGACGACCAGTTTTTGGTATCTGGTTCGAAAGATTCCAAACTATCCATTTGGCGAATTAATGAGGATTATATGGATTTCCCCGATGGTGGCAAAGAAGCTTGTCCAACATTTGCCACCATCAATCCGCTTTGCGTCAATACTTGTAGAACTGCTCAAAGGGTGAGTAGGTAGGAAGGCTTTGTTGATTAAATAATTTGCATGTCTTTTTTTTTTAATATATTTTACAGATCCGCTCACTTTGCTTTAACAAGGAATTTAAGGAAATAGCTGCTCTTTCACTAAATGGATATATTCACATATTTAATGCAGAAACTTTCAAGCAAAAGCTCTCTAGAAAATTGCCGAATTGTCAGGATAATGTCAGCATAGCATACCACAACGATGGGCTTTATGCAGTTGGATGCAGATCATACACGATATTGTTAGATGCACGGACATTACAAGTATGTAGTTGTCAATAAATTGCCTATTTTCACATGGGAACGGTGCGAGTGTCATGATTTATGAAAGCTTCACCAGCTAATTGATTTCCTTTAAAACTGATAGTTTATTAATGGCAAAGGGATCATGGGCCATCTTTTATCAGCTGTTCATAAGCCTTAATAGTTATTTTATTCTATCTTCTGTTCTGCTGGTGCGGAAGGAATATTAAAAATATGATATTTTTGTGCTCGTTCTAAATAGTTCTTATGTTTTCCCCTTGTAAAAACACAGATACAGATTATGCAACATTTTTAAAGTTTACCGCTAACAAAAAATTGCACATTAGAGTTTTTGGCTAGAGTGTCGGGTGCCGAAATGGCCACTTGCATGAGATTTTCCAGATGAAAAAGATTGCTACGTTTGTTTCTAGCAAAACCAACAAAATTATAGCCGTTTAAAGTTTTTCCTCCACTGTTTGATAAACAAATAGCTTATTAAATACCCAAAGTTCAAATAAAGTAGGTAAAGTCTAAAGATATTTAAAAAAATCGTGTACTTTAGATCCTCTAATGCTATTGGGCTCGGATTTTCTTAAAAACGCCCATTTATTACTTTAGTAACGTTTTTCCAAAATTTTCTCTATTGCGTTGGTTAGGTTTCATTATACAACGCTATCAGGGAACTTTTAAATTGTTGAACTGATCACTGTATTCATTGCTTTAATATTGCAGACAATCAAAAAGATCACATCACGTTATAGCGGTTGTGGAATACGTGCCACTACATTTGAAGGCAATCTGCTAACCGTTGGTACAGGCTTAGGAATGCTCCTATTTTACGATATACGTGCCGGTAAATATCTCGAAAGCAGTGTCAATGCATCACGAACAGTTGCGTTAAAATGTAGCAAAGGCATTGTGGTAAGAAAAGAGGTAACAAATAACTCGTAGCCATTGTTCTTAATTTATCTATTTTGTTTGTTTGTTTTAATTTTTCATTCAGTATCCCGAAGATGAAATGGATGGATTTCAAGTAAAATATGTTCCTGCAATTTATACTCATTGCTATGATAGTACTGGTATGCGGCTGTTTGCCGCTGGCGGCCCACTACCCGCTACATTAGTTGGAAATTATGCTGGAGTTTGGCAATAGTATTTACAGTTTTTTAGCATGATAATTGCGTATTATATTACCAGCCGTTATTTATTATTAACTTTGATCCATTATTAAATTAATATACAATGATGAAATGTTGTTAATGCCTATTCATTTGATGATCTATATTGATTAAAGTTGATAATAAAAAGCGGTTATTGATATACATAATATGCATGTACAATTAAGTTTAAAATTATAATTACTGATTTAAGTGAAAGTTTTATAGTAACAAATTGACTGATAAAAGAACAAAATTGCTTGTGTGTTCAAATCGCAATAACTTTTTTGAACTTTATAACTAAAAAAAAAATCAAATAGAAATGTAATTAAAATATACGTATATATGTATGATTCTATGCATTAAATAAATTGGAAACGAATAAAAGAAGAAAATCAAATAGTTGTGGACATGTATCTGATGTTGCCGCGCTAACTTAAAATGACGTATTGTTTCCTACGGAATCACCCGGAAAATTTTGTTTCCCACGGAATACTTTATTTCCACGAAAATTTTCCTCCTATCAAGAATCTCCCACAGAATAAATTTATTCCCGATACCAATAAATTCCAAGAGAAACTTTTAGGCACCATTACCGTTCCCAATGTTTGAACGAGGGAAACATTCCGTGGGAAATTTTTGTTCACGATAACCCCATTATCTTCTTTTATTTATGTTATATCCCGTTTAAGATAAATTTCTTAGAACGGTTATCTTTTTTTGGTTATAACTTTTTTGTTTTCAATTTTACGATGAAATTTGTATAAATTGTAGAGAATTCAACTCTCTACACAAATGTTGTAAAATTTTGTTTGTGCGATGTATGGTTCTCAAGATCTCGTGAAGAGCTTTTTCCGCCCCCTTTTCCAAAATGGGGGCCAAAAGGGCGGGATTTCAACGCTGAAAACTCGTTTTTACACTCACATTGATCCCTCCTACAGATCCATACAAAAAAAAATTTTTTCCTGTACAAAATGCAAGATTCGGCTAAAATTTTGTAACATTTCAATGGAATAGTGCAAAGTCTTCTACTTGGCTGATTTATTTCAGTAGTATATAGAGTTTGTATTATTAAAAAATCTTCGTATAAAAACAAAAGAAAATTATTTTTGTTGTTGTTTTTGTGGACTGTATTGAATTAAATTCAAATATAAGATTTTTGGCAACCTGCGTTTCGCCCAGGCACGACAATTGGGCTCATCAGTTAGGGGCTTTCGTACCTTTCTAAGACGCATTATTTAAGTCGATGGCTACCGACACAAATATATTTTGCAGCAGTGATATATATTAACATAATTTCATAATAGTATATTTTTTTTTTATTAAATGAAATTTTATCATTGATATTTGTTTTTATTTACATTGATTATTATATTTACAAGATCTACATTCTACAAATATATTTAAAAAAAAAAATTTATAAATCAAAAACGAAATTTGTAAAACAAAAAAAATACTAAATGTTGGAATCTTTGTAGAAAAATGCTTTCTATTTAACAAGTATTATTATATTAACTCGTGTTCCAGCTTGGCAAGAAACTTCCCCAACTTCGGTTATTGTTATCCAAAGCTAAATAGATTAAAAAATCATTTCAATTAAAAATAATTCCAGTTCTTATCGAATAAATAATAAACCTACCTTTTCCTTTGGCAACATTTTGAAGCATTTCTATTTCACTCGGACTAAGTTTTAGAATTGTATTTAGAACGGGTACCAGTCGAGTTCTTTCATCACCATTGTTAAGAGAAACGAACTATTGAGATATTGTTGAATTAGTTTTGCATATTTAAATTGATTAAGCGTTTTTCTTTACAAGTTATATTTAAGCTAAATACTTAACCTTTATGATAGTATTATTTTGCCAATTTTATACTCGAAGTAATTAAAAACATGTTTCTTTCACTTAAAAGTCAAATATAATCAAAAAAGTTAAGTTAATGAAAAGGTTAAAATAACAAAATAACCATGGATTTTTTATTTATTTTTATAGGAATTGAAGTGAATTAGCAAAAACAAAATAGTTTAAAAAAGCAATAAGATAAATATAAATAAAAATGAATAAATTCATTACCTTTAAAACAACGTTCTTCAGATATTCCGAATTATGCATATGTTTCTCTCTTTCAACTGTTCTCTCTTGTCTTCGGACTTCTTCTTTTAGCATTTCATTCAACTGCGTTAGCCTAGCCAAATCTTGTTCGCTCTCCGCTAACAATGAAGTTAAATGTCGTACACGACTCTCTTGCTTCATTAAACGTTCCTTTGTTTCTTGCAATTCAATCGATGGTGACAAAGATTTTCTCCTTTCTAAAATTGAATAAGTACTATCAACTAATGGCGAACTCAACAATTCCTCCAGTGGAATCAAATCATGATTTGATCGCTTTCTCGGTTGCAGGTATTTTGGAGTTTGTGTTGTTTCAGCTTCCGATCCTTCGGCGTCCTCACGTTCCATGAGAATATAATCGTGTTTTTCATGTGGTTTCTGCATTAAATTTTCCGAGTCTTTTTGCTGAGTTGATTTTAGATCAGCAATTTCTCGATTGTATTTAGCATGCAATTCTTGCATCTGTTGGAGGTGACATGAGTCCAATGCCTCGATCTGAAGACGATGTCCTTTTAAAGTTTCTTGATATGTTTCCAGTTGTTTTTTATTCTCACGTGCAATACTTTCTGAATGCTGACGAATTTCTACAATCGCACTCTGTAACTCAGAGTTACGATTTCTAAGACATCTGTTATCTTCTTGAAGTTCTTCGATTGCCTTTTCACTGACCTGATATTTTTCTAGGAATGTTTGAAGGCGCTCGGATAAGACTTTATGTTCTTCTTTGACGCATTTCAGTTCCTCTTCCAATTCCCGCTCTTTCGAGGATTCTTTTGTTTGATTTTGCCGCAGCACTGATTGGGCTTTTACCTTATAATTGGCAAATTCACTTTGGAGGTCTTGGAAGGAGCGTTCGGCAAGGGTAATTCGATTATTTGACTCGGATAATTCCACTTCTAAGGAGTTTATTCTCTGATGAAGTTTTTCATTTTCATCGGTAATTGCCGCTCGTTCATCATCACGTTTTTTGGACAGCAACAACGCATTTTTTTTAAGTTCTTCTACCTCTGATTGTAGAGATTGATTTTCAAACAAACACTCATCCAGCTTAGCCGCAGTTTCCTGTTTATTGTGTACGACATCCTTTAACTGAGCCTGAAGTTTGTCGATCTGATTTTTTAGCTCAGCAGCATGAACAATCTCGCTCTCTTTGCTCTCTTCAAGAATTTTGTTTTCTTTTTTCAATACCTCAATGGCTGATTCTTTTCCTTGAAGTATCTCTCGCATGCGGTCATATTCAGCTGATTTGGCTGTCAATTTAGCACTTGTTTCATTCAACGATTTTTCAAATGCCTCAATCTCAAGATTTAAAACATTACTTTGTTTCTTCGATGCCTTTAACTTACCTACCTCTGCCTTCAAAGAATCAATTTGAGTTTTACAAGTTTTCAATTCTTTTTGCAACGATTCTCGTTCACTTTCTAGCGCCGATACCTTCTCAGTCATGTCTGTTAATTTGGTTTTTGATTCCGTAACTTGTTTTTCTAACTCAGCGATTGAGATCGATTGCTCATGTGACTTTTTCTTCATTTTAACGGCTAAAGCTCGAAGTTTGTTATATTTCTCTTCGAAACTTTCATCAACCTCACGCAATCGTGTTAATTCTTCAGCCCGTGATATCGTTGATGTTGAAAGGGCTTCACTTTGGGCATCGTGGTTGTCCAACTGAGCTTTAACGGCTGTTATTTCTTCTGTTAGTTGTTTCATCTTGAATTCATTTTCACGCAAAGAATTCTGCAAACGATTGACTTCTTGCAGAGCTGACTTGTTATCATCGGCAAGTTTACTAATTTTTGTTTCTTTTTCTTTTATTATTGTTTCTTTCGATTGTAAATCAGCTTCAATTTTGGACAAAGCATTTGATGTTTTTTTCATCTCAGCTATCATTTCTTGATGTTTTGCTTGTTGCTTGGATATGACATCTCCTCGTCCTTTAAGGGCTTCGTTTAACTCACGCATTTCATTCAATAAATCAGTATTCTCTCGCTCTTGTTTTTCCAACTTTGTTTGAAGATCTTCACAGATTTGGTTATTGGCAGTGAGATCATTTTTAAGTTTGAGCACGTCCTGAATTTCAGCATCATGGTGTTGGGCCTTTGAAAGTTCTTCATGAAGCTTTTCATTTGTATTTCTGAGGAGTTCAAGTTCTTTCGTTAATTTGGACATGAACTCTTCGTTGGATTCTTCTATATTTCTCTTTTTGAAGTTATCAATAACTTCGGTTTGTTGTCTTTGTTCGAGCAATGCTTTTTCACAGTAATCTATTAAGATGGGTAAATATGACGATATTATATTTTTATCAATTTCGCACTCATGAGCAGCATTCGCTAGTTCAGTTTCAAGCCTGTGTATTTTTGATTGCATACTTTTAAGGGTTTCATCGGCAGTTGTTATCTTCTTTTCAAGATTAGCATTCTCGTCCTTTAATAAATAAATTTTGTACTTGTTTTTATAATAAAAGTGCACAACAATAAATTTTATTTTTAATGGAATGGAAAATATTGAAAAGTGAGGCAAGTCTAAGTATTAAAATTAAGGGATCAAATTACGAAAGATGTTTTTTTTTTTTTTTTACTTAAGCCAAACTTACAGTTCCCGTGCAAAAAATATAATGGTATTCAAAAATTCATTGGTTCCTCGAAATTCCAACGAAATTTGATGTGCTATGTGTATTTAACTGTTCTCTTGCACCTATAATTTTTTAAAAGCTTGTAATACAATTGTTCAGCAATTTAATAACCAATTCAATCGGAATGAACGTGAAGTTCGACATATATACAAAAATTTAAATAATCTGTCGAAAGAACCTTTGTTTGTTTAAATCGTCTTAAATAGCAAGAAAACTAGATCAAAATTTATGTACCCACGAAACATGTGCCTACAAACAGCGCAGACACTATGGTGACTATATACATTATTATAGGTGTAACGTTGTAAGGCAATATTTCTAGTGGCTCGATGTAAAATTAAGGCGATATAGGCGTAAGTGGATCTGCGACGCCACTGACAGGACTAATGAAATAAATCCCACTAATAAATTCGTTGGAAAGTTATTCTAACAATAAATTAAATTTAAGAATAACTAAAAAAAGAATAAAGCATACTGTACCTTCAAATATTGTATCTCCTTTTCGACTGAGTACTGGGCTGTGGCTGCTTCTTGTTCTAGGGTCTCTTTAAGGTTTGTAATTGTGGATATTTGGCTTGTCAAGTTTTTAACCTCACATCTGAGAGAACTGATTTCGCTTTCATTTTCACCCGTCTTCCCTTCAGTTTTGCCTAATTTTTCTTGAAGCTGCAATTTTTCACATACGAGCAGTTTAATTTCATTTTCGAATGCTAACTTATTATTCGCAGCTTCTTGTTTGAGATTAATATTTTCCATTTTAAGACACTCAAGGGCCTCCAAATTTTCTTTTTTAAATTCCTCATGGTCAACTTCGTCAACAGATTTCGTTTTCAAACTTACTTCTTTCTTCAATTTATCATTTTCTTTTTTAAGTTCATCAACAAGCTCATTCTGATGACGATATTCAACAAGGGCTTTTTCGCAATAATCAATTAATATCGGTAGCTGGGGCAATACTATACAAACATCTTCACCCTTGTCCTCAATCTCTTTCTTTAAATCGGTGTTTTCTTTTGTCAAGCTCTGTATATGACTGCAGAGTTGTTCCGATGCATGCATAATTTCTAATTGCCATCTAGATATCGAATCGGCATATTCATGATGGCTCTCGACTAAAACGCGTTTACATTCTTTGAGTTGTTTGAGTTTTTTGTGAACTTCAATGAATTTGTCTTTTAATCCTTGGAATTTGTTACGTTGTTCCGAGTTGATTTGTTTTAGGTTTTGGCATTCTACAGCTAAGGCTTGTGAATCGTTCTGGATCAGATTATATGAATGGCTAAGTGTTTCATGGGATTGTGTTAGATCTTGAAACTCTAAGGCTAGCTTTTTACTTGACGCCTCGTATTCCTTAAGTTTTTCTACTTCGAGTTCAAGGAGGTCTAAATGTTGTTTTTGTTCTTTTCCAAGGACATTGACCTGAAAAGATGAAAAAAAAAAAAACAGGAAGAAATTTATGAATTTCATAAAAAAAAATTATACATTCATAAAAACTCAAAATGTCTTCAGTTTTCAGTTCCATTAGCTTTTTGGATATACTTTAGTGAAACTACCAGCCGTTTAGACTAATATTTATTTTCCATACTTTTCTTTTGTTCGCTTTTTTATTTTATAACTTCACAACAACCAGTTACTGTACGGATATGATCAAGACGTACATATTATTAGAAAGGTCTTGACTTATTATCTAGTTAATGTACTAAGGATATTAAAGGTTGAAATTGATTGTTAATTCCACTATTTTTTACCCCTATTTTATACAAAAAACTAGCGGAAGCATAGACGGCTAGTAACCAGAAGGTCGCATTTTCGAATCTCAAATATATTAAGTGAATTTTTTTCTTTGCATCTTGCCCTGTTGAAAATGCTATAGGATTAAATGGAATTAATGATGTGCATATGACGAAATGATAATAATATGATTTGGAATGCACATTGTGCATGTGACAGAAAAAAAATATAAATACAAATTGTCACGAACCTCCCGGTTAAGAAGCAAACAACTGTACCATTGTGCCACGATGGGTCGAAAACGCTGTGTCGTTTTTTGGATTTACCCCCAACCCTGGGCTCAAGAACTTCATACTAAAAAAGTCGTACATAACATAATCGATATACATACAATGTCATTTCCTGACCTGCGGTTCAACTTTGATTTCCAATTTACATACTGAATATAGCAACAGATCTTCAAAAAAAAAAAAACAAACCTGATTTAATTGTTCATCCATCTGATTAATATCTATTAGCAAGCTCTCGTTGTCTTCTGTAAGTCTATTAACTTGGCGTGTCAATGCTTCATTCTCAATGGCAAGTGTTTCCTTATCTTTTATGATTCTCGTTTGCTCTTCCAGGAGTAATTTATTTCGTTTACGTAGCTCACTGATTTCTGAAGTTAATTCAAGTTTATTATTTGTGAATTCCTCGACCATTTCTTTCATTGTGAGGAGAGACTTCTTATCTGCTTCACGTTGTGTTTCACAATTTTTCAACTGTTCTTTAAGGTTTTGATTTTCTTCTGCAAATTCTACGAACAAACAAAGCAAAAAATAAAATTTGTTTATTAATTTGTTTCATTCATCTAGCTACCATCTTTTGCTTTTTTGGCTTGTTTTGCAATTCCTAATAGTCCTTTGCATTTGTTGACGAGCTCCTCCCTGCTCATAGATTCGATGGTATTTTTCTTAGCGTCCACCTAGACGAGAAATTATATTTGTGATTGTTCAAAAATAATTACTTTTTAGGCCATTAAACAAATTAAATACCCCCGCTGATTGACTTGTGTCCATTTTAAAATGAAAATTAACAATTTTTTAATAACTAAACACAGTTTACAGAAATTAAATTAATTTATATCTTTCTACTTGATTTTTTTGCATGTCCAAGTTTAACGACGTCACTTTATTTTTTTGATATTTCCTTTTGGCCTTCACTTTTCTTTTCGTTTTTTTTTTGATAACGTTACAGCGGCTGTTTGTGCACTTTACTTAAAGTGGGGTACACATATCTATCATGTATGACAGTCCGCTGACTGTCAGTCAATATCAAAAATTTTTTGTGAGCAAGATTGCCCAGTGAGTTTGCCTGGCAAACCATCAAATACTGCTTTTACACACTGCAATTTCTAGGCACGTAGGCGAGGGACGTATGTGGTGGCCGGGGAAGACGAAATTGCTAAGGTTGAACAAATTGCAGCGTTATCGCCCTTTCTTCTTTGTGTTTTTCGTTATTGTTGGAGTAAACTTTGCTTAATCAAGTGGAGTAAAGAGTGCAGATAGATGAACCCTTTTTACTTACTCAAAGTTAATTTTCTTTAAATATTGACGGGTATAAAAGGGTCCTTAATTAAAAGAGAAGGAACGATTAAAAATTGCTGTAGTAACAAGTCAAACAGAGTGTACCGAGCAAAACTATCATACGTGATCGATAATGTGTACCCCCTTCATCCTTCATTTACACAAGTGACAAAACTTTTTTGTTCGTTAAAATGTTGAACAACAACAAGAACAACTTGAAAAAACTTGTTCAAGGTCGTATGCACTACGCATTCCGCCGGTTGTGACCACTGACGTCGCAGTTCGAGATGTGCTGTTTTGTTTATCAAATGCATTTGGAGCATCAGCATTTTTATGTCATGAATTGACTGCAAGTATATTTTAAAAAGTCAACAAACGCAAAATCACACAAAATAGAATTGAAAATAAAATAAAAAAGTAAACACTAGTAAAAACGTACAACAAAAAATTCAGTTTGTTTGAAAATAATGCCGGATTTACACGAGTGACAAAATGTCACTAATTTTGTCATTTTATACCAATTAACTGTCATAAAACCAAATTATGACAATTTATTGGTATAAAATCACAAAATTAATGACATTTTGTCACTTGTGTAAATCCGGCATAATGGACAGAAGAACAGAAATACATAATCAAAAATCTATGAATTGCATTTGCCCTCTTTCAGTTTGAACGAAACGGCATGATTTTAAACAATACAGGGAACTCCACTTGCCAAATTGTTGCCCGCACCACTAGACCGCACTATGTGTTACCGCCTTTAAATTATCATACTTAAAATTTTAAATGCAGAGTGAGCTGCATATAACCATGTGAAATGTCAAAACATACAAAAACATAACCACACTTTTCTGTGCGCAATTTATATTCAAAAATCGAAATAAACAAATCATGCAAACTATTCGTGAATTCACGCGTAAGACAAAACGTGGAAATATTTTAAAAGTAAATTTGAAAAAAAAAAAACTAAGCAAACATCATAATAACTTTATTTTTCTCTAGATTGTACGTGAGCACTATCTGCGTGATGACTTGGGATGTGGCTCGAAGCTATGTAAAATTTGCCATCAAAACGAATCCGAACTCCTATTGGCAAATAATGCCAAGTCCAAGACTTCCTTGTTTAATTTCCCCCATTACCTTCTTCTCGACACTAATGTGGTTCTGGATCAGATAGATGTGCTTGAAGAAGATGCCATTTGTAATGTTATTGTTCTAACCACAGTTCTGCAAGAGGTTAAACATCGAAGTTCTTCGGTGTATAATCGGTTTCGAGATATTTTCAACCATGCTGCTAGGAATTTCTATGTTTTTGTCAATGAACACCATAAGTAAGTACTAAAGTATCAATGGTTAAAATAATAATGTAACAACTATTGGTAGTGCATTTACCACTGGGTCCGTACAAAATCAATTTTATCCTCCGCCATCCGTATTACGCGTAAAAGCTTCCCGTTAACCGGGATACCTAATAAAAAAAAATCGGGTACCTACTTTCATCAAAAAACTTCAAAATCTATTTTCCGTTTTGTGAATTTTTCACCAAAAAACCTGAAAGAAAGTAACGCACAGACAAATCTTTTGTTTGACGTCTCCTTCCCTTCAAAACAACATTACCCCTTGAACACAACATAACACCAGTAAATAATAAAAACGGAATATACTCCAAACAAACTCTAGAATAGATCATTTAAGCGGGATTCCCATATTACAATAATCACTATTTACTAACACAGGGACACCTACGTGGAACGTAAACCGGGAGAAACTCAAAACGATCGCAACGATCGTGCCATTCGCTGTGCAGCCAAATGGTATGACGAACATCTTCGACAGAGTCAACGTAAAGCTGGTGACAAACGAACTCGTGTTATTCTACTCACAGATGATGCGGGTAATCGTGAAAAGGCAGAAGCTGAGGGTATTCTTGTTGCTTCAGCTAAAGACTATATCAAGTCACTGATTGATCATCCGTTTTTATTGGACAAATATGCACACAAAAACTTTGAGATTGAAAACATTCGACTGCCATTGTTTCCGCCCCATTTGAGCATTACTGAGATCCATGAAGGAATACGTGCTGGAAAGCTGCTTCAAGGATCGTTTATGGCCTCCAGAGAAAACTACCTTGAAGGGTTTGTGAGCAATGAGACTTATGATAGTATGGTATGACTAAATTTTAAAATAATTTCGAATATTCTATTAACACCATATCTTTCAGATTTTAATTCAAGGCCGTGAAAAACTGAACCGTGCCGTTGATGGTGATATTGTTGCAGTTCAACTGTTGCCCGAAGATCAATGGTCGGCTCCGAGTGAAATTGTACTCCAGGAAGACGATAATGACCATGGCGACAATCTTGATGACGTCGAGGAGGACAAAGTATTTGAAAAGAAGAATAAAGGAGAAAAAGGAAAACCGACTGGTATCATTGTTGGTATAATTCGACGTAAATGGCGTCAGTATTGTGGTATTTTACAACAAAATACGGTCGAAGGTTCCACGAGACATGTCTTTATTCCGGCCGATCGAAAAATTCCAAGAATTCGTATCGAAAGTAGACAAGCTGATAAGCTTTATATGCAAAGAATTATTGTGGCAATTGATACGTGGCCAAGATCTTCCCGTTATCCCCATGGGCATTTTGTAAGAGCTCTTGGGCCGCTTGGAAATACAGAGACAGAGAACGAGGTTATTTTATTGGAACATGATGTGCCACATAGTAAATTCTCAGAGGAAGTACTTAGTTTCTTGCCTAAGATGCCATGGACAATTACGGATGAGGTAAAGTCTTTTTTATTTTCTAATTTAAATTTATTTATTTGAAATGTTTTTATTTACAAGGACTATGCAAAACGTGTTGATTTACGTGACTTATACATCTGTTCAGTTGATCCTCCAGGATGCACGGACATCGATGATGCGCTACATTGTCGTCTTCTGCCAAATGGCAATTTAGAAGCTGGTGTGCACATCGCCGATGTAAGTCATTTTATTCGACCTGGGAATGCCTTAGATATGGAATCAGCTTCACGAGGTACAACTGTTTATCTAGTTGGAAAACGTATTGACATGGTTCCTGAACTACTGAGTTCGAATCTTTGTTCATTGGTGGGTAATCAAGAGCGATTTGCATTTTCATGCGTTTGGGAATTGGATCATGAGGCGAATATTATTAACAAACGATTCCATAAAAGTGTTATTAAATCAAAGAAAGCCATGACCTACGAGGAGGCTCAATTAATTATTGATGATAAAAAACAAAATGATGAGCTGGCTAAATCTCTAAGGAACCTCAATAAATTAGCGAAAATTCTTAAGAAAAGGCGAATGGACAACGGGTAAGTTTTTGTTTATTTTTCGAAAAATCAACTTAACGTACAATTTTTCCATAGCTTAAAATAAGTAAAATGTAAATAATACTGTATTTTTTTATTAAATATTTTAAGTATTAAAAGTTTAAATAACATATTTTTTTTATTTAAGTGCTCTTGTTTTAGCATCACCAGAAATTCGTTTCCAAGTAGACAGTGAAACCCACGAACCTCTTGAAGTGGAAGTTAAGCAAATTCGAGAAACTAATTCTATGGTCGAAGAGTTCATGTTGCTGGCTAATATAACTGTTGCCGAACACATTGCTAACGAGTTTACTGAATGTGCTATGTTGCGTCGCCATCCCAGGCCACCACCAAACAACTTTGACCCTCTGATCAAAGCAGCACGAAATCAAGGATTTGAAATTAACACTGATTCAGGAAAAGAACTTGCCGAGTCCTTAGATCTGGCTGTGAAGGAAGATAATCCTTATTTCAATGTTATGATAAGGATATTAACTACGCGTTGCATGATGCAGGCTTTGTACTTCATAAGCGGAACTGTGGCCAGAGAAGACTTCTTCCATTATGGACTGGCTGCTCCTATTTATACACATTTCACTTCACCTATCCGAAGGTAATTCCAGAGAATTCAACTGAGAATTTATTTAAACAAAGTTTTAATTTAGGTATTCTGATATAATAGTACATCGTTTGTTGGCTGCAAGTATTGGCGCCGATAGCACCTATGCTGGGCTTTTAGACAAAAAATCCAATGAAGCTCTGTGTCAGAATTTGAACTATCGTCATAAAATGGCACAGTATGCTGGTCGAGCTTCTGTCGCAATGAACACGCATTTGTTCTTCCGCGGAAAGACACAAGATGAAGAAGGGTGCGTCAAAAATGTTGTAATTGAGAACTTTTTTTTTTTTTTACTATATTTCTCTTTTCAGTTATATACTTTTTGTTCGAAAGAATGCCTTGCAGGTCTTGATTCCGAAATTCGGATTAGAAGGTACAATCTACCTAAATGGAAAAGATGAAAGCAAGAAAGACTCAGATGTTGCTTTTGTATATAATGAAGATGTATGTACTTTACGAAATTATTAAAATTGTTTGTTACATAATTTTGTTCATTTCAGGATCATACACAGCGTTGTGGTAAATTTATATTCCATTCATTTGACCCAGTTCGAGTACGATTGAGTTTAGACTCTAGGAACGTTCAACATGAAAAATTAGTTTTTCAAATGGTTGAGCCCTACATTAAAGGATTCAGTGCTGAACCCATTGGTGATGAGAAAATGGATACTGCAGATCCAACAAGTCCTAAGAAACAAAAACTTGATCGACCCAAGAAGAATAAGAAACAAACAAAAAAAAACTAAATTGAAAGTAGTACTAAAATAAAATATTTTTTTAATACCATATGTAAAATATTTGTGTTTTTTGTTTGTTATCGTGTCTTTGCACTTTTCTACATTGAAAATAAATTCACGCAATTCGCAAAATGCGTTAAGTTGAAATCTAACACGTAAAGCCTCAGGAACTATGTTTTTTTAAAATAAAAACTGAATGACTGAATGTATTTCGATTAAACTTGTGTATTTTTATCAGCAAACAGGATTAAAAGTATCAAAAGCCTTGATCCAAAGAGAAGAAAATTGTTTGTCTTCAGAATTTAATTAACACGTTAACTCGGTATTGAACAAGTAAGTCATTCTAAAAGTAATTTTTGATGCAGAATTCAGAATTCGCCGTCAGATCGCGTTTTCGAAACATTCTTGTTAGAAAACTGAAAAAATGTCTTATAATTTTGAGGTCTAATCATCGAAAATCCAGTAGACTTAGAGCCCACAGCAATATTTGGGTGTGAAGTATAGAAAATATTCAATGCTGCAATAAGATAGGTCTTTACTTTCTTTTCGCAAATATGCAAGTCTTGCAAGCTGTGGTTGGGGCGATGCTGCAATAAAAATGCATTTTTCTCTAAAAGCCCACATAAAGGGTTTACCATGAAAAAAACGATTTAGTAAAAGTGCTGAATACCATAGACATGAATTTGGGAGGTCCAAGACCTCTTAGGTGGGCCTTCTGTATGCCAGGCGCACTATAAAAGTGAATTTTCAAGTGCGTCTTGCATAAAGAAGGTCCCCACCTAAGAAGTCTTGGACCCTCATATTCATACCCAACTACGACTTGCAAGACTTGCATATTTGCAAATGAAAAGTAAAGACCTATCTTATTGCATCATTGAATTTTTGCTAGAAGAGTGAAATACGTTCTTTGAATTGCTAAAATAAGTACTTGAAATGTTTTAATCTCAAAATGAAGAACGCCTCCGCACTATGTGATGAAATGGCATTTTAGCGCGCCATAATTGGTGAAAAGAATGGTCTCAGATTTGAATGAAATTTTCATGAATTACTCTTAATACTTGACTGTTAATATACCCATTAGAGGTTTTTTGAAATGTTCATGGACATGTTTGCTATCCATCTCATTTTTGAGTTGTATGAGCAAACTGAATTATAAAGATTAATTTGCCTCTTTTTCAACCTATCCTATCGTTGTTTATTCTATAAATAGAAGAAAATTAGAAGAACACTTTTTTCTTGTCCACTGGTATATTATTAAAAACGATCAAAATCAAAATCAGTAATCAGCCCTATCACAAATTCCATCGTAATCAGAAACTTGTTACGAATCCCGAAAAAAAACCACAGAATCCATCGTAGTGGAAAATATCATACAAATTGCTATTACGAACGGATTTGTGATAGGTTTTTTTCGGGATTCGTAAAGTTTCCGATTACGATGGAATTCGTGATAGGACTGAATATTTATTCACTGGTTGTGTAAAATTTTTATAATTTTACTGAAACAAAGGTCAAGAATGCAATTAGATATGAGTTTTCTGAACAAGAGGTTGTCTAGTGCCTAATTTACTCAAGTTTGGTTATCATTCCGCGAATGTTACTTAACATTTTTATAAAAAAATAACGGACCAAAAGTTCGAAATCATGGCTGTACCTACGGGGTACGGTGTGATTTTGCAAACGTAACCAAATTTTTGTTGGATTTTTAACATTATCTTCTGTTTGCTTGTGTGTACTTTATATAAGTACCACGTTGAAGCTAACTTGTTTTTACGAATTTTACTATCGAACTTAAGTCAAAAAATTGATTATTCATCCAATTTTTTGGAAGATTTTAGATCTCTGTAGATCTTAAGAAAAACACAAAAAATTATTTATTGCCTAAAAAAGCAAATACCTTCAACGAAACAAAAAGGGGAGAGGGGTGAAGTTCATATTTGTGAAAATGCACAATCAAGGAGTCTTTCAACCCTCGATATCAGTTGTAGTGAAGCAGATATTTTATTTAATGTGCTGATGAGAGACAATTAAAAAAAATTTACTTTTCTTATAATTTTTCATAATTTTCAAACCGTGTTATATATTTAAAGAAATAGGACACTAATTTCCTTAAATGAACAATTTTAGTTTAAATTTTATGCAAACATTATAGACCGAGCAATTTTTGGAGGTGAAATATAGCAAAAATTCAATGATGCAATAAGATACGTCCTTACTTTATATTTGCAAATATGCAAGTCTTGCAAGCCGTACTTGGGGCGTTTGCAAATAGTGCTGCATTGAAAATGCATTTTTTTTCTGAAAGCCCAGATAAAAGATATAGCACTTAAAAAATTATATTTAATAACAGAGCATAATACCATAGACATGAATATGAGGGTCTAAGACTTCTTAGGTGAGGCCTTCTGTATGCAAGACGCACTTGAAAATTCATTTTTATAGTGCGTCTTGCATACAGAAGGCCTACCTAAGAGGTCTTGTACCCACATATTCATGTCTATGGTATTCAGCTCTTTTATTAAGTATAGTTGTTTTAATGGTATACCTTTTATCTGGGCTTTCAGAAAGAAATGCATTTTTACTGCAGCAACGCCCCAACCACAGCTTGCAAGACTTGCATATTTGAGAATAGAAAGTAAAGACCTATAGAACAGTTCAATTTTAAAGAAAAATCCCCATGCGAATTTGTACGGAAATTGATACTTTGACAGTAAATTTGAATTTTATAGTTAAATTGTTAAATTTAACTGAAATGTTTGACGTGTAAGTTCCATTTATCAAAGTAGTTAGGTTTCTTTGAAATACATATTTTTTTTTGGTTAATGCGAAATATTATTTATTTATGGATTGAAATTGTAAAAATAGTTTAATATAAAAACTGGCTTTAAACTTAATTTAATTTTGAAAACGTTGATCTAAAACCCTGTGCGGCCTTAAGCCATAGACTGCTTACACTCACCCAATAAATTTGTCGATATTGATTATTTTTTAATTGTTTATTCATATACATAAGTAAACAAAACATGTAGATATCTTTACAATCCAATTAAAATTAAAAAGTAAAAAGTGCGCAAACTCATCCCAAACTATATTATATTCTACGAGCGTACTGTATATTGCAGTTAAAAGTTTTCTACTGCCAACTGTTTCATTCTTGGAGACTTTTAAAATTGATGACATTAGATTTCATAACCTTCCTGAGAATTATAATTGGGATAATATTTTTGATGAAACTGATTTAGATCGCAGCTGTAACTTATTTTACAATCTTCTAAGAAACTATAATGTCCTTGTGTGTTCCATTTAAGAGAATTCCTGCTGAAACTGCAAGCGAAATTAAAAGATTTAAGAAACACTAAAACTAAATTATACAGAACCTATTTATCATCAAAATAAATTATTATTGATTCCACTAAATATTCCTCTGTTGACAGCGTTATGAAAAAACCAAGTCAAGTTATCAACTTTATTTGAGAAATGTAAAGAATAACATCTCAGATAATCATAAAATTTTGGGGGTTTGTAAATTTTAAAACAAAAGCTACTGTGATGACCTAAAGGACTATTCTTCTAATGATACCTGCATCCAGCTGTGATGTACTATAAGACCTGTTCTTCTAATAATACTTCAACACTAGATGTGATAATGCTTTTGAGCTTCTTCAAAAGTGTTTATAAAAACCCTAACACCTGTAATAATGCCTATGGTTATCTATGTGATACTAACGACAACATCTGTGATTAAAACCGTGATAATTTTATCCAACTTGACGTTGCTTGACCAAAAAATGACAAAAATGAAATACATAATAGTTTCATTCGTTCAATAGAGGGGGTTTGATTTTCGAAAGGGACATTAAGTGGAACGAAAATCGCCGCCGGGTCAACTAGTATGAAATATAATAACATGGTGGCTCCACGAGAAAGATTTCATAGAATACTGTATTGCATGCTAGGAAAATTGCTCATGGATGCTACTCATAGTATTCTATAAAAAATTTCTTGCCACATATTGCTTTGCTCATAGAAAGCTATGAATAATATTCTTATGAAGAGGCAATTTTCCCTTTGACATCTGTGAGTTTGTTTCAATTTTTTTTTGTTTTGTGTTTTTTCGAATGTAATTAATTTATTGCAGGTGCCAAAAGAAAGTTTTGGTCTTTTTAAGTAAAATTAACAGTAAATCAATTCTTTAAATTGTTTTAACTTAGCCCTGTGAAATTTTTGAGACAAATGAAATAGAAAGCTATTAAAATGCCCAACCAAAATTTTATGTTATACTATCGCTCTTTCTTTCTAACGAAAGTGACAGATAGTAATCTATAAACTATTTCAGGTGGAGACAACGTGTATGATTGCATGTATCATACTATTTTTTCGATACTTTAAGTTCAACGATCATCTCTTAAGACATTTGACCTTTTTTATGGTAAAAAATTGCTTGCATTCAAGAACCTATCCGAGACGGTGCGCGGTGGCAGCCTATCCAAAAATGCTCAGATGCCTAAGTTGAATACTTGTTGTTGCATCTGCTATTATTTCACAAGATTTAACAACAACACAAAGATATCCAGAATCGTTTGAATACAATGAACGAAAGCATTGCATTGACCTTATTATAACTATGCATATTGAATTATCAATTAATAAATGTTTTAGACGGTAACATTGAATCACTTTGGTGTGAAAAACGCCCTTATATACGAAAAGATCATCAACTTTTGTCGAGTGTCTGTTGTTAAAATTGTTGAATAAATTGACTGTTGTATTGATTAATGCAATTTTTTTTTCGATTCTCAGCTAGGTATAATGTAAATTGATTAAAGATCATAGCCAGGTAGAGCGAACACGTGATTGAATTCTTATTTTTGTTTTTATAAAATAGGAATAGTAAATAAAAAAAAAGAGGTAGGTATAATAGTTATTTTGTGTTCCTAAATGAACGATTTGCTCAGAGTTTTATACCGCTCCAAACTTTGTGAGCATGGCATTTGTACCAGTGCAAACTACATGCCATCAACCTTTTAGCGATATCGCGGCCCTAAGACCACCACAATGCACTTTCAAAATGCAACAAAAAAACAAAAATCGTTTCTTTTCACTCCGATTTTTTTTTTTTTCATTAGTACGTGGTTAGTGTCCAAACTCAATTTTATCAAATTTTGTAGAAAAACCTTATCCCTAACACCACCATAATACACCTTCAAAATACAACAACATTTTTTTTTTAAATCTCTCCAAATTTTGTTCACATACAATTTTTATTTGTCCAAATTGAATTTTGTCGGTCTGGCAGTGATACTGCAACCTTAACACCACCATAATGCACTTTTAAGCTGCAAGAAAATCAGCAAAGTTAAAGTGTTTTATACCGCTCCAAATTTTGTGAGCATAATGCTTATATGTAGCCAAGATAAATTCCATCGGTCTGGCAGCATTACCGCCAGCCTAACACTACCATATTGCATTTTCAAAATGCAACTAAAAATAAAAGTTTTCCAAATCGCTCCGAATTTGGTTCACCAAATCACTTGTATCTGCCCAAACTGAAATTTATTGGTCTGGCAGCGATGCCATAAACCTTTTTCTACCATAACGAACTTTCAAAATGCAAACAAGTATTTTTTTTAAAGTGCATTATGGTAGTCGCTGCCAGACCAATGAATTTCAGTTTGGACATATAAAAATTATATGTGAACAAAATTTTGAGCTGTTTGAAAAACTTTTAATTTTTTTTTGGATTTTGAAAGTGCCTATGGTGGTGATAGAGTTGCGGTATCGCTGCCAAACCGACGAAATTCAATTTGGACAAATTAAAATTGTATGTGAACAAAATTTGGAGAGATTTAAAAAAAAATGTTGCTGTATTTTGAAAGTGCATTATGGTTGTGTTAGGGTTGAAGTTTTTCTAGCGAATTGATAAAATTGAGTTTGGACAATAACCAACCACGTACTAATGAAAAAAAAATTGGAGTTGCATTTTGCATTTTGAAAGTGCATTGTGGTGGTCTTAAAGCCGCGATATCGCTTAAAGATTGATGGCATATATAGTTTGCACTGGTACAAATACCATGCTCACGAAGTTTGGAGCGGTATAAAACTCTTTGAGCAAATCGTTCACCAGCTCTCGGTCTAATACATAGTTCTGTATAAAATGTTCAAAGGGGGTAGATCATACAAGTACCTTGGAACTACCAGTGTAACCTGAATATATTTCCGATTTCGTTTACTTGCTTCGCCAAAAAAAATGTTTTCCCAATAGAATCTTAGTATAAGTTGATCCCCACACCCGAAGTTCATCCACATCTTTTTCAGTATCCTACATATAATAAGGTTTTCAAACGTCTTAATTTAAAAAATAATTTTTTTACGCATTAATTTGCAATATATATACAGGGTGATCGGTATTAGATGCACCAAACTGCTGGAGCAAGTAGGTTGGGTTAAGGAAAGGAAAAAATCGTATGGGAGGGGGGAGCGGGTCTATTTCCCCCCGTTCAGGCAGGAGGGGCAATTTTCTAAAAAATTGACTCAAAACAGAAAAAAAAAATATTTGAAAACAACGATACAATTTAAAATGCCATGCTATATCTTTTTGGAAAGCCAGAAATCTCTTATTTGATTTTCATTTTAAATTAAGTTGTGTTAGTGAATAGTTTTTGAAAAATTAATTTCCAAACTCGAAATTTTGAAAAAAAAATGAAAAAAAAAGTTTCAAACTAATTTTTTTCAAAATTTTATGTAATTAAGTATAATTTTTGTTTTCAAAATTCAATGCTCTTATTAATTTTTAGTCAAAAAAAGTAAATCGGATGCTAAAATGTCTTTTAGTTTTTGAGAAAATTGAAAATAACAGGAGGAGCAATTTTCTAAAATAATTGACTTAATACAGAAAAAAAATTATTAAAAAAACATCAGTAATGGCTAAAACGACTTGCTATACTTTTTTGTTAAGCCATAAATATGTGCTTCTATTTCGTTTATAAATTAGTTCTTTTAGTGAACAGTTTTTTAAAACTTAATTTTCAAACTTAAATTTAAAAAAAAAAATTTTAAATTGTGTTCAAACTGATTTTGTTCAGAATTTTACGTTAATTAATAACATTTTCATATTCATTATTCAATACTCCCATCAATTTTTAATGAAAAATTGAAAACCAGATGTCAAAATGTAGTATAGTTTTTGATAAAATTGAAAATAACAAAAGTAAGCGTTCCTTAAATTCGACTTCCATCCGTTATTTTGTTGTTCAAAAGATCCTATTTCTACAAAATATGTAGTAAAGTAGATTTGGTTATTTTCAATTTTCTCAAAAACTAAAAGACATTTTACCATCCGGTTTTCTGTTTTTTATTGAAAATTAATAAGAGCATTGAATTTTGAAAACAAAAATAATACTTAATTACATAAAATATTGAAAAAAATTAGTTTGAAACTTTTTTTTTAATTTCTTTTGGAAATTAATTTTTCAAAAACTATTCACTAACACAACTTAATTTAAAATGAAAATCCAAAAAAGAAGAGGTTTCTGGCTTTCCAAAATGTATAGCATGGCATTTTAAATTGTACCGTTGTTTTTAAATATTTTTTTTCTGATTTAAGTCAATTTTTTAGAAAATTGCCCCTCCTGCCTAAACGAGGGGAAATAGACCCCCCTCCCATACGATTTTTTTCTTGTTCTTACCCAACCTACTTGCTCCAGCAGTTTGGTGCATCTTGTACCGATCACCCTGTATATATGAATACTTTTTACTCTAAGCCTATGAGGCGGCAAGGCAAGAGCATTATAAGCTGCATTTGATTCAGAGGGAGAGCTTACTTAAAAAGTCTGTTTGTTTCACAATACTGTTCCAAAAAGAATTTGAGAAGATTTTGTATTCAAAGTCGATGTGCCTTGACGAGCTTCGCGCGACTTGAAACAACAAATCTGGGTACCTGAAGTATAACCTCCAGTGGACGTGGAGGGCCTTCGCCCGGCGAGGTCATACGAACAAACGAAACTTTTATAAATTAACGTTTCTATAGTCACTTCCTTTTTTTTTTAAAGAACAATGAAAATTCCATCAACTTAAAAAGTAATAATAATAGCAAAACCCATATCGAACCTTTATGGCAAGTCATTAAAACAATTCGAATCAATTGACTTATACACGATGCGTGTGTGCTTAAGTTAAAAATGGGAAAGTACACAGGTAAACGATCAAAATTAATTCGAAAAAATTCAAATTTTAAATTTTACTTAGTATATCGCACCACCCTTACTCTATTTCTGTATACTACTGTATGTGCTATAGGTAATCAATGTCATCAAAGTGCAAATCTAAACCGGTGTCATTCGAACGCATAGACTAAGGCTGAATAGATTTTTTGGAAATTAGTTTACTGAAGATACCCCATGAAAAAGGTTCATAACAAAAAATCTGTTGACTGGTGAAATCGAAGATTTTTACAAGCTAATGAGCTATATAAGTGATTAACATTCATAAAATTTCGAGCAGTGTCATAGTGAATTATAAGTATTTATTTTGAATAAATATAAAAATCTTTTTCAAAAATCTTCGTTATGGAGAATTCTAATCGACAACAGTCCAAGAAAACCAGTAAGAATTTGTGATTTTTTTTTTTTGTATAAATAACAATTTCTGATTTGCAACATTGGCCGTTTTCATCAGGAGTAGCTATAAAAAATTATTTTAAATAAAGAAAAAAATGTTGAGTCTGCTGAGGAGCTTTTATTTGAATAATTTTATCGAAATGACTATGCTAACTTAATTTCTGTGAAAATTATCGAATTGAATTTAATGCAGAAAAAACCAACATATTTAAAGCTCTTCTTAAGCCGATTCTGATTCGAGACTGTATTGGCAATTTAGTGTGCCAATACAATTTCGATGCGATATAATATTTTCTAAACAAGAATGAATTTTTTCACACCATATCGCATCGATTCCGGATAGCGAAGCGAGAACGTTCGGTAACAGATTAATAGCCTGAACTATGAATCTGGCCTAATACGGTTTTTACATCAAACCAAAAACTTAGATTTCAGAAACAAGGTAAAGGTTATCAAATTTTATTAAATCATTCAAACCACATTACCGTTTATAGAAACTAACGTATCCAACATCAGAAGTAGCGACTCCAGTATAGAAAAAAAAATAATTTCACGTCGCGCACCGGGTACATAACATACTACTATTTTCCTGGGTTTAATTTAAGTGCTGAAAACTCTCTGTCCATACAAGTTTTTTTTTTACCTTTTTGGACTTGGAAACAAAAACACCCCTTGAGTGCGTTTGGATTGTTTCAAATTTACACTGTTCCAAAAAAAAGATTTTGCAGTAATCTACTTTACGAAATCTGTGTCTGCGTTCTGTAACTTTCACATCGATAAAATTAGTCGAGAAACGATGAGAAATGAAACAAATTATAGGAGTATTGTTCCATTTTTCACCGTTTCTCGACTGATTTTTGCTATGTGAGAGTAACAGAACGTAGGCACTGAATATGTCTATGTACTTACTGTATTGTTTGAGTGACCTGCTGGATCCATGTTCTGTAACTCTCACATCGAAAACATCAGTCGAGAAACGCTGAAAAATGGAACAAGACTCATGTATTTTGTTTCAGTTTCCATCGTTTCTCGACCGATTTTATACATACATGCGAGAAGTTACAGAACATGGGTCCTGAACTCCAAAATGCGATTTACTGAGGCCTGAGGTCACTTGAACTTTTAATTGAATTATATATTCTATCGCTCTATTAAACAGAAGTAGTTCTTGCTGATTATTTCCCATCGTTATTGTATATGGAAAATCTTGTTGACCTCGAAGAGATTTTGTGCTTTTTGCTCAAAACAATTATTCCTTATTCGTGAACTTTATAAGGTTTAAAATTTTGTAATGTTTATTGGGCTTCAGGTTTTTCCTAAGAATAGCCGTAAACAAATTTAAAATTTTAATAAATTTTCAAGGATTATTCAAATGTAAAGCTAAATTTCTTCACAAAGTTCTTAGATCAATTTAAAACTCTATTCAGTAATTCTCCAGTTTATTTTTGGATTTAAGTTTTTAACACATTGAGAACTTGATAATTTCCTTACTTCTAATATCATTTTGATAGAACTCGGTCTATAGTCAGCCCTATTATCGTATCCGTTTGGAGAAATGCACGATCGGAGAAAACGTATACGAATCGTATCGTATGGTTACGGGAAATTTTCCACTTCTAATTTTCTGTCGGGAAAATCGGAAAGCAAATATCTTCACACATCGAATGAATTCGTTATGCGTTCCTGCCATTTTGACATTTCATAGACATGCAACTCTCGAATTTGACATTTATACCACATCTATTAATTTTTTTTTTCGTAGATCGGTCCGATTGGCCTATCGGAACACCTTTAATGTTACAAAATTCGTACATTTCGTAGAAATCGGAGAAAATTTCGTTCCGATCGGGTACGATGATAAGGCTGAGTATATTTAAATACGTTCGTATCAGTTTTGACATAAATTTCTGACCATCTATCAATTAATATTTATGTAAATATTTGCAAGTTTCATTTTGCTAGAAGCTTTTTTATTTGATCAGTTTATATTTCAGAGCGCCTATTAATTTTCCTCCGTCATTTTGAAAGAACAGGAGCATTAAATATAAAGAAGATTTCTTAAAAACACTTTATTTTCCTTTCTTTCTTATTTGATTTACTGCGACAGAAAATAATTGAGCAACGAATCTAAAAAAAAACCTTTCTTCGTTTTTGACAGCAAAATTGAGGAATTTTTATGAGGAATTGTGTTTATATTTCTAAGAATATGGATTTCTCCGAGGTCTCTGAAATATAAAATGTCCAAATGAATACATTTCTTTTATTTTGTTCAACATTATGTAATAAATAAATAAAACACTTGATTTATCCACAAATTTAAACTTTGTTATTTTTATTAAGAGGCCAACGCGTTTCGTCTTACTTAGGACATCATCAGGGCACTAACTTGTAACATACAATTTCTTTTTCATTAAAATGAGCAGTGGTTTCTATTTTCTTTGTTATTACAATATTATAGTGGTTATAAGAATACATACATAATACATTACATACATAGAAAAATAAATTGAAATGAGAAAATTTAAATTAATAAAATAACATTCTATATACTTTACGTTAACTTGTTTAAGAGAGGGCTATTATTTGTAAGGTCAATTTGGCAATTTAAAATGTTTAAACATTTATGTCTATTTATTTCTAAAATTTCGTATTTATCTAATACTCGTCCTCCAGGTAGGTGATGTAAAAGTGTAACATCATCTATAGAGCAGCTATGTCCAGTGTTTTTAATGTGTTGAGAGAGTCCAGAAGAAGGGTCTTGATGAATAGAAGCTTTTAAATGTTCATTGATCCGTTTAGATAACGTCCTAGATGTTTTCCCAATGTAAATTCCATTGCACTCCTTACAGGTTACTTTGTAAACTCCGCTTTTTGTTGAAATGTCCACTTTTTGTTTTATTTTGTTGTTGCAAAGTGCGTTTTTAAGGGTGAAGTTATTGAAGAATGCTGGTTTAATGTCAGCTTTAGATAATGGGAGTGAAAGCTTTTCAGAAATGCCTGGGATGTAGGGAATCTTACGCCATTGTTTCGTATCCTTTTCATTCACCATAGGGAATATTGAATGGAGAGCGGCTGCTCTTGATTTGTCCTGAATGAGGCGGTGAATTGTCTCAATTTTGTATCCATTCTTGACGGCTATATATTTTATGGTGTTTAGCTCTTTTTTAAAATTGATTTGGCTGAGAGGAACGTTGAAAAGGCGATTAATCATATGATGAAAAGCTGACATCTTTGTACTCCAGGGGTGAGCAGATGAAATTGGGATGACAGTATCAGTGGAAGTTTCCTTTCTATAAATGTCAAAAACTATTTTCTTGGAAGAAATTGACAAATTTAAATCCAAAAAATTAATAGACTCAGAGCCGTATTCAAGAGTGAAAACTATATTTGAATCCAATTTATTCAAAGTAGTATCAAGGAAAGAAGAAAGGTTCCTTTGAGTACCTGTCCATATGCAGAAGATATCGTCAACATATCTACCCCAGAAAAATACATTCTTTAAGTGTGAGCTTTTAGAAGCAAAAAGCTTATGCTCCAGATGATCCATAAAGAACTCAGCAGCAAAAGGTGAAAACGAGGATCCCATGGCCAGTCCAGATTTTTGATTATAAAATTTCCCATTGAAATGAAAGTAATTTTGATCAATGCAGATTGAAATAAGTTTATTAAATTGGCAACGTCTTTTTTCATCATTAACATGCTCCGAGAGGCGATGTTCTAGCAGTAGTTTAAGCTGTGCAGTAGGTACAGATGGAAACAAGCTTTTTACATCAAAAGATACTAGCTTAGCATTAGAAGGTAAAATTAGATTTTTTACCCTTTCAATGAGATCTAGAGAATTCTTAAGTGCATACTTGGGTTGAAAGCTCAAAAAATCAGGTAAAATTCGTGCAATATATCTGTTTATTAATTATTAATTATAAACACATTCTCATTTTTGTTGGGCCAGTTTTGTTTGTATTGGTGTTGATGCTTTTATTTTATTTTCAATTCCTATGTTGTTTGATTTTGCGTGTATTCATTTTTGAATACTTGGTGTTTGCAAGGCTTAACTACATTCAAGAAGTTGTGCAAAAAGTGAAAAAGTGATAAACAGAAATATGAAATATTAGAGATGCTTGTGTAAGAAAAAAATTGTGTTTGGTCTGTGAAATAAATCTGAAATGACAAATCAAAAACAAATATCGTACATTTTTTTTTGCACGCAGACATTTTTCACTTTTGAACTTTTTGCAAAAAGTTTTGAATGCAGTTACACCTTTAGTCCGGTAGCTCCCAACAGACTTTTGACGTGGAATGAAACCAAAAAGATATTAGGTGTGGTAGATAAAGTGTCTCAAAAGTGATTTTTTTCTAAATAAAAGAAAGGTAACGCAACGCAACGGTTCAAAATAAACAAAGTATCACGAGAATTAAAAACAACACCATCAGCATAAGCACATGCAACCAAATTGGATACAACAAAATAAATTGACTATCTTCTTCATATTAATAAAAATTATAACTTAAAAAAAATTATAAAAAAAGATGCCATAAAAGGTCATTCCAAAAATCGTCTTTTTTTGTGACTGACTGTCTGGGGTTAAGCTTCACTCAAAACGTCTCTCAAATTCAAATTCGCACTCTGCAAAGTTGAGATGCGAATGATTGTCATTAATTATTTTATTTTGAGGAAAATAGTGCTTTAGATGCACTTTTTATCTTAACTAACAATTGCAACATTTCTATATTTTGATTTAGATGCCAAAGTATGTTTAAATAATAAAAATTCGTGAAAACCTCAAAACTCAAAACCTCATTAGAACTTGTTTTGCTATAATACTAACTTTGAAGCAAGTCAATAATATGGCTGTAAAAGATTGAAAACAAATAAAATAGAGTTCAACAATGCAAAAGAGACCGTAGGTATAAGATCATCACCATAAGCATAATTTATGACAAATCATGATTCAATTTAGTGGCCTGGGGTGATATTATTTGCCGCACATAATGCCTTTGAACCTTAGGTGTGATTTAAGGTCAATGAATATTATTTCCGTGGACATTAGGTTATACCGCCACAGCAAAATCGTATCACGATTTATTATAATTTGCTAGTTGTATGTATTGTATAATAACAAATAAGGCCCTGGTGAGCTTGACATTTGTAACTGTGACAACTTCATACCATCAACCTGGCAGGGATTTAAAGAGGCCCTTACACCTCCATTATGCACTTTCGAAATGCAACTAAAAAAAAAATTACTACCTACTTAGTAACGGTATAAAATAAATTCCATCAACCTGGCAGTAATACCGTAATGCACTTTCAAAATGTTTTTGTTGCTGTTTTTTTTTCTTTTTAATTAAACCGTAATAGTTATAAATACCAATGTCCGTCAAGCCGAGTAAGCAACAAACGAAATTCTCAATTCTAATAATGCAGGAATTTAGTTCCAATTAAGTACAAATTTATTATACCCCTACCGAAACCGACCGACGCGACGTCAAGCTAGGACCACTACACCTCTAAACACAAAAATTAAAAAAAATAATGATGAAGGAATTTTGTTCCGAATTTAGTGCTACATATGTATGTACTTATTTCCAAAACTTCAAATTAAGTTAAAAATTTGACCTTGAAATTAAGTACCAAACACAAAAAGCTGTGGAAAAATAGTTATATACATGTAGTATTGTACTACTTTGTAGCTTTTTTTTTAATCCAACAACCTATTCTTTTATTTTAATGGGAAGCAAAACATCTTTTTGAGAAAAAAAATTTACAACTAAAATTTAAAAATTTTGAAAAAATATTTAATGGATTTATTTCAAATTTTACTTGAATATTGGTGGTCTATAGTTCTTTAAAATGTCTTACCAAATTAAGTCCTGAAGTCAATATTTATAAAGCAGTAAAAGATTTACAAAAAGTCTTTAAAAAGTCGTTTTTGACCTTTCCTGAATGTCACGATGAGGAGCCAAAAAAAAATAAATTGAAAAAATCTTGTAGAATATTAATTCCAGTTTTTAAAACTATCCTTAAGAAGTCTGTTTTTTCATTCAAAGCCAGATATTCTTTTGAAAAAAAAATTGTACAATGATGAAAAAAGATGAAAGCTGAAAAAACAGGTTATCGAAACAAAACATTTAATTGGCTCAAAAAAAAAATTTCAAAGAAAATGACAATGTTCAAAAAAGGAAAAAATTAAAAATTTTTGGGTCATGCTGCTTCTTATGATTGCGCAATAACGGTACCTTATAAAAAACATTTGCAAAAATGTCTCAGTACAAAAAGTCTAAAGTTTCAGAATGATTTTTGTTTCATCCTAATACGACCACTTTTCACAGTGAAAAAAAGTGATTTTTTTTGTTCCCTTAATTGTTTTGACAAGCTTAGTTTTTGGAAAAAATAAAAAAAAATGTATGTAATGATAATTTTTTTTTTTTGTGGAAAAGTACTAGGTTAGGTTAGGTTGTTAGGATGATAGAGTATCTATCACACCTAGAATAATGTAGATCCCTTGTGATACCCTGGAGGATTGGACGCTCCTAATAATATTACTAATTTAACCTATAAGTTTTCATGGACTATCTAGCCATCTAGAGGCATTGATGAATTTCGGCAGTTGCACACCAGATAAGTTGGAGAGCTCTTCTAAATTATTGAAGAAGTAGCTTCCTAGGTGTTTATTTCTTAGTTGCAAGAGTGCTGGGCAGTGACATAGGAAGTGAGAAGAGTCTTCATGTGCTTCTTCATCGCCGCAACCTCTGCATAGATCATTCATGCTGGAGCCTCAGTTTTTTCATGTGGTACTTCAGCAGATTGTGTCCAGTTACTGTACCTACGAGAGAGTATAGTGATTTCTTATTTAGCGTCAAGATCCTATCTGTCTTCCCCTTGTCGAAACACGGCCAAAGTTTTTTGGTATTCCACAATCAAATATGTTTAGTTCAGCTTGGTTTGGATCAATTGATGATCCAATTCGTGCCAAGAAGTACTAATTTGTCGTTACTATTTATGACTGTTATTAATTTCGAGTGCTGGTAACCAAACAGTTGTAGGTCTTTTAGTTTTTGAGAAAATTAAAAATTTTAAACGTTATTACTTTTTTAGAAAATTATTTCTAATAACCCTCCCCCCCCCCCCCTTCAATCTAAAGCTCACGGTCATGGACTGGGTACTTTTAGTATGTTGAACCTGACTCAACGGTCCAAAAAAAAACAGACTACAGTGGATTCTCTTTTGTGAATAACTGTAATTTTTTGAGTACGGAAAGTAACAACATTGAACTAAATTCACACTCATAAATACAGAACCAATTAGTTTATTTGAACATTTTAAACTATTTTGTTTGACATCTGAGCCTTATTGCAGAATGTAAAAACTAATCACTGAGCAACTTATAAATGGTGATACAAATTTGCTGCGTTCCCAAAATTAGAGCCTGCTAGTATCATCGCAGAGCTCCTGAAATAGAGGATATCAACCGACATATCTTTAGTCCTAGCGTTAACAAAACGGACGCTTTTTCATAATGCTTCGGTTAGAAAATACACCAGCATTCTTTGAATAAGGCTATCAGTTGGTTGTTTGGTTCAATTTCAATAATCGCTATTAAATAGGAAATCTTATATTCCACTTATAGACTATTATTAATGTTTCTTTTTGTTTAAGAATGAAATACCCTTAGGCTTTCAAAAAAAGTAAAAGTATTTCCGTTATTTTTTTAATGATTTTTTTCTATTTCAAGTCGATTTTTTTGAAAACTGCACATCCCGCCTTAACGGGAGGAAATGGACCCCCGGTACCATACGATTTTTTTCTTGTCTCGACGCAACCTACGCACCCTGGCTTTTTTTCACTCCCTATGCGAATCACCCTATATACAAATGCGGGTTCACTTGGGCGTATACGTACTTTTTTTTTATTGGTGCCGTGACTTAAGGCCAAGTGACATAAGGCCAAATTAGGGTGTTTGGCCTTATGTCACTTTACTAAAGCGACATAAGACCAAATTTTCATATTTGGCCTTATGTCGCTTTTTTAAAGTGACATAAGGCCAATTTTCTTTGAGACATAAGGCCAAATATATAATTATGTATATAACATTCCCAAAAGCTCCCCTTACAGTAAAAGAGGTTTCGGACATCTTTCAAAAGGAAACTATATTGAATAACTTCGGCATGTCGCCACGTATATGTATATATTACTGTAAAAAGCCGAACTAATGAAATTCTAGAATTTACCGGTAAATTCTAGAGCACTCAGCCTTACGGCGTATAAAAGGTGAGGTATGTATCGGGGGGCATGCTGCCCCCCTGCAACCCCCCTGCTTGGCCCACTATAGGAATTGGGGTAGGTGCGAGGTTGGGTGTATGCAAAGTTTTTTTGTATTTTATAAGAATCTGAATTTAAAGAAACTTTAAATGTATCCTATGTATAAACTGTGAGGTAGGATTTACCGGTAAATTCTGCAAAAGAAACTTTGCATACACCCAACCTCGCACCTACCCCAATTCCTATAGTGGGCCAAGCAGGGGGGTTGCAGGGGGGCAGCATGCCCCCCCCCATACATACTTCACCTTTTATACGCCATAAGGCTGAGTGCTCTAGAGTTTACCGGTAAATTCTAGAATTTCATTATTTCGGCTTTTTACAGTAATAATATACATGTACGTGGCGACATGCCGAATTTATTCAATATAGTTTCGGTTTTAAAGAAAACAGTTCAAAGTGACATAAGGCCCAATTGGCCTTACGTCACTTTTCAAAAGTGACATAAGGCCAACTCTTAAAATTTGGCCTTATGTCGCTATTGAAAAGTGACATAAGGCCAAACACCCAAATTGGGCCTTATGTCGCTTGGCCTTAAGTCACGGCACCTTTTTTATTTTATTTCAGTTAAGATATTTTTTTTCAATTTTAGTGTATTGCAAAGACATGGTACATTTCAGAATTAGTAAGTTGCAATAAGTTTAAAAATAATTTGTTGTCAGTTTTCTCTGATGGTCCATGAGAGAAAGTTGAAAATTTCAGAAATCATGAATTCCTGGCACCAGACAATTCAAGTACATACATATACATATGTACATTAGGGTGGCACTTATTTTGGCAATGTTCGAATTTCTTTCGTCCTCCACCCTAAAAGCGATGAAAATGACTTAAAAAAAAACCTTGTAAAAACTTAGGCACTGGAAATTTCCCATACAAATTACAGAGCGATTATTAGTCTTTCACTAAAAAATTCCGCAAAACTGTAATTGTTGATGAATAAAAATAAAACTTGTCAAAAATTTAAAAAAACATGGTAAAGTATAACATAATATTTTTTACATTTTATTTTCTTATCCACTTCAAAATATTTTTTTTTTATTTATCCACTTCAACATAACGATGAAAAACAGCAAAAAAATTTCGAAAATTGCCAAAATAAGTGCCACCCTAAGTATGTATATGTTTTGATCTTGCTTTTTTATTGAAATTTTCTTGATTATTATTTCTCGTTAAATTCAGAAAATCCATTTTTTTTTCAGGTTCATCACGAATTCCAGATGTTCATGATCCTGTTTTTCTTGACATCTATAACAAGTCAATTAAAAATCCTGAAGAATTTTGGGGTGAAACAGCTATGGCTTTGAATTGGCATAAAAAATGGGAAAAAGTTATGGACAACAGCAATCCACCATACACTAAATGGTACTCTGGTGGCTATATAAATGCATGTTACAATGCTGTAGATAGACATTTGGCTGATGGTCGTGGTAATCAAGTGGCACTAATTCATGACAGTCCACTCACTAACACTATCAGGCAGGTTACTTATCAAGAATTATATGATGAGGTAAGCAAATCATGATCTTAAAAAAAAAAAAAAAATTATATTATTGCCTTGATTTTAAAGATAACTTTGCTGGCTGGAGGAATGCATAAGTTAGGAGTTCATAAAGGTGATCGAGTTGTTATTTACATGCCCTTGATTCCTGAAGCTATAATAGCTATGTTGGCGACTGCACGTATTGGAGCAGTGCACTCAGTGGTCTTTGGGGGTCAGTTCTAATTTAAATATTGTATACACATAAATTTTGACTTAGAAATTAAAAAAAAAAAAACCATTCAATTTTAATTAAGGTTTTGCTGCCAGTGAACTTTGTTCCCGTATCGAACATGCTGAACCCAAGCTCATTATTACAGCCAATTGTGGAGTGGAACCGGGAAAGATAATTCAATATTTAGACATCTTACACAACGCGGTGGAATTGTCTTCATGGAAACCTTTGTGCAATATTGTCTTTCAAAGAGACAATGTCGCATATACTGTTATCAACAGCAAGACAGACATTCTGTGGACTACAGTTCAAAACTTAGCCGATCCAATTGATTGTGTGCCGGTTGAGGCAAATGATCCTCTTTACATCCTTTACACGTCTGGAACTACCGACAGCCCAAAAGGTGTTCAACGACCTATCGGAGGACACTTAGTAGCATTAACGTATACCATGAAGAAGCTCTACGGCCTCCAGCCTGGAGATACATGCTGGTCTGCATCTGATCTTGGATGGGTAGTTGGACACTCGTACATTTGCTATGGACCACTTTTGTGTGGCGTTACTAGTGTAATGTATGAAGGTAAACCCGATCGCACCCCAGATCCAGGTCAATATTTCCGAATTATTGAACAGCACAGAGTCAATGCATTGATGTCAGTGCCAACGGCTTTTCGCGTCATTCGACGAGCTGATCCTGAAATTAAATACGGTCGCAAATATAGTTTGAAATCTTTGCGAGCGATATTCATAGCCGGCGAGCATTGTGATATTGAAACTAAAAGTTGGATGGAAAATATATTCAAAGTTCCTGTTTTGAATAATTGGTGGCAAACTGAAACTGGTTCAGCAATAACCGCAACATGCTTAGGTTTCGGACATAATCTCAGTCCGCCGAAGTATACAACTGGTTTGCCATTTGTTGGCTATGACAGTAAGCCTTGGTTTGATAAAATTTATATTGGTTTTTAATATTGTGATCATTTTTAGTTCGTATCTTAGAACCTGATGGCACAGAGTGTAAACCAATGCAACTTGGAAGAATTGCATTAAAATTGCCCCTTCCACCGGGCAATATGTCATCCTTGTATAAAAATGATAAACTGTTTGAAGAGATATATTTTAAGAAATTTTCGGTAATTTTAAATAACTAAAACGATTTATTAACAGAGCCTTAGGAAGTGTGCGAATTGGATTAAGATCGTGCGTGAATTGCGTCAAATTTCATCTGAAGATTCATTTTTGACAGTAATGAGGTGAGTCTGATTGTGGAAACGTCAAAATTTATTAAAATTGGATTGGATTAAAATGTCGTGTAAATTTTGTCCGAGATTAAATTTTGACGTTTCCACATACCTACTGATTCACCTCAGTGTCAAAAGTTGAAAGTGGTTTTCACCGAATTCCCATACGATCTTAAGCCAGATCCACACTTACATATCTCGAATACGAAGTGGTGTGTCGCTATCGCTCCAATGCATTTAATTGTCGGGTATAATACCCAGCGCCTCAAGAGTAGTTTCGAAATTTAATAAGTGGGATTGAAGGGATAGATCAGATTTTACCTTTGCACTCATTAAATTTCGAAAAGAGCTATGACCCTTGAGGCACTGACACACGTACAGCCATATTTGTCTCGTGTGGTAAGTTTTGGAGTGGTTGTTGTGTCGGAATCAATCTTGTTTCCTTTGCGCCATACCACGCTGTGTAACAGACATTTTTTTCTGCGTGTGGGAGAAAAAAAACGGTGTATTCGGAAAGAGAACAATTTAAAAGTTAAAATGTCGGTCTGTAAAATAGTACGCTTTATTATAGTGTTCACAGTTAGCGCCACAACACTCCACTTCAAAGACACCAACCGAGAAATGTGTATACGTAGGTAGTTCCGGCTTTATTCATGTATGCCGATATTTAAAAATATAAACGAGCGTTGAAATTTGAAATTGATTAAAGTTTATTTTCTAGAACTACTACGACACCATGGATGCTGGTTACATAGACGAAAGTGGATTCGTTTTTGTAACAGCTCGTGACGATGATGTTATCAATGTTGCTGGTCACCGTATCTCTACGTCTAGTTTAGAAGACGCTGTATTGCGTCATCCAGATATAGCCGATGCTGCTGTTTTTGGAGTTCCTGAAAACACCAAAGGTCAAGTGCCACTGTGTTTGTACATTACAAAGGATGGTATAAACAACTCTTTGTGGTTATAGAAAATACATTTGTGTGTTGTTAATTAAAATTATTTAAGGTACCACCAAACCCCGTGCTAAAATATGCGGTGAAATAATATCAATAATTCGAGATGTAATTGGACCTATTGCTTCATTTAGGCTTGTGGCACCAGTTAATGCTTTGCCAAGGACACGTTCTGGTAAGCTCAATGTTTTGAAGGGAAAATAAAAATAATTAATCCATTTCATTTATTTTTTTTAAATTTCTTGTTTTAAGGAAAAACAATGCGAAAAGCAATGGCTGATTTTGCTAAAAATAAGCTAGTTGTATTGCCAGCCACTATTGAAGATCCAAACGTTTTTATAGATATTCGTCGTGCTTTGCAGGAACTTGGTTATGCTATGAATACACCAGAACCCATTGTGTCAAATAAAACATAAAAAATAATATTATGTATTTGGATTTCTTATTCTTATTTATAAATTGTAATACCTCCTTTTTAATGTCTATAGGTTTCATTTATTTTGACTTTTAGTTTTTAGTATAGTAAATTCGTAGAAAATCTTTATTATACATATAGAACAAAAAATAAGCATAACATAATGTGTGATATGTGTTTGTAGATAAATAAGTTCATTTCTAAATAAAAAAAAAGTTTAAAGTTTAAAAGTTTTTCCTTAATAAACTTATTAGCTTTAGGTCTATGCATGTTTTACTGGCACTGAGTTTGCAATACAGCAAGCCTGACTAATGACTAGTGTGCACAGTGCACAGTCAGTAGACACAACACAACACTCCACACACGAGACATGTTTGGTATGTAGGCCAGAGGCGCGGCTCGTATCAACCGTTAAGGAGATATTGGGGAAAAACTAACAAAAAGCATACTTTATACTGCGTTTTCATTAGAGCAAATGAGGTAATTTCGTTGAAAATTTTAAAATTCAATTCAAAATCATCTCATTTCCCATACAAATTCAAATTTCCAAATGAGGCAATTTCAACCAAATTTGCACGAAATTCGGTAGGAAATTACGTAAAACTTTTATGAACACACCCAAATGGATTTCATTCAAAGTGGAACCTATTTGAAATCACAGAATTCAATGTAAAAAACAACAAAAACAAGCGATTGACAATCTGGACTTTCAAACAAAATTAGAAAATTTGTAATGTGAACAATTTTTTTTTAATTTTCCAAATTACCTCATTTCAGCTCTAATGAAAACGCAGTATTAAGGAGCTTCTATACTCTGAAAGTATAAATCCTATAAAAAAATATTCTATGAAAAAAAAGAAAGATAATTAAATGTCCAGCAGTTCTCAAGATATTGGTTACAATGCGTTTTTTTTTCAAAATGGCGGCCGACGCACAACACCTACAGCCGCGCCATTTTATTTTTATACTCAATATACGGCCGGGTGATCGGTATAAGATGCACCAAACTGCTGGAGCGAGTAGGCTGGGTTAAGACATATGGGAGGAGGGTTTATTTCCCCCAGTTTAGGCAGGAGGGGCAATTTTCTAAAAAATTGACTTAAAACAGAAAAAAAAATATTTAAAAACAACGGCAAAATTTAAAATTCCATGCTGTACCTTTTTGGAAAGCCAGAAATCTCTTCTTTGATTTTTATTTTAAATTAAGTTGTGTTACTGACTATTTTTTGAAAAATTAGTTGCCAAACTCGAAATTTGGAAAAAAAATAAAAAAAAAAAGTTTCAAACTAATTTTTTTCAAAATTTTATGTAATTAAGTATAATTTTTGTTTTCAAAATTCAATGCTTTTATTAATTTTCAATAAAAAACAGAAAACCGGATGCTAAAATGTCTTTTAGTTTTTGAGAAAATTGAAAATAACGAAATCTACTTTACTACATATTTTGTAGAAATAGGATCTTTTGAACAACAAAATAACGGATGGAAGACGAATTTAAGGAAAACTTACTTTTGTTATTTTCAATTTTCTCAAAAACTAGACTACATTTTGACATCTGGTTTTCAATTTTTCATTAAAAATTGATGGCAGTATTGAATATTAAAAATAAAAATGCTACTAAATAACGTAAAATTCTGAACAAAATCAGTTTGAACACAATTTTTAATTTTTTTTTTTCAAAAATTGAAGTTTGAAAATTAAGTTTGAAAAAACTCTTCACTAAAAGAACTTAATTTGTAAACAAAATGGAAGCACATATTTCTGGCTTAACAAAAAAGGAATAGCAAGTCGTTTTATGATATATGAATACGCATGTCGTTTTAGCCATTACCGATGTTTTTTAATAATTTTTTTTCTGTATTAATTTAGATTATTTTAGAAAATTGCTCCTCCTGTTATTTTCAATTTTCTCAAAAACTAAAAGACATTTAAGCATCCGATTTTCTGTTATTGACTAAAAGCTAATAAAAACATTAAATTTTGAAAACAAAAATTACACTTAGTTACATAAAATTAAAAAAAAAAATTTGTTTGAAACTTTTTTTTTTTTTTAATTTCGAGTTTAAAAATTAATTTTTCAAAAAATATTTACTAACACAACTTAATTTAAAATGAAAATCAAAGAAGAGATTTCTGGCTTTCCAAAAAGGTATAGCATATGGCATTTTAAATGGTGCGTTGTTTTTAAATATTTTTTTTCTGTTTTTAGTCAATTTTTTAGAACATAGCCCCTCCTGCATAAAGGGGGGGGGAAATAAACCCCCCCCCCTCCTATACGATTTTTTTCTTGTCTTAACCCAACCTACTCGCTCCAGCAGTTTGGTGCATGTTATACCGATCACCCTGTATAAAACACCTACTAACTCCGCCTAATGTTAGTATGACAGGAATGAAGAATGGCTAAATTATATTATACCGAAAAAAGAGGCTTGGTGTGACCCACACTGATAACTTCCCATTGGTGCCCTTCGATACCCGATGTTATTTTTTATAAGAAAATCTTTGACAACCTTATCAGTTGTGCAATCAAGAGAAGACCAAAGTTAGGCTGTCTGCTCTTAGTATATGCGACACGAAAAACATTTTTCAATCAAGCAGTATTCTTTACCAGATTTTTTACTTAGAAAAAAACTATCAATTGAATTTTTTTACAAAGTCTATCAGTAATTATAGTTTTGGCATTGTGTGTAGACCAACATTATCCCGGAGGTGATTGATATCATTGGTTGTTCCCGAACTCGAGATATTTGAGCCGAAAGATATTTTACAAAAATTTTTAGTAGTTTCTTGTAGATTTTTTAACTGTCAATTGACTTTTTTTTACAAACTCTACCAATTATCAACTATGACATTGTATAAAGAATAAAATTAAACCGAAGTTAATATCTTTGTGTGCTCAAGATATTTGAGCAGAAAATCATTTTTTAACAATTTTTAAAAGGTTTTTAATGAAGTCGATCAACAAATGAGCCATTTTACAATCCTAGAGGGAGTTAGGGGAGCTTTCCCCTTAAACGATGGTTTTGCCCCCCCCCCGTTAGCATTTTACTTAGAAAATCATCTTTGAAAAAAAAAAACTTTTTTAATATTTTAGTTTAGTTATTAAAGAAAAACATTCAAATTTTCAAAACTAGTTCGCCACAAGTAATTGAACCAAAGGAAAAACATTTAATTCTACCACCTAATGCGAAGCTTGTTTCTTTCGATGTTAAAAGTTTGTTCCCGTCCGTGCCTAGTGCTGATTTGAAACGGATGCTTGAAATCAACTGTCTATGAGTGTAAAGGATAAGATTAGATGCCGTCAGTATACTCAACTGATCTCAGTTTGCATAGATCAAAATTACTTCAAATTTAATGGGAAATTTTATATCCAAAGATCGGGACTTGCTATGGGATCTTCCTTCTCCCCATTTGCAGCTGAATTTTTTATGGATCATCTGGAACGGAAGTTATTTTCGTCAAAAAACTAGCATTTGCAGAATATTTTATTTTGGGCCAGATATGTAGGTGATATTTTTTGTGTATGGACAGGCACTCAACGCAATCTCTCCTCGTTCCTCGACAACGTTTTAAATAAACTGGATCCTAACATATCTTTTACCTTGGAATATGGACCAAACTCCTTAAATTTTCTCGATTTGAGCTTGTCAATCACTTCTAACAAACTTAGTTTTGAGATTTACAGAAAGGAAACTTCTACCGATTCGGTAATTCCAATGTCGTCTGTCCACCCTTGGAGTATAAAAATGTCTGCTTTTCACTCCATGATTAATCGTCTCCTTAAAATTCCTCTAAATCCTAATAGTTTTAAAAAGGAGCTTAATATAATCAAGAACATTGCTGTAAAAAATGGATATGATATTCAAACAATCAAGCGGTTAATGAATAAAAAATCCAAAAGATTTGCTCTTCAATCAATTTTCCCAGTAACAACTGAAAAGGAGTCCTGCATTTGGCGAAAAATACCCTACATCCCAGGTGTTTCGGAAAAACTACGTGATCCATTATCATCTATTAACCAGCATCTTTCAACAACTTCACACTAAAAAACGCTCTTTGCAACAACAAAATTAGAACCAAAACGAACATCTATTTGAAAAGTGGTGTATACAAAGTGACATGCAATGAATGTAAAAAAACATCTAGGTCTCTATCTAAGAGATTTTATGAACATTTAAAAGCTTCTACACATGAAGCACCATCCTCGGGCCTCGCTGAACACATCAAAACTTCTGGACATAGTTGCACCTTGGATGATGTTTCTCTTTTACATTGCTTGTCAGCAATGAACAAATATGAAATTTTTGAAATCAATAAGCACAACACAAGTGCTTGAATATTCTTAACTGCCAAATTGATTTGCTAAACAACAGCCCACTTCTTAACAAACAAATTTAAATTAAATTTGTACGATTGTAATGTTCTCCTTTTTACGTCAAATTAACTTTTATTTTATTAATGCTAAAAAAAAAAAAAAATAGATAAATAAATAATTAAATATTCTATGTAAGAAAACTTTTGTTCACTACGTTATTGCTTAGTAACCCTCTATGCGATTGTGTGATTCTTTGTGTTGATGTTAAGTGCCTTGAAGATGTCCTCAAGAAGACGAAACGCCTCGGCTTCTATATTTTTTGTTTTATAAAAATAATATAAAAATAAAAATTATTTTGTGGAAAAAAAAACAAGTGTTTATTTTAATAAAAAAATTTTAAAAAATGTCTAAGATTAATTTCCACCAAGTGTTAAACCCTCAATCTATTGATTATCTAATTATTGATACTTTTGGGCCATCAGTGTAATTTAAAAGTCCACATTTGATTTGTGGACTTGTAACCTACCAAAGTGAGTCAGTATTCAGTCAGTATCAGAACTGGTGCTGGAAAAATTTTCATAAATAGATGGGTAAATTTAGAAACCAATTTTTGCAGGAATGGAGGGGACCCACAGTTTATTTCCGATTTTTAACGGCTAAATTGAACGGCACTTTTCTATGACAAAAGATCCTCTTGATTGGAGATTCTGTCAGTTCCTCGCAAGAGCCAGTAGCCGTTCTTTAACTTCCCATTGCAAGTTCGCGACCTTAGGACAAGAGGGTTCTAACTACACCTCCACCACTTTCGAGAAAATTAAATCGGAATATTTCATGTTGTATAACTTTTGTACATTCATTTAGGTTTGATCGAAACCTATTTATGGTTTACTTTAAATTTATTTTTTGTTGAATTGTTTACAATTAATAAATTTAAAATTTATTCAATAGTTACTCAGTAATTCAAGTTTAAAAATATCTATAGAACTTTGTTGCTCAACGATAAGGCACTTGGACGTGGGACAACAAGGTTCTAATTGGCTGATAGAACTATTGTTCACGATTTACCTATAAATTTTACATCACACTTGATTTTAGTAATGGGATGCTTGGAGCAAGAAGGTTCTATCTGCAACGTCAAAAGGTTCTATCTACGAGATTATTTATTTTTCCTAAGTGCGCAAGGTTCTATCTGGCTGCTTAGAACCTTGTGAACTTAAGATCGAACTATATTTGTTTAGATAGAACTATGTTCTCTCCTTTTTCTTCCAATATTTCCGAAACCGTATGAGATAGAGAAATATGGATAGCGTCAATCGAAAGAGCGTAGGCATTTTAGTATGACTGCATATATAACTCAATTTTGTCAAAAATGTCAGTTAGAACCTTGTTGTCCTAAGGTCGCGAGTTATTGGGCCCTACCAATAATCAAATTTACTTACGAATTAAATATTTCAGTAAAATGGACCATAATGGAATGGGCTCTAAATAATAAACCATGCATGGTATTAACGTAATATTTATGTGGACCATAAATAATGATCGAATTGACTTCAAACAATTGAGAATATAATTTATGGTTTATTATTTAGGATCAATAACGTTATAGTTTATTTCACTGCAATATTTAAGTCATAATTAAATTTGATTATTGGTAAAGCCCATTGTAATTTGCAAGATTTTTGAATAAAAAATTTTGACATTTCTCCACGTTTGGAGGTCACTGGAATCCGAATCCATCGTTTTTAGATGGAACTTTTTTTTCGTCAACGATATCTCTATAAAGAATAGATATATCGACTTTGGATGAATTTTATTTTACAGATAATTTAGCCATAATATGAAAAAGGTTTTTCAGAAAAATCCAATTACCTAGAGGTTTTCTTATTACAGTAATTAAAAACAAAAGTTGTAAAATGGCTTATTTCTTTAATATCTCGAGAACAAATTATGCTATCGACGCGGTGAAGAATTGGTAAAACCTATTGAATTCTGTCATCTCAAATGGGTTCCACTTTGAATGGAATCCATTTGGGTGTGTTCATAAAAGTTTTACGTAATTTCCTACTGAATTTCTTGCAAATTTGGTTGAAATTACCTCATTTGGAAATTTGAATTTGTATGGAAAATGAGATATGGTTTTGAATTGAGTTTGGAAATTTTGAACGAAATTACCTCATTTGCTCTAATGAAAACGCAGTATAAAAATCAAACAATCAATAAAAAAAACTTGTTAAAAAATAATTTTCGATTCGAATATCTTGAGAACACACAGAGATATTAACTTCGGGCTAATTGGTAGAGTTTGAAAAAGCTAGAATTTATCAGTGCAGGTCACACCCAGACTCTTATTTTTTTTTATTATTATGTGGACAGGGACACGAGGCTGGGAATTGAACCTAGACCCCGGCACTAACCATCATGCCAAACGGCTACTAGATTTGTCAACAGAAATTTTAAAATTCGGTACAATTATTAATTTCCTATTCTAGGTTGCATCCAAACGTAGAATATTTAATGTTTTAATAAGTAAAAATCCCATAAATGCCTAAATGGTTATCATATCAACATCGAACTCCAATATCAAAATTTACATAGTTTTCCTTCATCTTTTGAAAATGACATACAATCTAAGATCAAGTTAAATTAAAGTTCTTCTGGTGAAGCTGCAAAAAAAAATTTTCAACAAAAAATACCTAAGATTTGTTATAAATGTGAGTGCCTTTAAAGCCTTACCCAAACACTAATCTACATTAACACCATACAAATACATACATACTTCGCCTTCTCAAGTTCTCAGTCTCACTATACCTGTTCAATTTCGTGAAAAAATCTGCATTTACAAAGCATCTATCATTTTGTTGAACCACTGATTTAAAAAATACCTTCATAAGATGATTTGACCTCCTCAAGGCTCTTGAGAATGGCAAAAGGAATTGAGTTAAATGATAGCTTGGATTAAGTGTGAAAATACAATCAAATGTGCTATAAACGTGGGTTGAATATATTTTACAACCGTGCGCAACAAGTTTCGTTAAGGTGTGAAGCAAAAACAATTGCACTGAATTAAAGGAAATGATTGGAAATGTAATAGAAAATCGAAGTTTTTTTTTGCAGAAGAATCTTATATGTATGCATTGCATTACAAATAAACGCTGACTGGGTAAATTAGAAAAAAAAAAAAAAAGAAAGTAGTTTGGGATTTTTTTCTCGCACAGTTAACCCAATTATTATGTACCTAGATTTATGTATATCATTTCAGTTTTATCCCACACAAAGGAAACTAAAATCATCCCTGATCAAATTTAGAAAGGGCCATTAGCAATCGGAGATGAAAGTTCACATCAAACAAACAAGTAAGGCTCTTTTATGCTACGCCTCAACTATTCGTCTATGATGGACTGGACATGATGACTGCATCAGTTATTATGAAAAAGATGTTTAGGTACTTATCATCTTTATGTTTTTTTTCATTCAGTTATAATTAAGTTTTATAGTTAGTGTTAGTTTATTTTTTATCAAACTGTTTTACTACTACAGCTTTATTCTGATATCAAATAGATTCTTTGTTGTCATTTTATAAAAACAAAAATAATAAAACTTCTATAATTTAACAGTTTATTGGTTTTATTTTATAAGGACAATGGCGAATTGATGAAAGCCTACCACAAACTGAGTGCAACAGTTTGGCGCCCAACGTGTGTACACATATACCTACTTGTGTATGTATATTACATCTTTGCCTATGCAGCTTTTTGGCCTTAGGTTTTTTTAACTTATTCATTGATGTGTCAATAGTTTTTCCTCAATTTTGATTATATGCAAATATGTACAGTGACTATTTTGCTATGAATAGTTGCGTCAATTGAAGTGGCAAAAAATTGAAATGACATTAAATGTTAATACGGATTTTGATTTTATTTATTCATGTTCCGTTGAACACTAGCTTCTTATTAAAATGCATTTAATCTTGTTTTGTGTATCTAATATTTGGTTAATATAAAAAATACATAACATACATATACATTATGTATATATCTAATACAAATAAGATCAGGAAAAAATTTACAAATTGTGTACGGCGGCGTTTTGAACCGTATGGTATCATTAGAATACTGCAGAAAATAAACTTTGTTGAAAACTATTTTCAACCTTGTTAAAATGGAAGTAGAACATACAAACAAAATTGCAAACATTTGTTATGAAGATTTTAAAATAATTTTTAAATTATTTCAACATTTTTCAATATTGAATTTACATATATGTATGTATGTAACATCTAATGACAACCTTGTGTTGTGTGGTAGTGAGCCTTAACTCTATTTATTCTCGATTACCTCAATGAAACTAGAAACTATTTAAATGTAAAGGAGTGTCCACAATATTTTGATTTATGTATTAATGTTGAGTAAGTAAGTGTGCTTTCATTTCAATCATGTTAGATTTCATTTTACGATTGATTTTCGACACTATAATCCGGTGTATGTTTACGTGGCCCAACGTTGGGTGCCAATTGCTGCATTTTTTTTTTCTTTATTCATGAATGAGTTCAATCTAAGATGGCAATCTTTAACCAATAAAATTTGAACAACTCAACAGATTTTATTGAAAATTTAAAATACGATAAAAAGATGGCATAAGAAAAAGAAATAATCAAAATAAATTTCTACCCACTAAAACACCTTCTAACAAAAATTAATTTTGTTGTCAATATTAATAAAGTCATGGGTTGCGTTCTTATAAAATTTTATATGTAATGTTCTTTGTTAAATTTTTTTTGTACTAAAGAAAGTTATTTTGCTACGCTCACTTTTTTGACAATTTATTTTATTTTGCATTTGCAGTCTTAGCTTCAAAAAAAAAGGTTTTTATAAAATTTTCAGGTATAATATAGAATATTTTAGGGAATATGTAATTAAAAATAATTATCTGACACGTTCTATTTTTTTTTAATTGTAAGAACCGCTTTGAATACAGCTAGCATTAATTTTTCTCAGAAAAAATCATTTTACTTTATGTGCTGTTATGAATTTATCGAATGATTTTCATCAAACAAAGTTTTGTATTTAAAATTTAAATAGGTCAAATTTTTAATTTGATTTTAAAATTTATTTTCATTCACACAAATTTTTTCCTTTTAAGCCTCCCATTGGAAGTTATTGTAGTTGATTCGATTTGTCGAATCAATAAATTTGACAATTCTCCATATTTATAGGTCTCTGGATTTGGAATCCATCATTTTTAGACGCGCCGTGAGCTATAGCTTTAATTGAAACTCATATTAAAAAAATTTCTTCTTTTGACCCAACTTTTACGCTGAGTTTTTATGCATCTTGTGCCAAACATCATGTTTTTGTTACACCTACAGTTTGTTACATTTGTTGTTATAAAAATACTATTGCTAAATTTTGCATATCTGTATTTAAGAAGCTGTATACACAGATGCTTCTAGACTTGAAAAAAGTTTAGGGGCTTATTGCGAGAGTCTATTCGAAAAAAGTCTATTCGACAAAAGTCGATCAAAATTATTGATAGAATTGAAATTTATTTATTTATTTTTTTTTTTTTTTTATTTATTGTTAAATAAAAACAGCTGTACATCAAGATTGACTTATAAATTGTACAGGATATATTACATTTGTAGTTGGGATATTCAAGAGTATCTACTTAGTTAATTTTAAAATCAAAGCAAAATATTAATAATAATTTATATAAACAATAAAATACAATTTTTTTAATAAAGTTAAATTACATAAACAATTAAAATTAAAGTCGCAAATAGCAGAAAACAAAATTTAAAAAGTATATTTCAGCTCATATCAGCAAGATGTTCAAAGCATAGTTTATGAAACTTTCTGTTTTCGATATACCCGACCTCATATGACTGGGAAGATTATTCCACAGTCTGACAGCATAAATGAAAAATTGTCTGCGTGATGTTAAACAGGAATATATTGAGGAACGCAGTAAAATATGACGATTTGATGAACAAAAATGAAGTTTGTTGAATAAATAATTGGGAGTCTTGTTAACAATTATTTTAAAAATAAAGGAGCAGCAACGATACTTGAAGAAAGCTTCCAAGTTACAACCTACAAGTTGACGAGCCTGAGACGAAACGTGGTCGAACCTACGAAGGTTGAATACGAACCGGGCAATGGCATTGAATGCAATCCTTAACTTATGAAGTGAATTGAAATCAGGATCAGCGAACAATTCACACCCATACGATACTATAGGTATAATAAGAGATTTGACCAGCCTTAGTTTGACCTGAGTTGGTAAAATTGCTTTTGTAACTGATAGCCCTCTAAGTGAAGAATAAATCTTGGCGATAACCGAATCTATATGCGTGTCCCACGTTCGTCTATTGTTGAAAATTATTCCTAGATTTTTAGCACTTCTGACATATTCAATTTGACATGAGTTTAAAAGGACGGGTGGAAAGTTTTGAAGGTGGGGTTGATTTTTGGATATTGGGATGGCTTTCGTTTTTTCGGGATTAAGTCGAAGCCCATTGCGTGTGGACCAATCGTATATTGAGCATAAATCAGTGTTCATTTTAGCTAAAGCGTCCTCAATCATGCCTATAGGAAAACTAATATATAACTGGACATCGTCCGCATAGATATGAAACTGACAATAAGATAAAATAGATGGTAAGTCATTTATAAATAAAGAGAAAAGCAGAGGTCCAAGAATTGATCCTTGAGGAACACCAGAATTAACAGAAAGGAACGAAGACAGTTTACCATTACAAGATACAGTTTGCATGCGATTGTTTAAATTTGGTGTATAAATATGGTGTACCAGGAGACTCTGGTACACCAACAATTACAGCATCACAACAAATTTTCTCTCTCTCCAGTTGATCAACGACGAGCTCAAGTCTTTTGACATCTTGATGTGCTTTGTTTAGCTTTTGTTCGAAAATTAATCTATTTTCTCTAATCTGGGCATTTAGGCGATCTTCCAGAGCAGTGAGTTTGGCATCCAGAGATTGATTGAAAGTCACCATCCACTCCTCCAACTTTTCTTCCATACGGCTCCACAGTTTGTCAGCAATGCCAGTTGAATTGTTTGCAGCAACATCTCTCGGACAGGAATCACAATCACTGCCTTGTTGTTGCCCACGGTATCGCTTATTGGCTTTTGGAGGAATATTTAGATCGCGATAATAAAGAACAATTTAACAAAAAAAAAGAAAAAGGAACTTAGTATTTCTTTTAATGAAAATTGAACTTCAAAGAAATGCAGCGCAAGAATTAGGCAAGGTAATGTGCTTGATTTTATGCACTTAAACTGGGAGATTTACAATGTAAAGGGAATTTAATCGGACGACGAAAAATACACGTCTAGTTACTTTGCATTATATTTTGTCATTCAAATAGAAAAAAATATAAAATATTCAGTACAAATATTAAAAGTCAAATAGAAAAATATTAACGAATAGAAATTTTAAATAACGATAGTGACTTTAATTCTATTCGACAAGATTCTATTTCATCCGCAATAAGCCCCTTAGTTACTTTGAACTCGTAGAGGGAAATTAAATTCTAAAAACTAGTCATTTAAGAATAAAATTACCAATAACTGATTTGGATTTTTGACAACGTTGCGATTGGCTTTCAAGTTCGAAAACTTGGTTTTTTTTAGACCAATATCATAAACAACTTAGCAAAAAGTCAGAACTAGCGTATCTAACGCAAGCACGGTACATATATTAAAGGTAATATCATTAGCGTTTTCATTTTTGTTCTGTTCTGCGCATCTATCAAAATCGATAAAAATGGTGGATCCAGTGCCCATTTACATGTCAAATTTCGGTATTTGTTGTTGTTTTTAATATTGATGTGAAGTTTTTGGAGCACTCAGCAACCATTTTTTAATTTCTGACAGTTTCAATTCTGACAACCTGCGCAAGATAATACCTTATATTTGTGTACTGTGTAACTCAAGGTCTTGCTGCTATGCGACGGCAAAAGGTTACTGGAATCTGTTTCTCAATTATTTCAATTTTGTAGAAAAAAGAACAAAGAAAACAAAGGACAATGTAGGTAGTGTACTGCAGTATTATATTTCATTTTAATTATTTTGTATGCTAAAATATAATCGGGTTTTCCTTTGGTAAATTCAGATTTTTGCCTGAAATGTGATTTTTTTTTATCCACAGCTGTGATCCACCTGGCGGATGGATTACGATTTCAGGTTGATTTTTTTTGTCATAGTATAAGTGTATATTCAATGCTAGTGGTCGTGTACTTTGGTACACGATACCAAAGTTTATAATTAAATATGTTATTATATTTTGGGCTTTAGGTCCGATAAAGGTAGAATCTTCCATAGGGTTAATTTTTGTATATACTTGTTTTATAAGTTATTATAGTAGAGCATTAGTAGAGCTGTCGTATTTTTCTTTGTCAAAAATTTTAAAAGGTAGTCATTTTAGATATGTATTTATGTATGTTCTTCAGGATGATTATTCATTATCCTTCATAATTTTAAGGGATGGTAATCCATAAGGTAATTGAGTTTTTTTAAAATGGCCATCTTTCAAAATTCGAAAAAAAATATTTTTTCAAAAGATAGACAAATTTTAAAGGGTGTTCATTTTAGCTCATTGTGTTTCTTTACAATTTGTACCTTCAAATTTTTGATATAAGAAAATTAGAGAAAATTTTAAACAAAAAATAATCGCATTAAAAAAAAAAAAAAATATATGTATACAGGGTGATCGGTATAAGATAGGTTGGGTTAATACTATTCACTTACACAACTTAATTTAAAATGAGAATCAAAGAAGAGATTTCTGGCTTTCCAAAAAGGTATAGCATGGCATTTTAAATTGTACCGTTGTTTTTAAATATTTGTTTTCTGTTTTAAGTCAATTTTTTTTAGAAAATTGCCCCTCCTGCGTAAACGGGGGGAAATAGACCCCCCTCCTTTACGATTTTTTTCTTGTCTTAATCCAACCTACTCACTCCAGCAGTTTGGTGCATCTTATACCGATCACCCTGTATATCTAGCAGTGGTGGCCAGGGTTCTTTGGGCCCCCATTTTTAAAAATCTATTTTTTCGATATAACTGTGGGTGATGGTCAAAAAATTTTAATGGTCATTTATTTGGTCATCTTTTAGAAAAAAAAAATAGACAGGTTATAAATATTCCCAAAATGGCAAACCAAAAACAAATGATTTAAAACATAAGAACACAACATCAAAGATATCTCTTACAGCCATATTATTATCTGGATGTAAATCATACAAATTCAATGTAAATTCATCTGGATTTAAGTTTAAATCTGGATGTATCGAGTGAATAATATGGTGGTTAAAGTTGAACTTTTCCTCCTGGGCCCACCTGGGCCCTAAACTTCTTGAAGATGCTGCGTATAAAAGAATTTAACTACTCAGGAATCTCCTATAGTCAGATTTTTCCCACAAATATGGTCTTTTTCATTTACGAAGGGGTGTGTCGGCCATTATATGTTAGTATGTGTGAACCTGGTGAACCATCTGCATTAGAATACGAAATTTTTTTTTTATACACTTTTTGAAAAATAGAGTTGGACTTACGCCTTACTGAAATCTAACAAGATCAGAATTCCTAAGGAAAATTTCTAAGTTTAGCTAATAAAAAAAATACTGATATTTTAAATTTAAGTAGCTATTTATAGAGTGAAAGCGGGTTGAAAACAAAAAATCGTAGATATCCGATTATGGGAATGATAATTTGTTTTTATATTAGGAAAGAAAGATTGCTCGCTCCTCCCACAGGCCTAGAAAAACACATCGTCACGCATTTACTCGATGCAAAACAAAATTTTTAATTATTTAAAAAAAAGAGGGCCTTATTTATTTATTAAGAACTTACAATGTTTATAGAGTAAGTATAGCGTTGTATTGTCATGTAGAGATCTGGGTTCGATTCCCAGCCACTACCACCTAAACACAAAAGTGTTTTTGTTTTTCAGAGATACTGCCTCTTGCAAGGAACTGAAAAACCTCCAAGAGTATCTCTTGTCATAGAAAAGTTCCGCTCACATTAGCCACTTTGATTCGGCAGTAAACTGTAGGTCCCCTCCATTCCTGCAGACACTCACACAGGAATGGTTAAGATAACTTTGTCTTTCGATACTTTTTCCTTTCGAAACTTTATTTTTCGAACCTTTGTCCTTCTCGAGACTTAAGCCCTATTCACAAGAGAGCGACCAACGAATGACGAGTTTATGAATAAAAATGATCTTAAAACCTTTAATAACCTAAATTCTTCACAAAATGTAAATAAAATGATAAAAAAGTAATTTAGATGCATGTTTACATACTTACTAAAATTTTCATTTTAATTACTATAATACAAGATAAATTTAAGAAAAGAAATTGGTGGTAACGAATTGCAATCGTTCGCGACGACCAATTTCTTTTCTCAAATTTATCTTATTTAAGTAATCAAAATGAAAATTTTAGTATTAAAAAATTAATCTAGCTTAAATTTATATAATTTTATTAAAAATTTTATGAAGAATTAATTCGTCATTCGTTGCTCGCTCTCTTTTGTGAATGGGGGGGATAGTCTTTCGATATTCTGTTATTATTTCCTTTTTAGTTGTCCAATAAAATCGCAATAATTTGAATTTATCCACTGTTAAACGATTTCTTTCTTAAAACATGCCCATAAATCATATTCCAAAATTGTCCCTTAATTAAGAAAAACCCTACATTTGTTTGTAAAAGGTAAAGGACTCATGAAAATAACTCCAGAAATCTCTTAGAAAAAAGAAGAAAATATTTTTGTGAATAATTTTGGAAAAATTTTAGAATTTCAGTAAGGAAATTGTCCCGGAATATTGAAAACATACTCTTCATCCCCATTGAAAAAAGCTAGAAAATAGAATGTAAACTGCGCCAGAACTAATCATGCATATACAGTAAAACCCGCTTAACAGAAACCCGCTTAAGAGAAAACCCCGCTTATCTGAAACACTTTTTTCATCCCCGAGTATTTTTCGACTAATTACCTTTAAAACACTCCGCTTAAGCAAAACTCGCTTAACTGAAATACCCAGATACCTGAAACATATTTTCAGTTCAATTTTATATTTTTCATTGAAAAAACTCTCTTAAGTGACAAAAAAAAATTGAATCGCACAGAACGAAAAAATTGATGAATCTTTTCGTTATTTTTCACCTTTACCATTTTCAACACGAAAATGACATTTCAATTTCTGATAAATTTTTTAGCTGCTTCGATTTAAAGTTTTTTTTTTGCATTCCGAAACGTCAAAGCGTAATATTTCTACAAAGCATCAAGTTTGCGTTGCTGATGCGTATGAAAACTGTAGGTATAACTTCCGCATCAAAACATTTTCTACATTTTGGAACTCAGCCTACTTTAGTTATCTCAGTTACGAACAAAGTTTTTGAATTCGCTTGGTCACTTTCTGACGGAGCAAAATCGCGGTAGATTGCCTAGCGGCACGAGTGGACGAATTATCCCACCAGCCACGCACCACGTTTTACTTTTCAAACCGGAGCACCACTGTGCCTTCCTCCCTCTGCGGCGCGCGGCAGTAGTGTAAGTACATTTGCAACAGCTATGTTAACCCCCTTTGAATATTGGTTAATTTAATCCCTTTAATTCCTTTTGAATATTAGTTGATTTGGAGTTATATGTTAGAATTCTGTTCCAATGTCCCGAATCATTGATTATGGATCTGGTTCTGACAAATTGTTTAAAAAAATGGCAATTACTTAAGATGAGCTTTGTAGCATGCAATACTACATGTCTTTTGGCTTTCTTTCATGAAACAAATATCTGGTGCCAGTTCAAAAATAAAAACTAACAAAATGTACAATATAAAAAATTTTAAACCACGAGAATTAAAAACAACACCAGCATACACCAGCATATGCAACTAAATTGGATACAACAAAAGTGACCATTTACTTAAAATTAATAAAAAGGATAACTTAAAAGCAATATAATCATACCTACTTAAATGCTATAATACAAAAACGCCACAAAGATCGTGTTTTTTGTGGCTTCCGTCCGGGGTTAAGATTACTCAAAATGTCTCTCAGATTCAAATTCGCACTCTTCAGTGTCAAGATGCGAACGATTGTCATTAATTTTTAAGGAAAATAGTGCTTTAGATGCATTTTTTGTCTTAACCAACAACGACAACATTATTGGTTATGGAATTTTTGGAATTTTCAGCGCACGCGAAAAGGCTTGCACCTAAAACTAAATTTATCCCAAATTGATTTGAATTACATTTTTTTTTTTTTCAAGTCGAATCAAAATTTATAATCAAATAAGTTTTTTGAAGAAATAAAAATGTTATTAAACCAAGTTCTAAGTCTCTAGACCCCCGAATTCGAGGGTCCAAGTTTATCGAAGTTCTATCTCAAACTGAGATCCAAATCGAAGTTCTAACGCATTAGAACTCGGTGAAGAAATGAGAATCAAGTTCAAATTTTTCGATAAACCGAGTTTTAGGGGTTAGAACTTTGTCAAGAAATTGTCTGTAAAATACTTAAAACGTATTGAGTTCATATTTACACCTTTTTTTCATTATGGTTTCAAGATGCAAGAAGTAGCCCTTGGAGGTTTGATACCCAGCCTCGGCCTCCTAAAACTAAAAAAAATTTTTTTGGAGCTACTTGCGAATAAGTGTCAAATCGTAATCATAGAAAAATTCCGCTCAATTTTCGTTCGGATTCGGCAATAAACTGTATGTCCCCTCCATTCCTGCAGACGTGAACACCAGGAATGATTGAGAGTTGTAAGTCACTAGGCCCTTGTTCTTCATGACCTGTTGTGCCACCAAATTTATTAATTTTTGTTTTCAATATGAATCAAGCAAGTGCCCTTAATCTGAGCCACCCTAATACGAAAAACAATACAGCTGACTAACCATCTTAAAATTAAATTATGAAACCTGGATAACACAATATGTATAAAATCTTTTTGGTACACAAAAAAAAATAATTAATCTCTTCGTTGTACCTACTGCAACAGTCCAAAGCTTGGACTTATAGTTGAAAACTTAAGTATTCTTACTGCTTACCTTTTGTTTTATTATCAACAATAGATAATCCTTTACGAAACATATGGCCATATGACTTCTTTATCACCACAACAGCTTCAATCAACATCTTCAAATCTCAACCTAAATGCTTTGATGGAAATCTTCTCGAATGTAAATTAACTAAATATAGAAAATAAAAAGAAAATGAAAACAAAAATGCTTTATAAATTTACGCACAGTAAGTGAATATCTAACATTTTACCATCGCACCCACACATAATGCCCTCCAGTTTATACAACCAACAATCAAAAGCATGCGTTAGAATGGATATTCCATCAGGATTTGTATTTTTTTTTATTCAACCAATCAAAAGTCCGAACAGAGCCCATTGATGGGAAGCTTTTCTTTTAAGTATAAAAGCGAGTCATTTGCAACTAGTAAGTCACACAAAACGTTCTCATCTCAACGAGTGCAAGTGTATTAGCCAAAGTATACGTTATATTTAAAAAAAATCTTTTGTGTGAAACTTTTAAGTTAATAAATTTTGACGTTAAAACAGTTTTAAAACAAAAATTCTCTCCATATACAAGGTGAGTACATAATTTTTTTTTTAGTTAATATAAGTAATAATGAAATATGACAAAAAAGGATATTTTCAGTTATGTGTATTTTTTTTTTCGTGGTAAAAACATACCAAACATACCTTTGGGCTTAAACGTGAATTGTGCATTGTTGAATTATTACAAAATTGCCATAAATATTTTTTATCTGTAAGTGATTTGTTTCAGTTTATGTGTCATCTTCTAAAAACTAACTGAACCAAATACTTAAGTGAGTGGAGAAACGATTTTTCCATTGAATCAATGAATATAGTCATTAAAACGTTAATGAAGCTGTTTATTTCATAATAATCATTGAGTCAAGTAACTTATTTTATTAAACTAACTTTGAATGATTTGATTAATGACTTAGTCCTTGCATAAGCAAGTTTCTTTGCTAAGTCAACGAACTTATTCATTGAATAATGAACTAAATTCATAACTCATAAGTTTTTACTTAACATAAAATATGAATATGACTATTTCAGTCAAGAAAGAAGAATTTTTTTTTAATAAAAGCTGTTGAATTGTTGATTCGAAATAAGCTTTTAACAGCCATTCACCCGTCTTGTTAACAATCAGTAAGTTGTTAAATTTTTTTTCCTACAAAAATTAAGTCACAATTAAAGCTCAACAGCTTTAAATTCCATTATCATTAATGTAGTATGGATTTCGCTCAATGAACAAAATGATTTGTTGGTTAAAAAAAACATTTTGAGTATGCAATAAAATTTTTCGTTGATTTCAACATTAAAATGACAACAACAGATTTCTATGAATTTCGTTTATTAAATTATGAAAAATTTCAGAAAATCAAACAAGTGGTTGTGAAGGTGTAAAAGTATGTGCATACATTTTCACTATTCCCGTTCATAACTACAGCATAAATGTATTGTATACTATAACAGTAGCTCCAATTGTTGTCCATATATGCTTAACATACGGAATTAAGAGTGCAGTTAATATATTTTACAGGATATTTAAGCTTCTGAATATAATTTAAATTCGGGATCTTGCGAATTTAAAAATAAGGCGATGGAAAAGTACATAAAAGTGAATCATACCACATTTATAGTTCCTGCCAGAGCAATTTTGGGTGAACTGATTTCCTTCAAATTTCATACAGAATATACCTTTGTGATTTCCTTGAGGAAAAATTCTAATTTTTTGTGTGCTTTATTTTAATCTTCTTAAACTTCTTAGGAACTTTTTGCGTTTATGGGTTTCAATTATTTTTTTTTAAGAAAAAATTCATATACCAGAAGAATTTTGATGATTTAAAAAAAAATAATTTTCAAACTCAGATTTGTTTTGCATACAGCTACTTCTAAAACAGACAGATAATATTGCTTTCCGAATTTGTACAAACAAATATTTAGTTATATTCAAAAGTAAATTTTAAAAATAAAAAAAAATATATTTTCAAAATAAGCCATTGCCTTTTCCGACATTTTTATTTTTATCAAGGAGAAAAAAAAACAACAAAACATCAAAAATGGAATCTTAACAACCTATTTAAATTTTTTTCGTGATTCTGATTTTATATATATGTATTTTTTTTAAATTCAAACTAAATATATCTATTTTAATTTAAGGTAAAAATTAGAAATTCTAAATTTTAGTTCTAAATTAATAAAATCAAGAATTCATGTGATGGAAAATTTATTATGTTTTCATAATAATTATTCAGGTGGGTCTTAGTTTTTTAGTACTAGGCTGTAAAAAATCATAGATTCGCTTCTTTTTCAAAAGTTTTAATATTAAATAACTCTCACTGAAACGAATAAGGAATTACGTATTGATTATATAAGAAAATACCTTCATATAGCGATAATCACAAATCAAAACTTCGAAATGCGTCGTAAAAATATTATAAATAAAGTTGTAACAAATTGTAGTAGCCGTGGCGTGATGGTTAGTGCGATGGACTGCCATGCCGGAGGTCTAAGGTTCGATCCCCAGCCTCGCCACCTATTTATTTAAAAAGAAAAAACGGCTACTGCCTCTTGCGAGGAATTGACAAATCATCCAAGAGTATCTCCTGTCACAGAAAAGTGCCGCTCGTTAGCCGTTCGGATCCGGAAATAAACTGTAGGTCCCCTCCATTCCTGTAGACACGCACACAGGAATGGTTGAGAGTTGTAAGTCACTAGGCCCTAGTTCTTCATGAGCTGTTGTGCCATCAAATTTATTTATTTTTTATAACAAATTGTTTAAAAAAATTAAATTTAAAAAATTTTAACATAAATATCTATTTAATTTTTATTTATCATGCACATACATATAAAAAAAATTGGTTTCAATTTTTTTGGTTTAAGTGTTTTAAAAGTTAATAGTTTAATGATAAATTGAAAACTTTAAAAGAAGTTTAGATCCAATAAAGAATTAAAACAAATTATTCAACTTCAAAAGACAATGTTCAGCCCTCGTTCTTAAATGTATTTTTTTTATTTACAAGTTCCTATAGTTATCCGTCATTTGAAAAAGGGTAATTGGATAAACTTTGTCATTTTAGTTATACAAATCTTCAATAATCTTATCTAATCTAAGCCTAATTCGCATTGTTATACGTTTTTACTGAAGAGACCATAATGCCATAGATAGCAATATCTATAGGTTTTGTTAAAGCAATGCAAACTAAAACTATAATTATTTGCTATGAAAGTATTAAATATGTAACAATAAAGTTCATTAAGACTCAACAATTCATAATAAATCATGAAACCTGTCAGTAGTAAGAGCTTCTATAGTATAAAACTTGACAAATATGCTCAAAGACTAAAATATTATATCATTTTTTTTGATGGACACTTTTTATGTATAAGATATAAAGGCCGCCCATTTGCTGAAACTAAATACTAAAAATTTAAGCTTCGTCTTAGCAAATATGCCTTAAGTCAGTTATTAAAACTTTGCTTTTTTTTTAAACAAAAATAATCCCTAACGAGCTTAATATTGATGAGGCTTTAATTGCTTGCAGAGTGCAACAGAAAATAGACTATCCAAAACTTTTTAGCAACGAATTCAAAAAAATTCATTCTCACTTTTTGAGAACCAAATCGATGAATTTTGTTTTTGTTTTAACGGGGTTATCCAAAGCTTCGGAGAGTTAAATAAAAAAGCTTCTTCGATTTAATTTTTTTTTTGCATTCCAAAACGTCAGGCTTATGCAATGTAATATTTCTACAAAGCATCAAGTTTGCGTTGCTGATGCGTATGAAAAATGTAGGCATTACTTCCGCATCAAACCATTTTCTACATTTTGAAACTCAGCCTTCATCACTCAATCTTTTTGACATTATGTAACTTTGATATCTTTCCTACATCTCGGCAAATTGTCAAAATTTTAAGTGAAATGAACAATGAATTAAAATAAATAAATAAATTTGGTTGCACAACAGCTCATGAAGAACTATAAGACCTAGTAATTTACAACTCAATCATTCATGTGTGCGTTTCTGCAGGAATGGAGGGGACCCACCGTGTATTGCCGAATCCGAACGGCTTTTGTGAGCGGCACTTTTCTATGACAAGAGATACTCTTGGAGGTTTTGTCAGTTCCTCGAAAGAGGCAGTAGCAGTTTTTTTTTGTTATTATTAGGTGGACGGGGCTGAGGATCGAGCCTAGACCTCCGGTGGCGGCGGCGGCGGTGTAACAGTCCTACGCACTAACTATCATGCCACTATTATGTCGTGATTTGACATAAGTAAAAGAGCACTGGATTCGCCATTTTCTTTTCGGTATACTTAACTATCCGAAGCCCGAAAAAAAAATGTTTGTGCTATATTTTTTTTAAAATGGCAATTTTCTTGCCATATGAAAAAAACCACATGCTCTTTAATTTTGTTAAAAAAAAAAAACAATGTTATTACGGGGTATATAATCATTAAGATATCACTTACTCTATTCATGTATTGTCAAAAAATGAAGTTTGCCAAATTTTTACATAATTTGGACAAATTTTTATCAAATTTCATGAAAATGGAAATAAAAAAGCTTGTTATATTCATCTTTTTGGTGCCATCGTACAACAAGGAAATTATTCTGTCATGATAAGGCCACTCAGTATCTGATCATGTGATGGGCAATTTGAGGAACAGCTGATTATTTCGACATTTGACATTTGGTAAACATTTTAATTGTTTGCGTTCGGGTGATAGTGAGATATGTAGGCTATCCATCCCAAAAATTTTTAGATAGCTTGAGTTGTTGTTGCATCAGCTCACATCAGAAGTATTTCAACAAGGGATTACAACAACACAAACCTATCCCGATAGCTTTAGGTAGTTGCCCGAACGCGGCCATTTTCTTTTTCCTTTCGTCAGCTGTCAGCAGTTTTTGTTTTTGAAAGAAAATGTTACCTACTTGGTTCTGGTCGTTCTCAAACATATCGGATACTAAAGTATCTCTGATGATAGCCTACCTGACTGACACCGGCACGCAACCAATTTTTACTAAGTTGTTGCTCAGATCGAAATCTTTAATTTCTAGCCAAACATCGTTAAGCGTACGACAATAGCGCTAGGGATTGACGGTCATTTCTTTTTCATTTTTTAAAAAGTTTTTGACCAATGATACTTACAAGTACAACGCCGACCAAAAAGTTTTATTGTGGATGTAATAGCTTCTTCACAATTACTTGCTGTTTCCAGACCCCAGAAACTTCTGAAAAATATTTTTTTTGTTTAAATAAATTGGTCTTGCGAGAACGCAATCTGTATTTTGGGGCGCATTTCATGGTAAAAAAAATAAATAAATTTGGTGGCACAACGGCTCATGGAGAATCAGGACCTAGTGACTTACAACTCTCAACCATTCCAGTGTGCATGTCTGCAGGAAAGGAGGGGACCTACAGTTTATTGCCGAATCTGAACGGCTAAGGTGAGCAGCACTTTTTTATGACAAGAGATACTCTTGGAGGATTTGTCAATTCTTCGAAGGAAGTAGTAGCCCAGAAAAAACTTAAGGTGGAAGCGGCTGGTATTGAACCCAGACATCTGGCGTGACAGTCCATCGCACTAACCATTACGCCACGGGCTACTACACGGCGCATTTCATGGTAGGCGGGCTTTAATTCTGACGTGAGTTGAACTTGCAAATCCAATGCCATAAGATAAACCTTAAATTCTGAGAACTCAGAAAAATCGATAAACAGTCGTAATTGAACTGATACCTGCGATATTTTCAATCGAGCAATCAATCCGATGAAGCTCGGTATAATACGAAAACAGATTTTTTCGATGTCAGGTTTGATGACATTTTAAGGTTTTCGGATTAAACTTTGACAGAACTTTTTACTACAAATTGTAAAAATTGGCAATTTGAGAATTAAACAAACAGAAGTATAGTGTGGAAGAAAAATATGAAAATCATTTTGACAGTCTCATGGAAATGCTTCAATATTTCAATGTCTCTTGTCGAATTCCATGAAACCAAAAAATCGCTTCAGTTTAGAAAAACATAAATTTGTTTTGGAGAAAAAATTTAAGATTTTTGTAGACAAATGAAGACTTACAGGAACTTCCACACAAACTATACAGATTTGACATTTCTCAGCAATTGGAAGTTTTTTGCCGCGGTGTTTAACAAATATTCAAAAGTGTTCGTCGTTTGTTTAAATAAATTTAAAACAAATATATCTAAAATAAATAATATAATAATAATAAGGAGTACATAATTAACAGAATTAATAAAATCTGATTCCAAGTGTCCAAGCCCAAGTCCATTCATCCCTGCTTGCCGATTCATGCATTCCTTGATTGATGGGATTCGTGATGAAATTTGTTTTTTTTTTTTTCTACTATTATGAACGCACAATAAATTGTTTTCGTTTTACTTCGCAATCAATCTCTAAAATATATTTGTTTTAAATAGTACAAAACTACTCGTAAAACTGAATGCACTTTTAAATATTTGTTCAAGAGTTTGTGCATGCAATAAAGTTTACCTTTTTGCTTCAAAAATATTGTTGCTGTCAAATGGCACACACACAATCACAAAACAAAAAATCGAATTTTTTACAGATTCCTTGCAACCAAAAAAAGTATCGATTTGAAATTGTTGAAAGGAATTCTAATATGCAATCGATCTCACTCAATTAAATGGTTTGGGTGAATTTGTAACCCAGAAAAACAATTCGATACTTTTGAATGAACCTGGTTTTGATTCTGAAATCAAATCCAGAACCATTTTCTCTCGTTTTGAGAAGAAGAACTGTCATTTACGAAGAAGAGAATAAACTGTCGTTTAGACATCAATCGAAAAGGTCATTCAATTCATTTAATCAGCCAATTAATCTTAAACCTCGATTGCACAACACTTCATAGCAGTTGAACTGAGTTCAAATCTTGAACCACTGCTGAACCACGACTGGCCCTTAAACGCCTAAATTCTTCACAAAATTTAAATAAAATGATAGAAATGTAAGCTAGATTAATTTTAAATTTTAATTTTAAAAGAAATTGGTCGTCGCGAACGATCGCAATTCGCTACGAACAATTTGTTTTCTCAAATTTATCTTGTATTAGTTATTAAAACTGAAAATTTTAGTATGTAAACATGAATCTAATTTACTTTTCTATTATTTTATTTAGATTTTGAGTAGAATTTAGGTTATTAAAGGTTTTAAAATCTTATTTATTCATAAATTCGCCATTATTTGTTGGTCGCTCTCATGTGAATGGGGCTTTAGAGATGCCTGTGTGCGAAAAATGTGTACCTATTATCTGGTATGTGAACTTAAACTGAAATTATATTTCAAATACAATATGTTTTTCATTTTTGAATTAATTGCAAAAAGTTTTAAATGTTTTTAAGCCTTAAAAGTGCAAAAGTCTTCTTATACTCCAACAACAAAATATACTGGAAACAATCTGCACTTTTACTATACTAAACCTCATTATGCAACAGAACAGTACAAGAGTGTAAAATTTGAGTCCATGCAAGCCAAATAATGTCATTTATACTGTGCGCTGTTTTTCGTGTGTGTATACTTTCTGCAGTGTAACAATAAAATAGAAAAAAAAATTAAATTTTGCAATTTTACTAAGCTTGTTGTACCGGATCGTGAATACCCCTAATTTAGGTACAATGCCAAACAAATTGCGTTTATTTCTTTTAGGTACCTGCTGCAAGTAATAATCACTTAATAACGTTTGTAAACACATCGGAAATCCTATCACGATAATTATTATTACATTCACATGAAATTTGGAAATGGTTATTGGAAATTTAGTTACAAGTTGCATATGCTCTATACAAACATAAATTTTAAGTTCAATGTTTAAACCAAAGACTAATATTTGCATTAACTTGATGCCCTTATCTTTCTCTCGCATATAATCTGTTGCATCTAAACGTGCATGCATGATGCATCTAAACATCCATCCGCTCTTTACCTTTTGATATTCGACCAGGCAGGTTTTCCATTTATAGTTTTGTTCGTTTGCCATGTTGTGAAAATTTATATTGATGTCCTGTGTAAATTTACACTTGGTGCAATCATCTATCATTAGGGAGGTAATTTGTATCGCCTCCTTCTTTTTCGCATCAGGACATTCGATAATAAACTTGTAGACGGCTTACATTTCTCTTTTACCTTTTGTATGCATTTCGCCCTCATCATGATGTGATGCGCAAGGATAAGACATTAAAGCTTGGCAAAGAAATCACTCAATCACTCAAATTGAATTCATGACCAGTTTAGAGGCAATAGAAGTAGAAAAATCCACGTTAGCTAGAATCCTTGATACTTTGATAGTTTCAGGCACGCATAAACATAACAAAAAAAATATACAGCTCATGAATACCCCAGCCAGATAAGTTTCTCTGCTGCGCTGGAGTTGGAATAATGGATAAAAATTGCCATAGAAAGAGTTCCTATTTTAAATGTCATCTGCTAGTCCTTAGTAACACGTTCACCTGTGTGTAAGCCAAACAAAAAAAAAAAAGTCAAATTGTTTGCTTCTGCATAATCCTTCACATTATTACTGCTTATGCAATTTACTATAGGTGAATCTTTGTTTTACCCCTTATGCGCCTGCTATGTGTGTCGGATATGGTTTTAATCAAATTTATTTCAATTTTTTTTTCTTTTTTAATCTGTAAGTAGGTGTTTATGACTGCATAAGCACGTTGACAAGTCAACGATATCCTTAAGCAGGATTTCTACATAAATTCGTCATCTTCCTGCAGGAGAGGTATATCAGAATAAAATGATGCAAAAGTATAATGCTATATAGCCGAGCTTGGGGCTGTATTTTTCTTTGAATAACGAGTATACTCACGTATAAAATCCATCATATAATTGGTTTTACTGAAGAATAAAGATCATAAGTTCTGTATAAAAAATGATTCTTTGCAAAACTATGATATTGTATATCCTTGTTTCTGTGTGGCTGATGGGTGGTTTATCCTTGTGGTATTCAATACTCGGAATGTTTATGGATTATTTTAGAAAGCAGATTTAAAACTACATAAAGTTATCATAGAGCAAACAAAAAAAAAATAATAAAAAGGATTCGGTTCCTTGGGGAAATAATAATTCATTGATTGTTATACCCAACATCATCAGTTTTGTTGTTTGTTGAAAGTTTTGAAAACTTTGCCATCACTGCAATGGTTAAGTGAATTATAACACGATGTAAATGCAATGAGTTCAAAGAACAGAAAATTAATTCAAAATTGAAACTTGAGCTGGAAAAAGGTATGCGAAAGATTTGATTAATGTTCTAGGAATATTGACAAATTGTGAGAGTGAACTTTTTCAAAATAATATTTTACGTTATAATAAGGAAACTTTTATGGATGTTTAATAACTGCTAACATGTTAAAAGTAAATAAACATACTAACATATAGAGATTTATCGCCTTCAAAAAACAAGGACTCTAAAGGGTAAGATTTCCAGAAAATTCAAATAAATTCATATTTTTACAAATTCTTGTTGACTCATAGTTAAATGTACATAACTCTAACTGAAAAAATATTACACATTTTTCAATATAATTACGGAAAGTATTTGTCTGATGTCTTAACATTTTGATTGAGGAAGAAGTCCATAAAAGTTGATTTTTGTTATATCGTCCGTCGGTCTTTGTGTCCATGCATACCAGAGCTTAAAATGTGTACGTTCGATCAAATTTTACATTTTCCTTAAGTTCCCTGATACTCGATCGTGAACCATCTTGCTTAATTTAATTTAGACGGCGACGCTTATACAGTCCAGAATGGAATGCGGCTTCAACCAACAAGCCCCTCCATCAGCCAGTACGGTCCCTAGCAAGCTGCCTCCATTTGCGCACTGTTGTTTGAGGTCGTCCTCCACTTATGTGCGCAGACCATCAGGGGTAGATCCAAAGACTCGTTTGGCTGGTGCGTCGGTGTCCATACGCTCAAATTCTTCGATTGATCTCTGCAGCTGCACTGGTAAAACAAACGAGATAATAGTGGAGTGAAGCTCCGGGTAGACAAACTGCCTTATTCATAAACAAAAATTGGTTATTTGTATTTCAGCTCTCGTGTTCAGGGAAACTACACCATGGAATAAGAATTTTTCGAACTCAAAATAAAGGCAATTGCTTACTGCTCCATTTGAGTCCGGAAAATTGTTATTCCATGGTGTAGTTTTCCTGAACACGAGAGCTGAAATAACCATTTTTTGTTTATGAATAAGGCAGAAAGTCTTTAATCATTTCAAAATTGTATCTATCCATCGAATTATGATGTTTTGCCTGAGTGGATGATTTTGAAATTCCTTTCTCCATGACAGCATATAATTTGTCTTGTCCTCATTAACAGCCAAATCCATTTTCCCACCTCCGCTTCAATACTTGCAAATGCGCCGTTCTTCCGGCTCTGGTAATGGTCACTGGCTGAACAGAATGGTGACGCAGACGGAACCGGAGACGGAGCTGGAATAGCTGTCAAAATATTAAATACACGCAAATTCAATGTTGCGAACACAACGGAACGTAGACGCATACGGAGCTGCAGATGCAGACGGAAGAGTTCACCAACTTTTAACTTTTCACGTACGGCACTTTTGACGTTTCAATTTGTATGAAGAAAAAAAAACAACTTTTTGGGTCGGAAAAAAATATTGTGTTTATTTGTATCGCGAACAAAATTATTTATTAAAAGGAAAATTATTGGAAACAAAAAATGTGAATTCTGAGCTTGTACACAATAATATTCTTTTGTTTTTCTTCAAAATACTTTCAAAGCTGTACAGCTCCATTGTGGACATGTAAAAAAAATGACGTACGATACTTTTTGACAGCTCTTCCAGTTCCATCTGCGGCTTCAGTTCCGTCATTCCATTCTGTTCAGCCAGTCAGTATCATCAGCATAAGCAAGTAGTTTAACGGACTTTTGAAATATTGTACCTATGTCTTGCGAGTTGCTTCAAGAACGATGTTAAGGAGGTTGTATGATAACGCGTCGCATTATGCCTCAAACCTTTCTTGACATCAAAGGGTTTGATGGTGTTCTTGCCGTCTTTGATGGAGCAGAGCTAGATTTATCCATCGTCATCTTGCACTGCACAAGTGGACATGTGAGATGCGGACATAGTTCTGCATAATTCGTCTCTGTCTACGGCTTTCAAATACGACTTTAAAATCAATAAAAAGGTGGTGTGCATCGATTTGAAACTCTTGCGTTTTTTTTTTTTTTTCAAAATATGTCAAATCTTTGCCGTGCCTAAAATTAAACTGATAGGGACCGATCAGAATATAACAGATTGTTGACAAAGGGTTTTAAGCGATCACACAATACAAATGACATGATTTTGTATGCGATGTTTAGGAGACTTATACCTCTGCAGTTAGCACAGATCAGAACATCTCCCTTCTTGTGGATTTTCCACACTATACCCAGGTTCCATTCATCATACAAACTTTCATCCAGCCAAATTTGGTTGATAAATTGGTATGCTCTCTACGAATCTCCCGCTGCTGTGAATATTTCGGCTGGTAAGGCCATCCGTACCAGCAGCCTTTCACCACACTTCATTGATGTCGGGGTGGACGGAAATCTTGACCATCATCTTCCAAGTTCAATTAAGTGTTCTGTCTAAAAGCAGAATTTCATCGTTTAGCCATTACCGCACTACCACTTTATCCACTATCTCCCACTCTCATCTTGGCAGACTTCTATTCTGACCTTGTGTGGCCCTGGAAAAATCAGATCACACTTCAGTAGAATTTTCGAACATCACATCTGCCGCTACAGGTCTCAATAGACTTGGTCGCCCACTTCGCGTGTTCTCTTTTTCCTCTGGAGAAATCGACGCTCTGCCTTTCGTTTTTGCCCATAGAACTCCCGGGCTACTCACTCAGCAGCTCTGGCTCGTGATCGATGACCAAAGAAAGAAGTTTGGACCAATCAAATCGGCGATAATCCTATATAACTTTGTAATCAAGTCAATTTCAACAATGGATTTTTAAGGCAGTATTCCTTATGCAGAAATATAAATTCTCTGTGTTTAAAAATCTCCTCTTTAATATTTTCCGCGGATTTCCTTTTTTGTATATTTTTCCTAGGCTATAAACATAAATATTTTCAATACTATTTACTATAAAGTTGGTTGATGCAATAGCTTAATTAATTATTTTGAGTCTAAATTAAATCAATAATCTTGGTAATATTTTTATTTTGTTTGCATCAGATGTCATCACATATTATTGCAACTCTCATCATCTCCTCCGTACTTTTGGCCATTTTTGGAATGGGACAAACTTCAAGTGTTTCTATGGCTCCACTTTGTGAACCTGGTATAATTGACGAGATGCCACCACACATCAAGAAAGTTTGTCTTGCTTTGGAAAACTCTGATCAATTGTCGAGTGCGTTGAGGGCCTACATCAAGAACGAAGCTGCTGGTAAGTTTAAAGTTAATTTAACTTTAATTTGTTTGTTCAAAACCTATTGTTTTTGTTTTTTTTTTTTTAAGCTCTGATGTCGAAAACCGATGATCTTGTTCCATTGAACTATGGCAAGCGAACAGATGTGGATCATGTGTTTTTGAGATTTGGCAAAAGGCGTTAAGTTAATAAGGAGAATGTTATAAAATGACTGTTTTAAAGACTTAAATGTATTTCCTCTAAGCCAGCTATAATGAAAAAACTCACATAAAAAAAAAAGATGTTTTCTTCGAAAATTTATTTTTAAGAATGCAGCACACACACACAAAATTACATACATGTTAAGATTGATCTCTTTTTTTTTTTAATTAATGTATATTTGATTTTGTTGGACTTAAAATAAATTATTTATAAACGTAAATTTTGTAATATATTAAATAAAAATATAAACTAATAAAATCCTCTAAGTTGGTTGCAGTAAATATTGTTGTTTTTATTAATTTAACTATACATAGTGTCAATTATAGCTATCATATATTATTCCTCGCGTTCAAGAACCTATCCAAGGCAGTGTCAACATATCCAAAAATTTTCAGATACGTTTAGTTGTTGTTGGATCAGCTGTTTTTTTTTTTACAAAGTATTAAGCTAAGTACAGACGATTGTCAGATCTTACAATATTGTCAGATTTGTCAGTGAAAATACTGTCCCAAATATCTTACAATCGTCTGAACACACAATTTTGTCTGACAATATTGTCAGAAACGTCATTGTCAGGTAATTGTCAGATGACAATCTGACAAAAAATTGTCAGGTATCTTACAATCGTCTGAACGCACAATTTGTGTCATTGTCAGACGATTAGGACATTGTCAGACTCATTGGTCATTGTCAGATGTTTTCATTGAAAACATCTTACAATTGCTGACAATTTGTTCATTGTTCGAAATGTCAAACGGTTGGAGCCTAGTTGAGAGATAAAAAAAAAACAATCTATAATTCAACTAGACTCACTTTTATATTAAATTCCTTCTGCTGGAATAAATTAAACCATTGAAAGTATCTACTCAAATGAAGATTACGATGAAAATGAAGTGAACAGCAAATTAAAACAAGTTAAAAAAATTGGACTTCAAAATGGTCAAAAAACTATACGAGCAATCAAATAAATTTGAAGAATGCAAAACGAGGGTAGACAAGGACACTTCCTGGAACTGGTAACAACTGGCACACTGCCGCCAACTCGCTCAGATCTCAAGGCCACTTTCTGAATCAGCCGAGCTCTCTGGAGTAAGCCTGCTGAACTTTTTGCTCGCAAAGGTTTATTTCTTGATCTAAACAATATAGTGCAATTATTGCAAGGTCTTCTCATCCTTGCAAGTCTTTCAAAAATAAATGATTTAAATTCTTTTTTCTTTTTAATAAATCGATAGAGAATATGGATTTTTGTTTTATTTCTCCTTTGTAGTGTGTAAAGTCGTCCTTCGCCATCGATGTCCAGTTGTAGTTAAATTGTTTCAAATGCTCGTCCAATTGTTTTGGCATTACCACGATGACCCTAAATTTTCAAATCGCTTTGAAAGTATCGTCTTCTTGATGTAGCGACTGTACGGATTCATATTTTTAAAAATTGAAATTCTATAAAATATGTTTGATCTTGAAATCCTTAATTGAATTGAATTTTTATTGTAACTTGAATTTTTAGTGATCTACCAACCGTGTGAACAGAATATTTTCAAGCTGACAATATTGTCAGATATATAATTGTCCGAAAATTGTCAGACAAGAGCTGACAATTAAATTGTTAGAATTTGGCACAAAATCTACCAATCGTGTGAACGGACAATTTTACATTGTCAGAAATTTTGCAATTGTCAGCTAATTGTCTGCTATTGTCAGACCATTGACAGATCTGACAATATTGTAAGATCTGACAATCGTCTGTACTTAGCCTTACAACAACACAAAGTTATCCAGATCGCTTTGGATACAATCCTGAACGAGGCCATTGAGAACCTTCATTGAAAATTATGATTTAAGGCTCTCCCAAACCAACGCGATTAATCGCCGCGACAATAGAAAACAATAACAACAACGTGTTATTTTGTTTGACAACCACGTGTTGTTATTCTTGTTTTCTTTTGTCGTGGCGAATAATCGCGTTGGTTTGGGAGCGCCTTTAGTGTACATTTTGAGACGTTTAGGTTGGTTCACATGAATATTTTTCTGAAAAACTGATGCTTCTTGAGTAAATAAATTTCTATGCCCATCAGAGTTAATTAACCTTGGTCCAACAAAAATCAAAATCTGGGCTGGGATTATTTTGATCTTAAAAAAATATTGAGATTCTAATTATTATCTTTAGTAAAAAGCTATTTCTGACATCGAATAAGTAAATTTTTATGTATTTTTTCAGTTTCGATTTATCGCAGATCCTAAACTTTTTTTGTATAAATAAGTTTACTTTCAAATAATGGCTCTCCCAAACCAACGCGATTAATCGCTGCGACAAAAGAAAACAACAATAACAACACGTGGTTGTCAAACAAAACAACACGTTGTTGTTATTGTTTTCTATTGTCGTGGCGACTAATCGCGTTGGTTTGGGAGAGCCTTAAATTGTCAATTTTCGTTATATATGTAGCGTTTTAGCAGTTTTGGTTTGTTTTACAAGCACAATTTTGTTTGTTGTTTTCCAAGTACAATTTTCTATTTGATAAATTTTCCATAACACCAAATACTGATGTTTAAAAAAAATTGTTAAAAAGAAAAATCTTGCATCCTAAACTAAAAACTAATTGATTTGTGCGTTAGTCTGTGCGTATGTGATTCTATGAGTCAGTGCGTCCACACGTCAGTGGCGGACTAATCTTGTTAGAGGCCCGTGTCAGCAATGTTAAATGAAGCCCCGTTTTGTAGTTTTACGTCAGGTTTTACGAGAAAAATAAAACATCAGATACCTTAGTAATTTAATTATGTATATACACGTACGGGCTCAGAACATAAGAATACACATCAGAATTAGGCAAAGCAAAAAACAGGTAGAGGGCAAAAAACCAATGAATATAGCCTAGGAAAATTAGGCAAACAAAAATGGCCAAATTACAAAAAATTCCGACAAAGCTGAATATTGATTTTTGTATCTTAAGCGCATTTTCTAAAAATTTGGCCTAGAGCAAACTTTTTTCGGGGGTGAAAGTGGTTGAATTTTAGTTTCTTCCAAATTTTTCAAAAACTATCAGTGTATTTAAAAAAATGTGAAGGCAAAAGGTTATAATCCTTATTATACGGTTGTCAATTGATAAATTTCAAAATTCGGGGGAGGGGGGGGGGGGGGGTAAACTCACATCTCATTTTATTTTTTTTAAACAAGATATCGATCGGTACAAATTATAATAATTAGTGAAAAAAAAAAACTAAATGATATTTTTAGCTATTTTCTTAAGAAATATTATTTGGCTTAGGCTTAGCGCTTAAAGCCCTTCCACACTATCCCATTAAGTATTAACACATGTAAAAAAAGTGGGAAGCAAATCATGTATAATAGTGTGGAAACAAAATATGAAATTTCATTCCACACGACTTGACAACGCATCTCATATAATTTGACATGTGTTAACACAAGAAAAGGATTGATTATAAAATCATCGCGCATTCCATCCCATTTGGAAGTTTTAGGTTATGGTGAATTGATTTGTTTGGAAGCAAGTGTGGAAGCAAAATATGAAAATCATTTTTTAGTCCATGGAAATGTTACACAATTTTGGCCGAACCTTGCATTTTTTTGATGGATCTGTAGGGGGGGTCAGTGTAAGTGTAAAACCGAGTTTTCGGGGTTGAAAGCCCCCCCATCGGGCCGCCATTTTGGAAAAGGGGGCGTTAAACAACCTTCGTAATATCTTGAGAACCATACATCGCACAAACAAACTTTTAGCGTATTTATGAAGAGAATTTAATTCTCTACAATTTATGTTGACGCACTTTTTATCGTAAAATTGAAAACAAAAAAGTTATAACCAAAAAATTATGAAGGTTTTCAGAAATTTATCTTAAAGAGGATATAAAATAAATAAACAAAAAAAAATGATATTTTTCTTGGCAATGGTCATCTTTTTTTATTATTATTTGTATTGTATTATTTATACTAGAATGTCAGTTTATTAGACTTGACCATCCTTTATTCCGTCAATTTCATTGAATTTTGAACAACAACAACAACTTAAAGGTGCTACCACCAATTGCTTACGAATTAATTTTGGGTATTTTAATTCGTTTTATTTTTGTTTGGCTAGAGATATAGCTATTTCAAGGGGTGCCAAGCCCTATCATCAGTCTCCTTTATAGTGGTGCTGAGCTTTTAATCCAATTTTATTTGAAAAACTTTCTACACATCATGCGGTATTTGAACCACGCATCAGATTTTGCTCAGTCTTCGGAGCTGTGTACCCTACGTACTATGCCACCGTTGACCACTGACGTCACAGGTCTAGGTGTGCTGTTTGTTTATCAATTGCATTTGGAGCATCAGCATTTTTATCTTTTTTTGATTATAACTTTTTTGTTTTCAATTTTACGATAAAAAGTAAGTTAACATAAATTGTAGAGAATTAAATTTTCTTCATAAATACGCTGAAATTTTGTTTGTGCGATATATGGTTCTCAAGATATTGCGAAGGGCGTTTAACGCCCCCTTTTCTAAAATGGCGGCCGAATGGGGGGCTTTCAACCCCGAAAACTCGGTTTTACACTTACACTGATCCCCCCTACAGATCTATCAAAAAAAAAATTTGCCTGTATAAAATGCAAGGTTGATGTAACATTTCAATGGACTATTTGTCAAACAAATTTGGTAGTCATTATCTAATTTTTAATTTTCTTTTTTTTTTTGTTCTCTCCATTCTCTCCTATCTGCCCTATCTGCTATCCGGCTTTAAAAGTAAATAAGGGCTTTTCTTAATTTATATATAAATAGCCTTGAATAAATTTTGTGGTATCATTTTCTCAAAAAGTATAAATTTTATATGGTTGGAAAGCCACAATTGCGGCGATGTGCAAACTATACTTGAGAAATGCATTTCCACACTGTGGGTCATTTTTGTTTTTGTACTGTCGAATACTGTACATATTTAAAAAAAAATCAAATAAAATAAAAAAATTTTCTTCCTTCAATATTTTCAAACAAATTGTTTGAGAAATTGAAAGTTTTCTCCTTCATATAGTGTCAGTTTTTGTTGGCCGAGTTTGGGCCACGGGACGATACTATGAGATTTAAAAAAACTTCATAACATGACTCCAAGCAACCAACACTTTTAACCGATGATGATAACATTATTTCTATTAAGAAATGCGTAACAGAATGTTTAAAATTATTGTAAAGCACTGCTTTACAAAATCCTGCAAATAATTAAAAAAAAAGTTACAAAAATTTGTTTTAATTTTTCAAAACTTTTTTCTATTATTCGCAGAATTTTCTTTAAAAGAATTTTGAAAGGCAGAATTTTGTAAGCAGAATTTAGACAAAAGAATTTTGACCCAGACAACCCTCCTAACGTAGATATTCAGTGTTTAAAAAAACTCTGTTTCATTATTTTGACTGAAAAGTTAATTTTAACAGCTTGTGGCCTGCATATTAGGGTGTATTTCCCAAAATCAATTTTTGTTAGGATCAGACACCCCCTGCACATAAAGTTTATGTCCTACAGTAAATTTATGGCCCAAAAAAAACTTGGCCGAGCTCATTAACCCGTGCATCTAAAGCCATAGTCTTCCCATTTAAATTTTTACGGAATTTATAAACTTCTTAGGTTTTTTTTTTCTCGCGAAGAACTGCACATATTCATAATTTTCTTGTTGATTTTGGGCAACCGACCCCTGACCCCCCTCCCCTTTCTACTGAGATTTTTTTTTATTAATGAGAACTACGCGGACCGTTATGAATTACTGGAAAATTAACAAAAAGTTATTGAACAACCTTTTAGTTAATCGGATTATAAGGTCCAAAATTTCAATATTTATCAATGATCATTGACAACCGTAATAAGGGTCCATTATGTAATTTCACATTAAAAATGTACATCCAATAGATTTTGAGTAAAACGTGCACAAACTTTACAGTGTACTGAATTTTGTCAAAAAAATGTATTCAAGTTGCATGTTTCGACGGGCAAAAATTTTTGTATCGTATTTCTTTGGGCACATCTCCACATTATAAAATATATTATAAAATATAAAATATAAAATTCGGGGTTGTAGGGGTTAGGAAAAAGCCACCATATTGAAACAGCAGGTCATTTTGTTTCCATTCAATAACTCATCTCGATTTTATTTTGTCACAAAATGGCTAATGAAAAACTTTCAGAGAATCAAAACACCTACAAAATGAGGTATATTAACTATCTCTGGTGTTTTACTTCCCATTGAAAGTTTATTGTATTTGGTCCGATTTGTCGAATCGAAAATTTTGACATTTCTCCACGTGCCGAGGTCTCTGGAATCCGATTCCATCGTTTTTAGAGAGATGTCTATGTATTGTATATACGTACTTTCGTTCGTTCGTATGGTACGGGAGCTTTTATTCGCCTACGATATATCGAGAACGAATAGAGATACCGACTACGACCTCGAATAAATTTTATTTTACAGATAATAAGACCATAAAGTGCAGACAGAGTTTTCAGAAAAATTCAATTAGCGGTTTTCTTATTACAGTAATAATGCTATCGTTTTCGGCCTGGTTTCATTCTATGCATAATGACGTAGTGAAAAATTGGTAAGACTCAAAAAAAAAAAACAATCAACCTAGTTAGTAGAGTTTGTAAAAAAAAGCTTTTTTCTAGGTCAAAAAAAAAACTGCAAAAGAAACTGGAAAATTGTTGAAATTTTTAGCATAAAGCCCAAACAGCCCAACTTTGGTCTTCCCTTGATTGCTGATAAGGTTTTCGAAGATTTTTTTGGTAATTTTCTTTCTTTTCTTTTTTCTTCAAAGGGAACCAATAGAAAGTTATCAGTGTGAGTCGCACCTAGCCTCTTTTCGATTTCCGAATAATAATTCCTCCCGACGTTTAGCAGAATATGGCTGTATGGCCTTATTAAAATTTTGAAAAAATCTTTATTTTTTTTATTTTTGTTTGATAAAAGGTTTAAACCATGAATTTCTTTTTATATTAACTTTTCTTACATTCCAACCGTGCGTTATCTTTATATTTTCAGTTAAACGTTTATATACCTTTTTCAAATACTTCCAATACTATCTTCAAGCGTCTGTTTCGTTTTGAAAGCAATTCTAAAATAAAAATTAATGAACTCATCGAAATCAATATACAATACAGTTGAAATGTTCCCATTAAATGTTTAAGAGAAAAATATGCCTGAGACTTACTGCTTTGACTTGAACGTTTTATATTTAAAAATGTAGTCTCAATTTTTTGCATATGGCCATGTGCTCTTAAGTGTTCAATTTTCTTATTAAATTCTCTGGCTAAGTAAGATAGTTTTGGCATGTACATGCAAATATTAGTCGCCATAAGTGGTTGCTGGGCCATGAAAACATTTCGGCCCTTACTGTTATAAGCCATGTGTGTTTTGGTAGCCAAAAATGCGTATTTTCCTTCAGTTTGGAAAAAGGTTTCTGTCAAATCTGATGTCGAGTTAACTACAAAACTATTCTTCTTAAGTTCTGGTATGGTATTGTATAAATAATAACTTTCTGCAGTGATCATCAACTTGTAGCCTTGTTGAATTGCTTCATCTAAACTATTAGGTCTAGCACCAATAGGTCTGTTATGCAAGATTTTAAAAATTGAACCTTCATATAAACTTCGTATAATCAGAAAAATAATTATGTATGGCCCAATGATAAACCAATTAAAAGTTGTTTTTTGATTTTGAATGCGCTTGAACATTTTGTTCCATAAAGGTCGGACAAAGTATTTGTATGTCGAAAGACCTAAAATGGCAAGCCATGTATATAAGTCGAAAGGAAGGGCTAGCGTCTTTAAAGAACTCGCAGCTAAATCCGTTCGAAAAAAAAGATATTTATAATACGTGTTATAATGGCTTGATGCAAAGGATTGTGTTCTCTCTATATTGCAAATTAAATCTCCAATTACTAAGTCCGCAGTGCCATTGTTTAACTAGAAAATAAAAAAAATAAAAATCTTTTTAAATATTCGACGAAACTTTGAACATTTAACTCACCAATTTAAATCCACCTTCGCCATCTGAAGAAATTATTAGTTTTACCGAAAAGCTTAGTTGCTCAGCAAGTTGTTCTAAAATTAGTCCATCATAACCCTTTATATTTCCCTCTATTATGGAAATAAATGGAGGAAAATCAAATGCAGCTACATTTAATGGACAATTCCAAAAGTTATTAGTTTTTTCGGGAAAAAATGACGTTTTGAATGTAAATTTTCCATTGATATAACGGTTAATGACTTGAGGTGAGCTATCTTTGCAACGGTGTTCCTTGAATGGAAAGTAATTGTATAGAGTGACAATTCCATTTTGGTCTTCAGTTAAGGCATTAACATTTATAATCGATAGATGCCAAAAAATCTCAAATATTGATTTCAAAACTAACCAAAGATCTGAAATCCCTTTTGGTAAAATTATAAGTAAGTAGAAATCATTTTGCGGTAAAAAGTTTTGATGGTGTTCTCTCAGTGATTTTCTAAAAAGAAAAATAAAGATATCATATTTAAAGATTATTCTTAGAGTGTAACTTGGAAAACGATATTATTTCCATTGGCCGTCCAGAAAGCCTCCTTTTTTTGACTTTGAAAAGAGTCCTTTAGAAGGAACCTGGCCGACCGATGTTAAATGCCAAAGTATATCGAGTATCGTAAGCGACATTTTGCTTTTTGTTTGCTCAGCAAAGAAACCAATTAGGCCAAATTTCAGCATTAAACATTATCACCAATACTGTTACTGACAGATGACAAAAGGTGCGATTGCTTTAAATGCACAGGAAAAAAATTAAATAATTAGCTTTATGTGACAATACGAAAATGTCACTTACTATAATTTGGTGAAAAGGGGTCGATATTTTGTATAACCTGAGTAATCGTGAAACATCCCGAAATAGAGCGCTTCAAACATTGGATATTTTACTCAAAAAGTTCGAAAATGGGGTTTTAGCTATCTTCGGAAAAGAATATCGGCTAACATAGTCAGCCTGCAAGGTAAGTCGTAGGACAATTATCGTAGAACGATTACATAGTTTTAATTTAAACATAAGTGGAACGAAGAAGAGAATTAACAAAAATCAAAGAAAATTATTTTTGTTGTTATTTTAGTGGACTGTATTGAATTAAATTCAATTTTTGCGACCTTTAGTAAAATGCGTTTCGCTTCGCCCAGGCACGACAGTTGGGCGAAACGCATTGGACTAAAGGTCGCAAAAATAGTTGTTATCAGGCAAAAATCGAAAATTGGAAAATTCGACAGACTGGAATTGGTTTTTGTGCTCGTTTACGCATAACTCGGCTGAGCCTCACCCGATTTGTATAGAAATTGTTTGGGGGGATTTTTATTTAACCAGTTGAACATATTACGGAGGTGAAAAATTAAAATTTCGACGGGAAAAATTGAAAAATAGTGAAAATATGAAATTATACAAGTTGATTGACCTAAGGTGTGACAAAAAGCTAGAGCGTGTAGTTTGAGTTCAGACAAGAAAAAATCGTATAGGAGGGGGTCTATTTCCCCCCGTTTCAATTTTGAGACAAGAAAAAATCGTATAGAAGGGGGGTCTGTTTTCAATTTTCAATTTATAAATTTTCTAAAAAAATCGACTTAAAAAAAAACATTAACAAACAACGGTAACACTAACAGCACTGTCATGCTATGCTTTTTTTTTAGGTTAGAAATCCGTTCTTTTATTATGTTTTTGATTAAAATTATTTAAGAAAACAGTTTTTTTAAATTAACTTTCAAACTCAAAATTTTGAAAAATAATGGAAAAAATTCCGTTCCAACTAGTTTTTTTTTTTTTTATTTTATATGGCAGTATTTTTGTTTTTAATATTCGATGCTCTTATCAATTTTTAGTCAAACACTGAAAATTAGATGCTTAAGAGTCTTTTAGTTTTTGAGAAAATTGAAAATAACCAAGTCTACTTTACTATTTTATTAGTAAAAAATAGGATCTTTGGAGCGGATGGAAGCCGAATTTAAGGATAACTTACTTTTATTATTTTCAATTTTCTCAAAACTAGAAAACATTTTGACATCTGGTTTTTAGTGTTTGACTAAGAATGGAGCATTGAATACTTAACACAAAAATATTACTTAATAACGTAAAATATTGAACAATTTTTTTCCAAACATTTAAGCTTGAAAATTAATTTTTGCAACATAATTTAAAAAGAAAATAATAGAAGAGATTTTTGGCTTTACAAAAAGGTATAACATGACATTGTAATGGTTACCGGTGTTTTTTAATATGTTTTTTTCTTTTTTAAGTAAATTTTTTTTAGTAAATTGCTTCTTATTTTATTTTTAATTTTTTTATTATTTTTTCAAAATTTTGAGTTTGAAAATTAATTTTTCAAAAACTAAGCTCTCAAATAATTTTAATTAAAAAGAAAGGACTTCTGGCTTTAAAAAAAAGTGTATCGGAAAAAGTATAGTGTTGCAGTTGTTTTTAAATGATTTTTTTTCTATTTTAAGTCGATTTCTTAGAAAATTGCCCCTCCCACCTAAACGGAGGAAATAGACCCCCTCCCATATGATTTTTTTTTGTCTCAACTCAACCTAAACGCTCTAGATTTTTGTCACACCTTAGGTAAATCACCCTGTATACTTTGTGGAGTGAATAGTGACGATATCTGAAAATTCCATTTCGTATTGGAAGGAGTAAATATTGATGAGAAATGACGGCTTTTTTGTCTCTGAAATATGATAGCCAGTAACAAACAGACGGAGTTATGCTCTTAGACTCACGTTTGACAACTGAGGAGTATATTTGGTTTCACAATAAGGCCAATAGTTTGCAAATTATTGCTGTTTTTTCGCTTTTAGCCGACGAAAGTATTTTATTCCCTTGTCGGAAATCTGCCAATTTTTAAACAAATTTTTCCAACCACATTTTTTTTTAATATATTATCAGCGTTATATTATGCCGGAAATATGTCGTAGTCCTATTTTTTCTAAAACAACAATAAAACAAAGCGGTACACTAAAAGCGTATACGCAATTTTTTTTAAATTTAATTAAAAAAATTTCTTAATTTTTGTTTGTGCTTTAGGTACGTTGAAATATTTTTTTTTTTTATTTTACATCACGGAATTTAAAAGAAAAAAATTATATAGAAATATTGCATCAACGCTACAAAAAATTCAATGATTTCATAGCAGCTCATTGAAATGTTAAATTGACCTTGCACTTAGTACAGGACAATTTTTTTCTCGATGTTGAAAACATCCATTTGGTGGCCACTTATTGGAAAATTAAGTTTACAAATTTTTCTCGATATTTTGAGAATCATAATTCTCACAAACAAACTTTTAGCACATTTTTGTAGAAAATTGTTAAAGTACCTAGTTTTTACCATGAAACTAAAAATTTAAATATTGTAGCTAAAAATAAAAGAACATGGTCTAGAAAAACTCATAAAAAAATGAATTTGGTGGTGCAATACCCTGTGAAAAACCAGGTCTAAGTGACTTACAAATCTCAACCATTCCTGTGTGCGTGTTGTTATAGATAAGAATAAAAGGGATCCACAATTTTTTTTGCCGAATCCGAATAGCTTAGAAGAGCGGCACTTTTTTATGACAAGATATAATCTTGGATTATTTGGCATCACTTTTCCTCGCAAGAGGTCATAAAAAAAAACTTTTTTTTTTGGGTGGAAGCGGCACGGAAAAAATTATTAGTTATAGATATAGGGTTAAAACTTTTTTCTTATTTTTTTTTATATCTCTTTAAAGATAATTTTCTTGAAAACATTCGTTTATTTTTGATTATACATATACATATACAGTATATGTCCTCTGTAAAAGTAACCATCGAAAAGTACAATACCTTTTTAACAATTTTTAACATTACTAACATTGAACTTTCCAAAAAGTGTGATGCAACTTTCCATGCATGTAGTCGCCCGCGGAGTAATCGTTAGTACACAGGACATAGGGCTATCAAGCCGAAAAGGTCATGGGATCGACCTTTTTTTTGTGTGCTTCTCACCTTAGCCGTTCGGATTCGGCAGAAAACTGTAGGTTCACTCTATTCCTGTCAATAAAACGCACATAGGAATGGTTAGGAGTTGCAAGTCACTACGCCCTGGTTATACACGAGTTGTCCCGCCATCAACAAGATTCATATTATTTATTTATTCACATTAAATCCGTAGGAGCCGAAAATTGAAAATTTCAACCGGAATATTCGGAAAATTTTAAAAACTAGAAATTTTATACTTTATGAGTTTTAATTTTAGGTGGAACGAAGTTCGCTGGATTAGGTTGTGTACTTATAGTACCCATTTTTGGGAATTTTATATTTTTTGTTTGGTACCATTTTTTTTCACAAACATTATTGATATCAGGTTTTCCCATTTATTATGAAAATTTCAATTTGTTTTCTTATACAAATTCTCGACGTTTTTTTTTTATAAAAAAATACATCTTAAATTATTATTAACAAAGAAACGAACAAGTAACTACATCTAACTATATATATTGAGTGTTAAAAAGAGCCGACAGTTAAAAGCTAATTAGTAAAACCATAAAAACGTTATAAAAAAATTGATTCAAATGATTCATAGGACAAACACAATTTTCGAAATTAATTTTTCTTTTAATTCAGATTTCAATATTGAAAAATTGAAATTGACACTACGACAATGGGGACGCCCAAAAAGTGGATTAAGCTATACTGTCCGTCGTACTATGCGTTTATGCATCTGTGTGTCCGTCCGTCCACTGTAATTTGAGTAAGAGCCAAACTGGTGATGGCATAACTGCCTGAACAGAATAGAATGCTGCAACTGGAACTGAAAACGGAGCTGCAAAAGATGTCAAAAAGTGTCGTACGTTCTATTTTTTTGTGCGCCGACAATGCAGATGTACAGCTTTGAAAGTATTTTGAAGAGAAACATAACAATATTCTTTTGTACAACCTCAGAATTCACATTTTGTATTTCTAATATTTTTCCTTTTAATTAATAATTTTTTGTCGCGGCACAAATAACCACAATATTTTTTTCTGACGCAAACAGTTGGTTTTGTTTTTTTTCTTCATACAATTTGAAACGTTAAAAGTGCTGCACGTGAAGAGTTAAAAATTGGCGAACTCTTCCTGCTGCGGCTGCAGCTCCGTACGCGGTATGTGTGTAGTGTATTCAATATTTTGACAGCTATTCCAGCTGCGGCCCCAGTTGTAGATTGCAGCTCCGTCTCCATTCTGTTCAGGCAGTAATTTGCTTCGAAGAAAAATTTTATAGCAAAATTCACTTTCAGAAGCCAAAAATGAATTGATGAAATGATCGATTCATTTTAACCTGTTTCCATTTTTATGAGAAATTATTTTTTGTTTACATCTTTTGAACATAATTTTACAGCCCAAAGAAATTAGATAAATCAAAAACAACATTTTCAAACGGATAGCTGAAATTTTAATTGGTGTTAAGTGCCAATATATCGCGAAGGGGCTATAAAGATAAAACAATGGCTTAAACTAAAATGCTCTTACTCATTTGGACTTACTTCAGTGATTTCAACGATTCCATAAAATATATTCGAAAATAAGTTCTATAATTTACACTTGTATTCGATATAATTTGATACGTAGACTTATTATTATTCGCTATTAACTCTACCACCGTATTTAAAAACTCCTGTTTGATGATAGGAGAATTTGCTTCAATGTTGATTTCAATATTTTCTATAATCCTCTTGTCAATTTCATCAATTAGGCCAAGTAAGCACTGTGCTACTTTATTTTCAGTCGGTCTTTGCAAATTAAATTTTTCAAAAGCACCAACTTCTAGTTTTAGATTTGCCAATGCTAACAACCAGATAATCCAAGAGCAACCCATTGCTTTAAGTTCAAATGTAAAACTGAGCATTTGAGGAATATTTTCCTCTAATTTATATGACAATTTCATTTTAAATATTGAATTAAATGAAAATGTGTCCATATCAGCCGATTCGTGGCATGGGCAACAGGGGTTCCTCTACTTCAATGCATATACATAGGTTGGGAAATGAAGTGCTTTGAAAAAACAGCAAAATAACAAAATGCTGAATACAGAATACACATACAAAAAAATAATACACCTACAAAAATAATTAAATTCCTATGGTTGTTAAAAATGTAACTTTCCACCAGTATACAATGTTAACTTCCTAAATGTATTTACCGCAATAGGTACTATGAACGAAAAAATAGAATATGAAAAGTATTCAAAATTTTTTTTTTTTTTTACTATGAAGGGCCTTTATTCTACGTTTCCCACGACCACTTATCCGAGATTTAGGGGAGAATGGGGCTAAAAGTAACACTTTTTACTATAACTCATGCTGTTCCTGAAATTTTGAAAATAAGACAGCCAAACCTTTTTCTGTTGAAAGAGCAATATTTCAGCTAATCCAACAAAAAATCTGTTCCGATTTGGTAAAAAAAAAAAATTAGACAAAAAGCATTGTATTACGATTTACCCCATATACGGGATACTCTTGTACTCTCTTTTTTTTTTTACGAAAACCATCAATTTATTTAAAGAAGATAAAAGCAAAAATTTGAGCACATATCAGTAGGTAAAACATAATTATGAAATTAATATTAAAGTTAAAATAAAATAAATATTGTATTAATTCATAAATAAAAAATAAAATTGGTGGCACAACGGCGCATGAAGAACCAGGGCCTAGTGACCTACAACTCTGAACCATTCCTTTGTACGTGTCTGCAGGAATTGAGGGGATCTACAGTTTATTACCGAATCCGAACGGCTAAGGTGAGCTGCACTTTTCTATGACAAGAGATACTCTTGGAGGATTTGTCACTTCCTCGCAAGAGCCAGTAGCCGTTTTTTTCTTTTTAAATAAATAGGTGGCGAGGCTGGGGATCGAACCTTAGACCTCCGGCATGACAGTCCATCGCACTAACCATCACGCCACGGCTACTACTTGAAGTTGGCGATTGCAAAATAAAGATTTTAGCTTTTTTTCCAAATCTGCTCATTCTTTATAACGTGAGAAATAAATGACGTAGAAAAATGATTTTCGTATCAAATGAAAGGTATTGGCGCAAAATTTTAAACAGCCTGATGTTAAGTTATTAGCTTGATACTACTTAACAATTTTCTAGCTTTAAAGCTCTTTACTAAAATATTCTTAGTTTTAAACATTTTCTAACTAACTGCAAACATGCACACAGGAATGGTTGAGAGTTGTAAGTCACTAGGCCCTAGTTCTTCATGAGCTGTTGTGCCATCAAATTTATTTTTATTTTTTTTATAACTTCAAGCTCAAATATCTAGACTTTCCCATGGACAATGTTGGAAATATTTCACTCAACACTCTTGGCCAAAGCTCCTTAGTAAAATGGGCATTCCCTTTATTTCTTTGTATTAGATTTCAAGTTACTGGCTGAACAGAATGGTGACGCAGACGGAGACGGAGCCGGAGCTGGAATAGCTGTCAAAATATTGAATACACGCAAATTCAATGTTGCGAACACAACGGAACGTAGACGCATACGGAACTGCAGACGCAGACGGAAGAGTTCACCAACTTTTAACTTTTCACGTACAGCACTTTTGACGTTTCAAATTGTATGGAGAATAAAAACAACTTTTTGGGTCGGAAAAAAATATTGTGGTTATTTGTATCACGAAAAAAATTATTTATTAAAAGGAAAATTATTGGAAACAAAAAATGTGAATTCTGAGCTTGTACACAAGACTATTTTTTTGTTTTTCTTCAAAATACTTTCAAAGCTGTACAGCTCCATTGTGGACATGTAAAAAAAATAACGTACGACACTTTTTGACAGCTCTTCCAGTTCCGTCATTCTATTCTGTTCAGCCAGTTAATCTTGTTAAATCTTCATGCCAGAGGTCTGGGTTCGATTTACAGTACGCTTCCACATAAAAACAAATTTTTTTTTTCAGGGTTACTTTTGCGGGGAAGTGAAAAATTCTCCAAGAGTATCTCTTGTCATAAAAAAGTGCCACTGCCTTAGCCGTTCGGATTCGGCAATAACCTGTAGGTCCCCTCCACTCCAATGGTTGAGAGTTGCAAGTCACTATAGGCCCTGGTTCTTCATGAGCCGTTGTGCTACCAAGTTCCGGTCAAACCCCCCTCTCTAACAACCGCGCTTACCCTCCTAAAATAAAAATCAAAAATGAGTCAGGGCACATTAAAAAAAAAACTGATACATTTAAATATGAATTATTAAGAACCCTATATTAAGGTTTTGATTAAAATTAAGTTGTTTACTTTATAAACTGAAGGTATGCACATATCTATTACATGTGTTGTGTAAACATAGGTATAAGTTTTTTTTTTTTATTCACACATTAAAATGGAAACAAATTAAATTCATTTCTATTGATACCAATCATAAAGTTCTCAAATAATCTAAGTTTAAAGGATCTCATTAATTTCGCACGTGCATTCAATTTTTCGCATATACCTATTCCAGTCTGGCTTCGTTTAAATGCTTAATGGTTTCATTGTGGCATTAGAGTGTACATTAATAAATAATGTAGTTGGATACTTGAACCTGATGGCAATTTGGCTATCGGAATTAATCGATGTGTAGTTCTTTTTGAACGACGCAAGATTGAGATAATCATGTAGATTATGGAATTCGCAAAGTATAAGGTTCAGACTTCAGAGTGCACTGTTCAAGGGCGTAAGCAAGAGCCATTGGCATCTGGGGCAGTAAATCAAGCTTACACCCCTTAAAAAAATTAAATTAAAATTTTATTTCACAAAAAGTTAATTTATTTTTTTAGGAATTAGGTCAGTTATACGTAATTTTTTTTTCCGGTGTCTTTATAATAATTCATAATAGCCCTGCATGAAACCAAGGATTTTACAAGAGATGAGTGGCCATATAGCTGTTTATGATAATTATCAGCAATTAAAATGGATTTGAAAAAAAAAACAAAATTGTTGTGAGGTTGCTAAAACAAAAAATCAAATTTAACTGCAAGTCTGACAACCCGTTTAGGCTCTAGCTTTGAGGAGCATCTTCCTTTTTCAACACCTACCTAACCTACTCCTTTCCAAATAGCACCTACCTACGTTGAATGTTATTTTTGAAATAAAAAGTTAACAAAATGTTAAAGGCTTACATATTGATCACAACATACAATACCGTAGATAGCGATGAAAACCATGAATATAGAATATGTTCTTATTTAAATAAATATATAATTTTTTTTTATTAGTTGAAGAAGTCAAACATATTCAAAGAATATTAATTCAGTTCTTTGGCATTTTTATTACTAGCTTTACATTTATCCTTCATGAAAATTCCGATCGAAACTTTGCTTTCGACAATCTGTTTTTCAACATTCAGGGCCCGTATTACGAATTACGATTATCGTTCAAAAACCCTCGTTATCGTTAAGTTGCGATTACGAGAAACGAGAATTGTAGTAAATAAAACGAAACTGGGCCCGTATTACGAATTACGATTATCGTTCAAAAACCCTCATTGTCGTTAAGTTGCGATTACGAGAAACGATAATGGTAGTAAAAAACGAAACTCGTATTCTATTTACGAGTGCTTTTAGCTGTCGTTCGGCTTTCGTTTTAGTTTTGTTTTTCCAATTGCAATTTGGCTTTGCACAAGATTTAAGTAATATTTTAAACAATACACAAGATTTATCATGGGTTTATTATTATTTATTTACTTAATAAAACAACACAAAACAAATAAAATAGGTATCTTTATAAACAGATCAGCGATGGGCTTAAGCTAATTGGAACACTTTGGCTTTATTTTTATTTCTAACATTGTTTGTACACTTTCACAAAAAGATAAAATTGAAATATGTACATTTTAATAATAAATACGGAAGATAACAATTTTACATTCACAACAAATTTACAAAAGCTAATATTTTGACAGATCTTTATAGCCGTAAACAGTGATGGGGAATCATGGAAGAAATTCCTTTTTATGGGATATTCCACATTATGTGTGAAATCAAGTGCTTGTAAATAATCTCATTTTTTGTCATGAAACTATTCAATTTATCACAAATGCAGTGATATACCAATTTCATAATAGATTTATGTTCCATTCGCGTCTACAATAGGTGAATAATTTTGAATTATCCTTTGACAACGCCATTTTTTCGGGTGTACCGGTTATGTTTTTTTAATTTATTAATCTGAATTAAAAATCTAATTGTATATTTAATCCAACCTTTCTTGCTCGTTTTTTTCTTAATTCATAATACGGGCCCAGATAAAGGTACCTCTAAAAAATTCTGGGTTTCAAAATTCTTTTTTTTTTTTTTTACAATTCGATTTTACAAAATTCTGCTCTTCAAAATACAGACAGTTTAATATTGAGTAAAATCAAGTTTTCTTTATTCTCTTTTCCAGAATAACATTTACAGTAAATGACGGGTATAAGAAACTTAAAAAATCCAAGTAATTCCTTTCTTATATCCATGTTTTCTTATATAAAAAATTGTATATAAGAAAGAAAATTTCTTATATAAATATAAATAAAATGTAGTAGCCGTGGCGTGATGGTTAGTGCGATGGACTGTCATGCCGGAGGTCTAAGGTTCGATCCCCAGCCTCGCCACCTATTTATTTAAACGAAAAAAAACGGCTACTGCCTCTTGCGAGGAATTGACAAATCCTCCAAAGTATCTCCTGTCACAGAAAAGTGCCGCTCGTTAGCCGTTCGGATTCGGCAATAAACTGTAGGTCCCCTCCGTTCCTGCAGACACGCACACAGGAATGGTTGAGAGTTGTAAGTCACTATGCCCTAGTTCTTCATGAGCTGTTGTGCCATCAAATTTATTTTTATATAAGAAAGAAAATGTTCTTATATAAATAAAAATGCCTAAGAAATGTAATGTATGGGCTTTTTTCTTTCTCGACGATCTTCAATCTGTCACTGCTTTGGAAATTCAATAACAGTGGGTTCAGAAATTTTGTGAAAGTTACACGGCGCATCATTTAGAAGTTTACACGGGAAAATTTCTTATAAAAGTTTAGTTTTCTATGTAGTGAAAGAGATTTTTATCAGAATAAGTTTCTTATATCAGTGTTTTTCTCGTAAACGTTTTTCTTAAATGAGGTTTATTTAACACGTATCATTATGGGAATGTGCATGGTGTTTTGGAATGTCTGTCTTATAAGCGTGATTTTCTTATATGAGACTTTCTTATATCCGTCATCTATTGTATAAGCAAGTACCCCTCAAAAATTCAAGTCTTGCAATAATGAATTTTATTTTATCCAATAAGAAAGAAGCGCGCGCTTTTATTACATTTCTGAAACTTTTTATTGGACTAATCAGTTAAATAATGAGTGGCCCCATACAAACTATCGACAACATTGTATAGAATTCATGCCGGTAACACAGTTTTTCTCCGTGCTTAAGGGGCCAGTTATAGCTATCATGGAAATTCATCATTGAAAATTTTAATGATGTATTTAAAGATGTTTAGGATGCAAAATCTATGGTTATTTTGATGCCAAAATAAAGATCATGACTGAATTAATACATCTGGCCAAAAAAAAAATTTAATTTCGGCCCAACATTTCTCATGAAATGTCTTTTATTTTTTTAATGTTCATTGATAAGGTAGTGCAATTATTAAAAAAAATTAATGTCAATTTATGTGGAAGGTTGGACCCAATCGAAATTTTTTATTCTCAATAAATATTATCTGAGTCGTCAGCTTCACATTGGCATCAATATAATTACTGATTTTGCTTTTTAAGTGCCCTAAATCTTAAATTAAAAAATTTCAATGATGAATTTCAATGATAGCTATAACTGGCCCCTAAGTTAAGCACCAAAAATTCTGCGTGCTTATATAAGCCCGAATGGGCTTGGTTGTTGTTGCTTTTACCACGTATACTGTTGAACCCCTGACATCGTTTTTTTTCATCCATTTCTCTTCGGGCTTTCAAAAAAAACAAGGCTAATAATATGTATGTAGGTAGGTATTTGGGAAACAAATTTATTGTTTTATCTGTGTTTTTATTTTTTGTAATGTCGAAACAGCAATTTTGCTGTTACTGAACTCAGCCCTTATTTATATACAGGGTGTCCGGTAAAGACTAGATAATCCTGAAACGGCGGCGTATAGCCCCCTTTATGACTGCTCCAAAACCTGAAAGAAAAAGGGGCTACCTCAAAGGGTAAGTACTCAAAATATGTGCATTTTTTTGTTTAGTGTATTTTAACTTGCGATATATAGGTACTACTATATGGCAAGTTTTGGATTCGTAAAAAAAATTCAAATCGAGATTTTAATTAAACTTGATCAAACTGATAGGGAAGGCGAAAAATATTGGTCTCGCAATTCCGTCCGTCTGTCTGTCTGTGTAGGTACTCGCCTACAGCCTAAACCCATGAACCGATATTAAACTTGGTATAAAGTGTTTTTGGGACATTCCCCCGAAACGTTTTTTTCATTTTCTTTTTAGGACCAAAAATAACGGTACCTGCCATATAATTTTTTTTTTTAGCATTTTTGGAAAATCTTATTTTTCTCAAAAATGGCTCGACAGATTAAAAAAAAAATATAAATAAATTTTATTAGGTATATGCTACCTTTTTGTGAAAATTAAGGCCGTGTGCGAATCCGTTTAAAATTTCGATTAAATTTTATCCGAGATTAAATTTTGACGTTTATACGTACAGATTCACCTCACTAGTGTCAAAAATTAATCTTCGGATAAAATTTAACGCGATTTTAACCCAATTCACACACGGCCTAAATTTCCAAAACTGGGTTTTAAATGGTACCTTCCATAGAACCATTTTTTTATTTTCGTTTTTCTCGAAAAGGAATAGGCTGATTTTGATAGTTTTTTTTATGGACAATCTTCTGAAAAATTTAAATAGTATTCTAAACCAAAATTTTCAAAAAACTTTTTTTTTGATTTTTAAAAAGAATTTCAATATTTTATTTTGAAAACCAATTATTTTGAAAACGACTTGGTGATTTTTATGCATTATCTAATTTTTTAAAATTATCTAAAATATTTTGAACAAACATTTCTCTTATAGTCAAAATTAACGGTACCTTTAATATAAATTTTGAAAAATGACTTCTACGATTTCGATTAAAATTGTTCTAAATACTAATATTAGTATGGTACGATCTGCTAAAAACAAAATTTACAGTTAGCCATTATTAACAGTACCTTTCATAGAAACATTTTTTTTTATTTTGGACTATCTCATTATGTGTGTAACCGATTTAAATTAAATTTTTTATACAAAAGTTTCTCAAAAGTTGAAATCATACTGCATATAAAAATTTTCAAAAAAAAAACAAAATTCGATGAAACTTGTGCGATCCAGTCGTGCGTTTTATTTTTTACTTACTTTACGATTTTAAAATACCACTACTACAAATGGATAAATTCAATCGATTTTCCTTTGCAGCAATTTTCTACATTATTGGTGCCAAAACGTAATCGGTAGAAAATTTTAATAGCTTTTGGATTTTTTTAATTGAAAACAAATAAGTTTTTTTAATTCCAAAAATTCAAATGCATCTTTGGTATACAAAAATCGTATGGACATCCTTTTTGCAAACTTTCTAAAAAATTGGCGCAACAACTGTAGATTTCAGAATGGTCTACTTTTCCACCACGATTGTATAGTCGTGGTATTCAAAAACGTAAACTTGGAGAGCACTATCGTTGCAGTGGGAGAAAGGCGTGGTAAAATTTTTGAGATGAAATTTAAAGTCGAAAACCATGATATGTCTCCACAACATGCAGTGGCAAATTTATCTACAAGTGGAAGCTTAAAACTTTGGCATGAAAGAATGGGGCACCAACATATTCCTCAAGTGATCAAAAACTTAAACAAAATGGATGTCAGAATCTCAAACTCCAAAGGAAATTTTTTGTGTGGTGCATGTGTTTTTGGAAAACAACATCGTCTACCTTTTGGACAAAGCGAAACCAAGGTTCAACATCCGGCAGAGTTGATTCATTCAGACTTGTGCGGTCCGATGGAAAAATTAAGCATTGGAGGTGCCAAATACTTCGTATTGTTCAAAGATCATTACTCACATCACCGAAAAGTTTATTTCTTGAAGCAAAAGTCTGAGTTTAAAGAGGTAATTTCTCGTTTTATTAATAGCCGTTCCAAACTATCCCATCGAGTATTAATACATGTCAAAAAAAAAGTGTGACAGAATTACTTACGACTGCCAAATTTGTGTGAAGAAAACGATTTCATATTTTGCTTCCACACCTGAATCCAAAAAATCAATTCACCATAACCTCAAACCCCCAAGTGGGATAGAATGTGTGATGGTTTTAGAACCAATCCTAAAAATTTTCATGTATTAATACATGTCAAATTATGTGAGATGGGCTGTCAAGTCGTGTGGGATGTGATTTCATATTTTGTTTCCACACTATTATACACGATTTACTTCCCACTTTTTTGACATGTGTTAATACTCAGTGGGATAGTGTGGAAGGCCTTTAATGATGTACAAATTGAAACAGGTTTTTGTGTAAGAACAATACGCACTGAGAATGGTACTGAATATGTGAACAAGGACGTAGCTGAAATTTTGAAAAGCAAAAATATACAACACCAACGAACAGTGGCATACACTCCTGAACAAAACGGATGTGCATAGAACGAGAAATGCGAACAATTGTTGAGGCAGCGCGTACTATGCTTCATGCGAAGAATTTGGATTTGGAATTATGGGCAGAAGCAGTGAATACGGCAGTATATATTTTAAATAGAACTGGGAAAAGCACGAAACCAGACAAAACTCCTTTTGAGTTATGGTGTGGCAGAAACCCAGACAATCATCATTTAAGGGTTTTCGGATCGAAGGCTTTTGTACACATATCAAAACAAAAACGAAGAAAATGGGACAAGAAGTCTAAGCAAGGTATTTTCGTTGGATATTGTGATAACATAAAAGGATATAGAATTTGGATAAAAGAAGATAGTGCAATAGAAATTAGTCGAGATGTTGTTTTTAAAGAAGAAGACTACCTTGATAACCAGATAAAAACAAATAGTGACAAAAATCAAGATGTTGCTGTTTTCGAAAGCCTGGAAACTGTGGAAAAACTTCGGGAGTATGACATTTTACAACCAGAATCAGTTGCTGATTTCGAACAAGACAATTTCAATGAACATTCTACGAGTATATCTGATGTAGCTGAACACAGTGAAAGAGAAGCAGAAATCGATGGTGGAACTGAACGGAGGTATATGTTTCGAAACAGAAATTCTATTCATCCGCCTATTAAGGCCGTGTGTGAATTGGCTTAAAATCGTGTTAAATTTTATCCGAAGATTAATTTCTGACACTAGTGAGGTGAATCTGTACGTAGAAATGTCAAAATTTAATCTAGGATAAAATTTAATCGAAATTTTAAACGAATTCGCACACGGCCTAAGTTGAACGATTACGAATTGGGAAATGCCTATGCTGCTACAGTTTGTGAACCAAGGTAAATTACCTATAAATAATCGTTGGGTTTTTAAAATTAAATATGGGGTAGTTGGAAGCCTAATGTACTTGGCCATAGGCACAAGACCAGATATTTCTTTTGCGGTGGGTTACGTAAGCAGATATCTTGAAAATCATACGAAAATCCATTGGAATGCTGTAAAGAGAATATTAAGATACTTGAAGGGAACTGAAAATTACGGTCTTATATATAAATTTGGAAGCAATATTAACGAAATGATGCTGACTATGCAGGTGATGTCACAACTCGCAAATCAACTTCTGGTTATATTTTTCAGATGAATTCTGGACCTCTTGCATGGTGTTCACAACGACAGCAAATTGTAGCTTTGTCCACCACTGAGTCAGAATATGTTGCGGCTTGTCATGCAGTGAAACAATTAATCTGGATGAGAGAATTGATGTCTGGTTTCTCTTTAACTTTAATACCAAAACTTTTGGTAGATAACCAAAGTGCAATGAAACTTATTCGCAACCCAGAATTTCATAAACGTACCAAACACATAGATGTAAGACATCATTTTATACGTGACAAATTTGAAGATGGTGTATTCGAGCTAGAGTACGTACCCAGCAATGAACAACTGGCGGATTTGTTTACGAAAAGTTTACCTCGTGAACGTTTTTAATTTGCTAAGAAGACTAATTGGTATGGCAGATATAAGCATTAGTATAGTTTAATATTATTATACCACATTTAATAAAAGTGGGAGTGTTAAAAATATTTATTTAATGTGATTACTTTGCAAGAAAACACTCAAGATTTTGTAATCATATATTTCTGTTTTTTTAATATCAAACAGAAAATATGAATTATTTTCTGTTTATTGTTTTTCCTAATAAAACCTTCATCCGTTCAAGTTGTTTATAAATATCTTTTTTAATTTCTTGTACCAAGAACTTCCTTTTAAAAAATACTTCTAACAATTAATCATGGGAAGAGTACGATAACTTTGGCACCAAAAATTGATTAAATTTTTTGGTAGAGGGGTCAAAAACAAGCATTTTTACTATGGGAGGGGGTCTATCTCGCCCCATTTAGAAGGTAGGGGCAATTTCAGAAAAATAAGTCATTTTGAAAAAAAAAAATAATATTTAAAAACAATGGCAACACTTAAAATGAAGAATTATACCGGGTTATTAGAGCCAGAAATCTTTTCTTTAATCTTAAATTTAAATAAAATTATTTATGTCAATAGTTTCTAAAAAAATCGCATGCAAACTTAAAATTTTGATAAAAAAAATGAAAATAAAAAGTTTAGACCATTTTTTTTTCAAATTTGTGAAATGAAGTGCTAAATTGGCTTTTTGTGTTGAATGCGTATATAAATTCTAAATCGAACACAAGAAAATGGTTTTATATCTTCTACTTTTTGAGAAAATTAAAAATTACTAAAACTACTTTTATATGAGATATTTTTTTTTTTTTGTTGCTTACATATATCCAGTGCTAGCACCCAGCATCACGGCAACAACCAAAAAAAAACAAAAATTTCATAAAAAAATAGTATTAGTTATTTCCAATTTTCTCAAAAACTAGTGCACATAAAACCGTTCGGTTATACGCATTGATGCTTGTTTTTAACCACTCTACAAAAAACCGTTATCAATTTTTGGCGCAAAAGTTATCGCACTCGTGCCTTAATCATTATTATAAATAAGTCATTTAAGTATGTACATACATAGTCTCACAAATAACTCATAAATTTGTTTTGCATTTATTTCTTTTTTTTTTAGAAATTAAAAAAAAAAACAGATTTCTTGCTTTTAAGTTATCTGTCAAAAAATTTTAATTTCACTTTTGTGGAAACTCAAAATTTGATGTGAAGGTACACGGATTTTTGTGTAAACAGAAAAAACTCACGCTTAGGGAATTGTGGTGAAGAATAAAAACCTGGAAATTTATTCTTATTAGAAGAAAAACTATAATTCGACGGGCAATCGAACATCATAAATATGTGAACTACACAATAATGACCGGGAGGCATTTTGTACCCCATTCAGTGTTGCCCCCCTAACAGGTTGAAAATGTAGTGTGGCGGATTTTAAATGTAGTTTGATCTAAGACGCGCAAAATCACAACATACAATTTTTGTTTTAATGTCATTTACATTGGTAGGTAAATTTAGATTATAATTTTTAAATTGATTTTTGATTGATTTCATTGATTGATTGATTTTTTTATAATTGTATTCGTGTAACATTTGTCTAAGTTATTACTTCAAAAAAAAGTCTATCACATTACCCATTTTCAAAAAAGAAAATCAATTTGATGACTTGATCGATTCGTTTTTAACTCTCCATTTTTATAAGCAATTATTTTTTATTAAACACAATTTCAACAAACTGCAAACTGACAGCTGAAAATTGTATTTGTGGTGGTACTGCCAAAAATATAATTATCTGTAAAATAAGACGTGTTTTTTTGCAAAAAAAAAAAAAACAAACCGCCATCAAAGAAAAAAAAAAAACATGGATTTCCATACAAACTGTCGATAACGCGCATGTAATTCATGCAGTTTTTCGCACTGTGCCTAGCTAAATCCGAAGAGAATTAGTTGTTGTTGCATTTAGCACGTAAACTGTTTAGAACCGACATCGTTTTTTTTTCATCCAATTCCCTTTGGACTTTCAAAAAAACACGGCTCGGCTATTTTGGAAATTAAAAATGATCAAAATCGTCTTTCTAAATTAGAATTTTATTTATAGACATTGTAGTGTTTTTGAAATATTTTACGATTGTACGTAGTGACTTTTTTTTGGAAAAAAATGTAGCAAAAACGCTACAATTGTAGCAGGGGGGCAACGCTGACCCCATTCATTATGGCCTTATGGGATAGATATATTTAGCCCAATACGCCACTGGAAAAGTGCATTTTCTAATCGAAGTAGCCATGAAAAGCTTGTCCGACTAACGGTTTTGTTAAGTTTTGTATTCTTTGTCTTTTTAAGTAACTGCGACGAGGTAGGTTAACGGTCACCTTCCAGACTATAAATAATAAGAAGAAGGAAATACATTTTAAGTTTTTTTATGTTATTTTTCAAATTTTAAAAATTGTTTATTAATTTTTCAAAAACTATTTAATAACAATTTAATTTAAAAAGAATTTTGTTTTGCATCTTATGCAAAACATCTTGTATATTAATATCTATGTACCTAATTCTATTATCTGTCGATATAATAATAACAATAAAAACCGATTTCTAAAATAATATGATCTCAAGATTTCTTCGAAATATAATCAATTTTTTTTTTTTTTAAATACCTGGACTATTTAGCTAGTAAAAGATTTTAAAAATAAGAAAAAGGAATTTCAATAACCTTTGTAAGTTGGGTGAAAGTTTTATTGTTTTATTTTTTTTTATTTCAAAATCATCAAATAAATAAATCTCCTAAATTATTTATAATAACGAATTTGTATTCTCAAAAAAAAAAAAAAATTATCAAAAAGTCGTTCCTTTTATGGTTTAATATGTTTAAAAAGTTTCAATTTGTAACGCAAGCTCTTAAAGGGATTTCACTAGGTCGTGGCAATTTTTAATTAAAATGTTTACATTTACCATAATCCCTTGGGACATACATCTAAATACACACATTTAAATATTTAATTATTGTTTCTAAATACGATTTTTTTTTTATCGACGAGTATCCAAATGCTTTAACGATCTTAATTTTGTAAATATAATTTATGTTTTCTATGTAACTAAATGTCTTCAATCATTCATTAGTACTTTCATTTACAATTAAATAAAAACATAATAAAATATGTTTTTCGATTTTGTATAAAGCAACAAGTTTTTAAGCCAACAATAATAATAAAATATGAATTACTGTTTTTGTGGGTTAATTCAATAGGTCGTAGGTTAAGTATTAATCAGTAATATACATCTCACTTTATTTCTTAACACAGTGTTAATGTTTATAATAAAAAAAAATAACTAAACAACAACCGTGATATTAATTAATCTAGTTAAAACAAAAAATAATTGCATTATTCTCTGCCGCTGCGGCTTTTCATTTAAGTATTTGACTATTATTGTAGTTTTTTGTTTTCTAATTAAGTACGAATATTGCATTAATTGGTTCGGGTGAGGGTCTAAGACAAGAGAGCAATAATAGGAAACTGTTATTAGTTTTAATTAATAACACTTTTGGGTCTTGTCGTGAGGAATAATCGCTAGATCCCTCCCAGTTTTGAATATCAGTCATCAGTGTGATAGGACACATGAACAACGTCACCACCGATGCTCACTAGACACTGTGCCTGAAACAAAGAAAAACAAAAGTTAAACAAACAGATGATGGCACAGTTGAACTAAATATTGAATTTAAATCTTTTTTCTACCTCTTACCTGATTCTTATGTTGATTGTCGACAAGAATTAGTTCTGTCATGTAAAATGCTACCATTGCATTACCACCTAGCGTTGTGATGTGTGCTCGAACAACAGACAATAGCTAAACAAACAATGGAATTAAATATGTAAGAAGTCAAGAAGTCAATATTTTTTTTAAACCAGAATTATTAACCTCTGTGATAAAACTGTGAACAAATCCACTGATTCCACCGATTTCCCGTACAGATGTACTTTCTCGAATGAAGAAAAAGTTTAAATTGCCCAAATACTTTTCAATTTTTCCACCAGGGACGTAAGTTAGAGGTGTGATGTCGATTCCGAAGCGTTCTTTTATTGGATACTGTAATTTTAATTCATTATTTAATAATGTGAGTATTTTAAGATAATATAAAAAAAATAATGTATAGAAACTAAGTAGGTTATACTAATTGGCTATTATCACATACTTGTCCTATTTTTATTTTCTTTTAGCCAAATTAACACGGGCTGCAAATTTTTACCATTAATTTGTTACCGGCTCTAGATATACTGCAAAATCATACCATTTGGAATGCAAGGGACTTACAATTTATTGCCGTATCCGAACGACTAAGGTGAGCGGCACTTTTCTATGACAATAGATACTCTTGGAGGATTTGTTACTTCCTCGCAAGAGTCAGTAACCCTGAAAAACATTTTTTGTTGTAAGGTAGAAGAGGCTGGGAATCGAACCCAGATTTCGGGCGTGACACGCCAACGCACATACATATTTTTAATACAATTGTTGGTCACTTTTTCTATACCATAACTGCTTTATTCATAAACAAAAAATGGTTTTTTCAGCTCTCGTGTTTAGGGAAACTACACCATGAAATAACAATTTTTCGGACTTAAATGGAGCAGTAAGCAATTGCCTTTATTTTGAGTCCGGAAAATTCTTATTCTATGGTGTAGTTTCCCTGAACACGAGAGCTGAAATAACAGATTTTTGTTTATGAATAAACTTTTGCAAAATTATTTTCTTTCGCATTTTGTATTGAAAAACAAATTTAATTTTTCTAAGTCCAACTTATGGTTTGGCAGAAAGATTATTGAATATTGATGATGGAACTCATTTACTTGTAGTCGTGAACAAAAATATAAAATAACTTTTGTTCTGCTTGCGATACATTTTTGTCCATCAGTTTTTAGAACGGTCATAAGGTATACTTATAGCATTGCAGGCTTATCCATTCTTTACCGGACACCCTGATTTAAATTAACGGAAAATCTTTTTTCATTTATTTTTCCAATGTATGTATGTGCTATTTCTCTATCCATAGCTTTTATACAATTTTACGGTGATATCGATCCCTTTCCGCCAAATTATCGTAAGCGACATTTTCATATTATCACATAAAGTTAATTATATAATTTTTCCTTATGCATTAAAAGTAATCGGACCTTTTGTTATCTGTCAGTAAGAGTATTGTTAATAATGTTCAATGCTGAAATTTGGCCTAATTGGTTTCGTTTCTGAGCAAACAAAAAACAAAATGTTGCTTACGATACTTTAATTTTTTGTCGATAATTTGGCGGAAAGGGCTCGATATATGTACATAACTAGGTAAAATGCTTTTAACATACAAAGGTACATAATAATTTATTACTATAACTTTGATTTTATAACTCACGTGTTTCATGCTTCTCGAAGCACACATCTTCATAGCTGATGGCGAACCTTTTCTATATTTTAATGAATGATTGCCATAAAGAGAAGATGGCACTGGAGTAGTTGATACTGGAACAGTTGTCTCAATCGGTTGATCTTCGTCCAAAGGAAATATTAATTCTTCATCATGTGACTTTTTAACTGGCCCATTCAAATTAACCACTCCATCGTTGTTAATTGTCTTCCGACGATTTTTGAATTTATTTACTTCTCCCAGTCCTAAAGCCATACCAGTGACCAAAAGTTGAATTTCGTCCTATCAATTTAAATTAAATGTGAAAGGAAGACAATTTAATAATTTGTGTACTTACACTCTCTGGAAGATCCAAGAGAAATCGTAGATCACATATTGCACATGGCATCATACTGCGCAATTTGAAAAATATTGTTTGGCAGAGTCTAGATGAATACATACATTTTATAACTATACGATATATCGACTTATATATCTCAGCAAAATACAAACCTCTGAAAATGATTAGCAAGACCATTAACACCATGATTGTGACCCAATTTTGCTCGCCAAACTTGTGTAAAAAATTGCAAATTTCTAACTATTTCCATGTCATGTAAGCCTGGCACAGTCTGCGTATTTACCACATGGAAACCACTGGGTGGCGAATGTTCCATTAATAGAGAAATGATTTCCAGATCTTCAATATCATCGACTTCAAGAACACAAGCGTCTTTCTTTCCGGTATTAAGATCCATCTCAAGAACCTCATCGTCCGATTCGTCTGTGTCGGATTGACATCTAACACTCGGTTCATAATCTGGATCCATTGATTTGAGCTGATAGATTTCACGATTGCTTTCATAAGTTTCTTGCAGTTTCTTTTGCAATTCATTTAGTTTCGCTTTATCTGTCCAAGAATTACCAGCGACAATTTTCGGCACCGATGGTGGTGGCAGGGCTTTAAGAAAGATGGCTGTTCCCGTAGCAATCAGTGCAATCATTCGCTCCCCGATTGATACTTGAGCTTTAAGGCCAAATATGGCATTCATACCTTTTGCTTTTAATTTATTAATAAGCACTCTATGAAGTTCATATTCCAAAAACGGCAAACCATCTGATATCTCCTTTGCATTCGATTCAGAACGCAAATCTTTCTTCGAACGAACAACTTGAGCTTGCATAAAACAACCTCGACCCGAAACCAGCAGCGAATCAGGAATTTCAACTGTGGCCATTAATACATCTGGTACTCTTCCCTTCCGACATACAGCACATCTCTTCATCTTAACATTGAATGGCACCGAATTAAGACTATAAGGTATGTGGCACATAGTGCAGGCAAGCTTGGGGCTAGTAAGCTGACTAAGAAGAGAGTTTTTCGGTGTCACTCCGTAGGAAGTCGATATTGCATCTTTAGTCGCTGCCAAAGGATCAACCAACTGTTTGACTTCTTTAAGTATATCACGTTCTTCGAGGGATGTTGACATTGCTGGAGGTTTGACGCCTGTTAGTTCAACCTGAGAAGCAGTTCGATTATATAACATATTTATTACAGCTGCTGTTCCTGTTGCTGAGAGAACGCAAACATCATCACTTTAAACAAAACAAAAAGTTTTCAATAAAATGTGAATAGACTAAGCAAAACGATAGGTATTATACTTACGATATTGTTGTTGCTTCAGAATATCCAAGAACAACATTACAGCCCAGAGCTCGAGCGTGGGAACGAATTTCCATTCTCAATTCTGTCCACCATGAGTCTCGAGTTTCGGGTTCATCTGGATTGGGTACTCTTTCGAGTAGTTTTACTGAACGCGCTGCAACTGTAGCGCCTGAAAAATAAATCGTATTATAAAATTAAACGGATTATTCAAATTTTATTTACATTTAAAAAGCCATTTGCTATTGAGAGAATAAGACACTCTTTCCAACCTTAAAACTTTTCTTTTTTTTTGTTGAGTTCGACTATGTATTTTCTAAAGTAGTCTAGTCTAGAGTAATTGATGGTTTAAGTTTAACCATAGTTTGTGATTTGATTACAATCGGATATTGAATTTACTATGACCCCCACAGCTACTAAAATGCGCAATGCAAATCCAAAGTAGGACGTACAAAACATGGTGGGGGATTTAAGCATAAGCCGGTACTCAGGCACTATGCACATACCCATAATTTGCATATTTGCATGATATATAATAAAATAAAGCAACCAACCATAATGTACCCACTCGAACAAAATATATTGTTGGGTGCTGATAGAACATCGACACTTATCGAGCCTAATGAGAGTAAGAACTTACCGGGAAGTGCCTACATCGACTCGAAGGATTGGCTTGGTTCTGAGTCGTCCTCGTAAATGGAGGCAGAATAAGTGGTAGTCAAAATTTGACAGTAGCTTATTTAGGCAAGATGGTATAAGGATGCTCAAGTTTGAAACGTTGAAGTTCCAAATAAATGTTCGCAAAATAAAAATAATAGGTTCGTTGCTAAGGGGTATAGTGGGTAGATGCATAAAGGAGACGATGAAAGCTAAGATTACGGTGGTAATTGTTGAAATGAAAAAATAATTGTACAAAGTTTGCAGAAGTCGGTTATTTCTCTTCGTTATTCTAGCGCATTTAAATTATTTAGTTCCAGGCTGTCTTGGTTCGTAGGAAACGACCTTCAATTCCTGAGATGTGAATATGTTGATAAGCTGACCAAAGGGGAACAAAGGTTTTGTAGCAGGATTTTGTGTCACTCAGGGGCTGGTGAATTATTTGGATCAACGTTTCACAAAGCCAAGCGCTGAGTTTCCTTCAAGAATTATACAATCGAAACGTGTCAGGTAGTTTAGATAATGTGCCAAGGAGGCGAATCGACTCTACAGTGAATATGGATTGATGGCGATCTAACTTGAATTCATCAGTTTACTAGTGTGTGCATTGTCAGTACGCCATTTTTGTTAAGTACAGTTCAACTTACATGAATTTTGTGACGAAAATCCAATGTGAACTATATCCAAAATAATTAAAATACTTAATCATTAAGCTTGAAAATTTTGCCCAGAGCCAGACTTGAAATAGTATATTTGGCGGTACATATTAAGTTATAAGCAATTCTTTTTTGACACAAACTGAAAAATTGTCGATATTTAGTTGAAAATGAGTAGAATAATGACGTGTTGAAAGAATGATCTCGAAAATCTTGGTAACGTCGCCGCGTAGAGTGACAATGCAGGCGGATAGTGCAGCAGTTTTATAGAACGTGAGTACGCAACAAAAAATATAAAGTGCTCAGAAAATAAAGAAATTCGCACAGAAAAAAAAAGTCAAAAACAAGGAAGCAGAAACATGACGCTACAAATTCTGTGAGGACAATTGCTTAAACATTTATTTTTTTTTAATTGGTAATAGGCATTTTGACCTCCTAGTTGCGTGGTTTGTAATAAGTCTTTTGCATTCTTTAAATGATAATTTAAACCATTCACGATCGAGCCAAATGGACCGGTGTCACTTCGACTGGTGGATTTATAACCTGCTGTAAGTCCAAATGGCTCAGCCGAACACATTCACATGATGCGATTTGGCTCGGCCGAGGCATTTGGCTCTATCGTGTATGGCCAGCTTAAAGAGCTGGTTTAATAATTTGAATTTTACGGCACAAGTAAGAAGGAGCAGAAGACAGGAAAGAATTTGAGTTAGTAAAGTTAATATAGGAGATGTTGCCATCCCACGTCGGGTATAAACTGGGGATATACATATAAAAAATTCCGCAGTCTAGAGTGAGACTCTAATCCACAACAAGTTAGCAGACAAGCACAATATTCTTTGTACCATTGCCACTGGGAAAATTGTTAAAACTACCATTGCCACCAGGAAAATTGTTAAGCATGTGAAGAAGAGCGTTTTCGAAGACACAACAATCACGAAGTATACTCAGTCAACATCGATGTCCGTATGAGCAAATAATAATCAGCTCGGAAGACCCTTTTTATAATAGAGAGTAGCGTGGCATACTTTGCGAACATTCGAAGTATGGCGTAAACCTGGAAGCTCACCCACAGTTATGCGCAACTATTTGACATTGGCTCGCAGTCGGAATAGGTCAAACGTGAAGGGAATTCTTGAACGAGTGCAGGACAAAACCCCATCTGATGATGATGACAAAAATTTCTAAAGCTCAAAAAAAAAAAAAATAAATATGTACAAAAGCAGTAACAAAAGCAGTAAATTTAAAGATTTTAACTTACCTAAATGTAGTATAAATCCTGTTGGATATTTCGTCAACGTCAAAAACGGGTATTCAAGCATATCCATATTATCTGGATTAGATTTGATATTAACTCCTGCGCTAAGACGCATAGAAGCTGTTGCTGCAATAAGTCTCTCACTTGGTACACATATTGAGTTTCCTAGATTTATTAAAATCACGTACATTTAAAAAAATAAAAGGTTATAATAAAATGAACAAATTTATACACAAAACACACACAAATATTTACAATATTTGAAAAATATAATACAAAAAAAAAAAACAATACTTTTTGTGAGAAAAACAAAAAATAATGAAACATTTAATATTAAAGAGTGACCATTGAAAAGAGGTTTTGAATGTAGGTGTTGGAACTCATAATGAACAATTAAGTTTGTTGACTTTTTTAAAAATGTTTGATTTGAAAAAAATAAACAAAAATGTAGGAATATGAAAAATCAGTCTAAATGATTTAATAAGAGACATGAAGATGTCTGGGTTCGATTTATCGGACTGTAGAGTGTGAGTGACAAATCTACCCCACCATTATAAAAGTGAATTATGAGATTTGATTTGAAACAAAAAAACGACATAGGTTACAAATAAATAACAAATAAATTAATAAGAAATAAGCAGAACGATATAAAGGATTTTCGGAGTCCAGTTTATACTTAAAATATTTTTGAAAGGATCTAATATTAAGAAGAGCCTATGGAACATTCAAAAACTTGTATCAACTTCGCAGGTGTTGCGAGTAGATTGTGAATCACATTAAAAACGATTCTTAAACAAAGTCCACAAACTTGCCAAGAGTGTGGTGAATCTGCCTGTTAAGTACTCGAAGTTGATACTTATTTCAGTTGCTAACAAAGCTTCCTTACTAAACAGCACATTGATAGTTGTTTTAAACATGCTTGTAGGATCATTATACTCGGTTGGTTTATTTAAACCCGTAGACCTTCACGCTGTTTCATGCAATCCTTTCATGCTTACTATACGATTACATAAAACAAGACAGATGTTTTTTATTAACCGAGAAGTAATTTAATATACATACATAGTAGGTAAACATACATACATCCTCACATTTATGTTTACAGTACACATATTATTATGCAGGACATATATATTTGAAGTAGAAATTTATGAAAACAACTTTTTTTTTTTAAACAGTGAATGTGAAAAGAAATAAAAATAGAATTTATGAAAATAAAGAGAGGATTTTTTCCTTTGCTGTAGCTAGGTATTTCCTAATATTTATAGGTACTCACTTTTGCGACCATAAACTGCAAAATTAAATAATAAACAGACACTTTTTAGGGTCGTTTAAAAAACAAATGAGAAAAAAGATTAATTTTTATCCTTTATAAATAATAAATGTAATTAAAACTATAAAAAATGGCAACAGTGGTTCTTAATATTTGAAAAACTACGACTCTTCAGTACAGAATCGTTTTGAGTCCACACACATCTACGGAATGACGTGCTGAGTTCTCTGAGTTATCTAAATACGAATCATTCAGGCCCGTAGCTAGAGGGTCCTAAGGAACGGTGAGTGGTTTAATGATTTCAATAAAATTGTGTATTCAGATATAATATTTTACTGTTCAATTTTATGTATGTCAGCCTGGGTCGTATAGCCACAGAGTGCCAAGGGTCAATAAGTCGCCCTTTAGTTTTTATAAGAACCTCCTCATATTTGATATTAAACTTTGTATTAAGACAAAAATTTTGCTTTCAAAGGTTTTATAGAAAAAAATACAAAAATGAAAAAAATTTTAACCGCTATATTATTCACTCGATACATCCAGATTAAAACTTACATCCAGATGAATTTACATTGAATTTGTATGATTTACATCCAGATTTAAGTTTTAATCTAGATGTATTAAGTGAATAATATGGCCGTAAGGCTTCAAAAATTTCATAACTCAGTTCTAACAGCCACATTATTCAGTCACTTAAATCCGGTTTTAAATGTAAACCCGGATTTAAAGCAAGTCAAACTCAGATGCCCAACCAAGCTCATAATATTCACTCGTTATACCACTCGTTTTCAACCTTGTCAAGTTTAATTCGATTTAATTTAAACAAACTTCCAGGGAGTAGTTAAAGAAATTAAACTCGGTAGTAAACTCAAAATACAAAACACAGAAGTAAGCGACAAAAAATTAAAAACATTTTTACAAATGTCAAATTATTTAATTGATATAAAGTTCAATAAAGTTTTAACAGATTCACATGCGTCTTAGTTATTTTTATACCACCGAGTTTGATTTGTTTTTTTGTTTAATTGAATATTATGAAAATAAGTTTAAATTGTCGGGTCTAAAAAATGCGGATTAAAAGACAAGTTTAAAAATTCATTTCCACTCGACCTACACCTGAAGTCAATAATATGGCTGTAAATATGCAGAACAGAATTCTGACAAGTTGAGAGTGTTAAAAGAGTTAATGCATAGGTTCTGGAAAGAACAATTTTTTGACTGCTAAACGACGAAGAAAGCTCACAACGCCTCTATTAGGCAGAACACTCCGTTTTACTTGGACAATGAAGGCTAAAGTTGCCGTCCAGCTTCCACCCGACCAAAAAGACGTGCGGACAGATATACCGAACTTAAATCCTTCCTAATGCCGATTGTCTTCCAGATTAACTGTTCAAGGCAATAGGAGACAACTTGGCAAGGATCAAATTGACCCCAGACTAAGTTCGAAAATGTTTTGTTTGGATAGCAAGTCAAGTTGAAGACTGAGCTTTCCTGCTTGTTCCAAGACGTAGTTGGAGATCTAAATTTATGGCAGATGGCGCTGCTAGACTGTGAACGCTTCGGACATAATTTACCATTTAAGGGTTAAGTATAAAAATCAGTTGAAAAGAGCTTAAAAACTTGGGAAGCCCACCTATGTATGAGTTCAAAGTTAAAATTGTATCTTTTAGCTGCGTGATGTTTAATGTATGTAAATGACAAAAAAGTCAATATTGTAATGTGTACTTTTTTTTACCTATGAGTCTGCTTTGCTGGAATACGACTGACATCGGTTATTATGAAGTGATGTTGATTTAGATCACAGTACACATATAGAAGGTAATATCTTCCGAGTTTTCATTTTTGTTCAGTTCTGAGCATGGCTTGTATTTTGTTTTTGTAAATTGTTGACGAGGGTCACTGCGATTCGGAAACACTTATGTTTTGTTTTTGTAAATTCTGACAGGCAGGTAACTGTAATTTTCAAAGATACGCAATATATTACCTTCAATATGTGTATTGTGGATTTATATTCCCAGTCCCACGACTGGCCTATTTTGTCGTGGGACAAAAAATCTCACCTGGGCACTGAGATATTTTGCTGAGATATGTGAGACGAAAATTTTTTGGATTCATTTCTCATGTCGAATTCCTTTTACCAAAAAAAAATCGATTTTTTTTCTAAACAGCAACCATTTTTTTCTTTCAATACAAGGGATTTGTTCAGAAAAATCGATTTTTTTCTTCTGAACAAATCGATTTTTTTATTAAAAGGAATTCGACATCAGTTTTCTTTCTCAGCCAAAGTAGCTGTTCTTTTGACAATCAAATTCAATTTTTGTTGTGGTGCGCAAGTGCAAAAGTAGTAAATAAATACAAAATAAAGACGGAATGTAAATAAAAACTAAAATAAATTGAACTTGTTATTATTTCTATAAGTTTTATGCTTCAAAAATTAAATATTTTAAGAAAAAGTTTATGCTGGATTTACATGTATCTTCATGCAAGTTCTGCAAAAAATAAGGGATACAAAATATAAAATGCGTGTTTGTTGGATAGAGAGAGAAGAACAAAATGCAGAGATCTTGATTATAGGAACGCAGACGAAGATTATAACGAAGACGAACATGTTCATCTTCATGGTGGTGCTCTTTCACACATTCGGTTTTTTGGTATCACTCTATCCCGCTCTACTTTTCTTGATGTTTGCAGATGAAGATACATGTAAATCCATCATATGTGATTTTTCAGAAGTTCAGTAAGAGAATTACAACACATGAGTTTTTTACAATGGAGCGGAGAATGTTGTCCCACGAAATGATTTCGCCTCCGTCAAATTGACATTGAGCGCTCAGTGAGATTTTATTTGGTAGGACACGCCTAATGTCTTTGAAGACGAAATATTAAAAAAGTCAAAAGAAGGAAAAATAAAAATATTATTTTTTTAATTTGATAAAACCGAAAATTTTTTGTGTCACAGCTACCTGTTTTAGAGATAAATATGTGAAACGCAAAACATTTTTCAATAATTTTTAGTAGTTCCTTGCTTAAAAAGTAACAATTGAATTATTTTCTGCCGCTTACATCGTTAATAGAAAGTGATTATCAATTAATCTTTGCATACTTATATTTGGCACACGACCGTACACCTTGAAATCCAAAATTTTAACTTAATATATTTTTCTGACTTAAAATGATAAAAAAATATTAAAAACCAATATTAAAAAACATAATGTACATACATACAATGATGTGCTATGGCTTTTTTGATAAAGTTGTTTAATGTCGTTTTCGATTGGATTTTCAGAGTGTTTCACTCCTTTTTGATTCCAATGGAATATGAAAAACTCTCTTCCGTAATATGTGTATCTATGTAGAAGTAAAAACTAAAATTAACTCTTTAATAATTTCAATTTCAGAACATCCCAAGAAGAAGCATTTACTATTTTGACAATTAATCCAACACATACTTTTAAAAGTATGTGTGTTTTCAGAGTGCACTCCAGCACTCCTTAATGAAATCCGGAGTGAAAAAACACTCCTAAATCATCACTCCGAACAGCAAATGGAAGGTTTTTGGAGTGTTGGGAGTGTGGATGGAGTGAAAAAAAGAGTGCTAGGAGTGACCAACGGAAAACGACATAAGTAAATAATTTTTGAACAATAAAATTTCAAAGTCAAAACTTTTGAAAACAAATTATAATTTACAAATGATTTCTTACAATATTTGTTCAAAAATCGATTTATTCTGTTTCACAAAATCTTTGTACTACAAAATCGTAGTTGCAATTTACGAAGGGAAATTTGCAGGAATACTTTTATTTGCGTTTCACCAAGAACAATTCTTGTTTTTAGCTTACAATTTGTGAAAATTCATAAAATTTTGTAGGTTTGTGTTTCACGAATTTCACAAAATTGTTAAATTGTTGAAAAATTCTTACAAGAGAAAGTTCGTAATGTAATTTTATTTACAATTTGTACTATTTTAATATTAAACCTAATAATATATTAACGGTGAAGGAATTCTAGCACCGATAGTGATACAAGTGAATATTTTGAGAAAAATAGGCGAAGATTCTTTCGCTTTCAATGAAAGTATCGCCTAATCGTGTACGGGCTAGAGAAAATTTTTTTTCAATGACACCAAGGCAGCGATTCCTAACATTTTTATATGTGTATAATTTTAAATTTTTTGCCACTTAATTACTTTGGTATTCTGTGTAGTAAAATAATTTTGGTAACTTAAAAAGAAAGAAACATTATTGTTGTTTACAAGTTTGGCAAAAAAAGCGGTTAGTGGTAAAACGGATTTGTTTTGTATTTGTAAATTACAAATACAAATTTCCTAAATTTTGTTCACTATGTTACAAATTTGTTGAAATTTTGAAACAGAAATTCAGTTTTAAAATTTGTATGTAATTGTTGTTGATACAGTTTGTAATTATAATAATTGTAATATGGTGAAATAGGCCTCTGATGTAAAAATCTTTTTTAGTTTTTGAAATATCACAAAAAAAAAAGCTTTTTCCCAAAAAAAAGGGGTTTAACTATACGAAATGTAATTTTCTGCGTCATAAATATAACAAAACAAACAAATAAAATAAATAATAAAAAATAACAACTATTAAAAGTAGCTTTTGCTTTTTTTAATTTCTCAAAAACTAAAAAGATATTTTTACTATATTACTAAAAAATCAACTAGAAAAAAAGGTAAATTTTTTTTTCAAAATCTTTGACATTGAAATTTAATACATTGCTCGACAACCGATTACGCGCCCCCTATGCTTCTTGTGTTTGGAGCTTAATATCAGCCAATCAAATGAAATGTTTGAAATGAACTTTTTACCAATGAAAATGAACGCGAAAGGAAATGAAAGTTAAGGTAATAACTTAATTTAAAACATTTTAACAGAATTTTAAAGAATTTAATATGAAAAATCCACTTTTCTTTTTCGGCCATTTGATTAGAACCTTCATTTGAAAATGCCGAATAACATAAGAAAATGGGCAGAGAATACCCGAAAATAATTTATTTATTTTAATTCCATAAATTTATAACATATTTTTAAAAGACTTTATAATGTGTTGTGTCACCACGGTTAACTATGACCTGTTGGGTAAAGAGTTATATAATTTTTGTATAAAATCAAGAGAAATGGTCTTCCAGGCACCTTTAATGAGTCCCAATTCAGTTGGATATTGACTTCGAGTCTGTTTACCTTGCGTGCTAACCATCCCGCAGCATTTTCTATAATATTAAGATCAGGCGAGTATTGCGGCCAAGTTAGTAAGGGCACTTTTTGAGCTCATCCAAAGACTTTACGAGCTTAGAGGTATGGATAGGGGGCGTTATCTTGCTGAAACTTACATTCCAAGGGCCTTAAATACCCTTGATAGCAGGGAAAGCCATTTTCAAAACACCATTGTACCTATGCTGTGGCATTCATACGACGAGAAAGAAGTTGAAATTCAGTGCTATAAAACGTAATAGCTCCCCATACCATGAGACCACCAGCACGGCTGTGGTGTCGATCTAATATATGCTCTTCTTTTCGAAGATCATTAAAGTAAAGATCATTCGGGACCCTCCAAATTAATTTTTTTTCGTCTGAAAAGCTAAAAAGCTGCCACTCCTTCGTACAGGTGATATTCGCTCTGCAGAAATCGAGGCGTTGCGTCTTACGAAGTTGGTAAAGAGGTATTTTTGTTTTTATTTTACGACGTTTTGAATGTTCAGCATTTTTTTAATTTAATTTTTGCTGCAGAATCGTGCGAACTGGACGCGTGCCTCAAAATAATTCGCGTTTGCAAATAATGCTGCATTGAAAATGCATTTTTTTCTGAAAGCCCAGATAAAAGATAAAGAACTTAAAAAATTATATTTAATAAAAGAGATGAATACCATAGACATGAATATGAGGGTCCCAGACTTCTTAGGTTGGACCTTTTGTATGCAAGACGCACTTGAAAATTCATTTTTATAGTGCGTCGTGCATACAGAACGGCCACCTAAGAGGTCCTTGACCCCCATATTCATGTCTATGGTATTCAGCTCTTTTATTAAATATATTTTTTTTTTAATGGTATACTTTTATCTGGACTTTCAAAAAGAAATGCATTTCTATTGCAGCAACCTTAATGCTTTGAATTGTAAGTTTATTCAATCCCCATCTATTGAAAGATGTGAACTTATTCACAGAAGTTTGCATAACAACCCTATTGTGGACAATAACTGTCGATCCCATTTTTCTGTAAGCTGTGTAAATGAATATATTGTTGGAGAGTCAATCTTTGCTGTAAAATCCAGAGCTATGGGACTTGATAATATCCATCCAGATTTCCTAAAAATTCTTCTTCCAGTTATATTAAATCATATTACTCATATATTCAATACAATTCTAACTACATCTATTTTCCCTGATAGCTGGAAGAGTGCAAAAATCTTACCAATACCAAAAACCTCTTCATCTGGTAATCCTGAATACCGACCAATTGCTATACTTCCATTTTTAAGCAAAGTTCTTGAAACAACAATAGCCAAACAAGTGAAAAAGCACATTGAAGATCATAATCTTTTAACTGCTTTTCAATCAGGATTCAGGGCTAAGCACAGTTGTATTACCGCTACACTTAAGGTCAGTGATGACATACGGGCAGGTTTTGGACAACGATCTTAGTATTTTTAGATTTTTCGAAAGCTTTCGACTCAGTTGAGCATAGAATATTAATTCAAAAATTAAAAGAGCAATTTGGGTTTGAAAGTACTGCTTGCGATCTCATTACTTCATATCTTCAAGGACGATCTCAGGCTGTTTTTAGTGAACAAAAAATATCTTCATGTTTACCGGTTCCGTTAGGTGTTCCTCAAGGATCTGTTTTAGGACCATTGCTCTTTTCGTTATTCATTAATGATATTTGTAATGTTATAACGACTTGCAAATTTCATATATATGCAGATGATGTGCAGATTTATTTATCATTCCCGAAAACATTAATAGAAAATGGTATATCAACATTAAATGAGGACTTAAATAACATTTTTATGTGGTCTAACTTAAACCATTTGCACCTGAATGCATCAAAAACGAAGGCTTTGGTCGTTGATAGAACATCTCTAGACACAAATATAGTTCCGCCTCTTTTGATTAATGGTAACATTTTACAGTTGTCCACAAAAATTAAAAATCTTGGTATCCTTTTAAACCAACAAAGGACCTGGAACGACCAAATCAACAAAGTTGTTTCAACTACGTATGGGATTCTTCGTAGCTTGAGCCCTACAGCTAAATATTTATCAACTGAAGTTAAACTTAAGCTTGTTAAATCTTTCATTTTACCAGTATTTCTCTATGGTTGCGAACTTTTTGCTGACATGGACTCAAGCTCACGAAGAAAACTGAACGTAGCCTATAATAGTTGTGCTAGGTATATATACAACAAAACCCGCAGAGACCATATTGCAGATTTCAGCAAGGAAATAATGGGATGTACATTGGATGCCTTACTGAAATACCGAACGGTTTTAGCTCTTTACAACATTGTGTTTGACAAAGTTCCAGATTATTTGTTTAATAAGCTCACATTTCCACGATCTCAAAGAACTCAACAAATTATCCCACCTACGTTTAAATATTTAGCCAGTCGACGTCAATTTTTTGTATATGCGATTTCCCTGTGGAATAGTCTTCCAACTTCTTTAAAACATATAAGTAATAACGGCAACTTTAAGAAAACGTTATTTGAATTTTATGCCGATAGTTGATGATTTTTAAACCTCAAATTTAGTAATTATTTTTTTTTTTTTTTTACATGCTTGAATATTCTTCTATTTCTTCTTTTCTTTTCCTGTTTCCTTCCTCTCTCTTTTCTCTCTAATTTTATGTTATCACATGTTATTTTAAAAATTGTTATAATAAGGTCCATCATATCTTACTGTACTATTAAAAAGTGTAAACTTATCTGTACAGGAATTAATTAAGTTAATAAATACAAATACAAATACAACGCCCCAACCACAGTTTGCAAGACTTGCATATTTGAGAATAGAAAGTAAAGACCTATCGAACTGCATCATTGAATTTTTGCTATACTTCACACCCAAAAATTGCTGTGGGCTCTTAGTCTATATGTACAAATGTACATGTATATGTGCTTTTGTTGATTTTTAATAATTTCTTTACCATTTGTCAATTTCTCAGAAATTCTACCGCCAACAAACACCCACCCGCACCCTAGGAGAGAAGATAGAATTTAATAAAATTTTTCTAAAATCATTTTCTCTAAAATCATCCCAGGAATCATCCCTCAAAATAGTGAATGAATTAGGGGACACCCTGTTTACCGGAAGCGCAATACTTTTGGCCAAGGCTTAATATACAAGAAATAGGGTCAGCCATTGAAAATGTGTTAAAGACAAACTTTTTTGCGTTTTAACTGTACATTGAAATGAGTTTTGTGGGTGTTAGAATATGAACTAATCAAAATGTCTTGGGTAAGCAAGGGGAGCTAAATTTAGGATATCGTTTATTAGTCCAGTCATATTTGACATTTGACTTCGGAAAAATCGCCGGAAAGTTAGATTTTGGAATACAGCCTCCTGATGGTGTTCTTAAGAAACTGTAAAAAGTCTCCATCGATAGGAGCGCCGCTAACAATTTTACGGGGGTTAAAGGCACCCCAAAATGGTTTTTTAGCAATATCTCCCTAACAGTACCTTGTACAGTCTCCTGATAATGTTCTTAAGAAACTGTAAAAAGTCCCCATCGATAGGAGTGCCGCTAACAATTTTACGGGGGGTTAACGGCCCCCCAAAATGGTTTTTCAGCAATATCTCCCCAACGGTACCTTGTACAGAAAAAATGTTGATGACATATTTGTAGCTTAGAAAATTTCCTACAAAAAAGATTACGACACTTTTTTTTATCAAAGTAACGGTTTTCGAAATAATTCAACCGGTAGAGTTAAGGCTTTCAGTTTTCTATACAAATGGAGAATGCACATAAATATACAGGATGATTTGAATATGGTAAAAAAAAACCTAAATCGATAGGTTGAGTCAAAACAAAAAAAAATTGTATGTAGGGGGGGGGGTCTATTCCCCCCGTTTAGGCGGGAGGGGCAATGTTCTAAACAATAGACTGGTAATAGAAAAGAGATAATTAAAAGACAACGGCAACACTTACAATGTCACATTACACAACTTTTTAAAGCTGGAAGTCTGTTCTTTTATATTGTTTTTAATTCAAATTATTTTAGAGAACAGTTTTTGAAAAAAATATTTTCAAACTCAAAATGTTGAAAAAAATAATGAAAAAATTGTGTTAAAACTATTTTTTTACTTTATTAAGTACTATTTTTGTTTTTAATATTCTAACAAAACACTAAAAGCTTAATAGACCCCTCCCTCCCCTCCATAATTTTTTTTTTTTTTGACTCAACCTATACGATTTAAGCTTTTTTTTCACCACATTCAAGTCATCCTGTATATTTATGTGCATTCTCCATTTGTATAGAAAACTGAAAGCCTTAACTCTACCGATTGATTTATTTCGAAAACCGTTACTTTGATGAAAAAAAGTGTCATAATCTTTTTTGTAGGAAATTTTCTAAGCTACAAATTTGTCATCAACATTTTTTCTGTACAAGGTACCGTTGGGGAGATATTGCTGAAAAGCCATTTTGGGGGGCCTTTAACCCCCTGTAAAATTGTTAGCGGCACTCCTATCGATGGGGACTTTTTACAGTTTCTTAAGAACATTATCAGGAGACTGTATTCCAAAATCCAGCTTTCCGGCGATTTTTCCGTAATTTGGCTTTTTTTATGTCTAATATGACTGGACTATTATATGCAATGAGAGACATAATTTATGACGTACAAAATTCGGCCTAGAAACCAATTGTTTAATGGCCTATAATTATTAATTATTAATCTTGCGAATTTCTAAAAAAAAAAATTATATTCTTACGTTTTGAGCTTTTAAAGACTTATTTGTGTGTGAAATAGATTTATTCTTTATAAACTAAAGTTTGTTTAAAACTAAATAAAATCTAAAAATCTATCTTACCTTTTGGTGTTATACTCAAATCAGAGTCCGATGATCTTCTACATATCTCAATGTCTTTGGCCGATGTTGGCATAACGTTCCCATGTCCTGCAGCTGCCGCACTATTTATACCAATAGTCTTTGATGGACTTGGGGACATCTTTGAGCTAGTCGAGTCGTGTCGAATATGATTTCCAGAACTGGTCATTGTCCTGCAAACAGGACTCGCCCGTTTGTCAACAATAGCAATACCAGTTGGTGCAGAGCTACCCCCACCCGCCGCCGCAGTCGTTGATGATGACACTACCTCAGTTGATGATCTATTATGTTTTATGGACAATGGAGTAGATGGTGCAAGCAATGACGAGCTGTTAGTATGGTTACTCAAAGTCACAAGGGATTGTGAGTGATTTATAGATTTATTACTAAGGGACCATTCAGAGTCACATTTCTCTGACGAATTGGTTGTGAAGGGACGTTTGGGATGCGGAAATAGATTGTGAGGGGAAAAATGCTCCGCCGGAGACATTTGGGATGAATCGGATTCGGTGGGCGTTGGAGTGGATGGACAAATTTGCAAAATAGGCGAGGTAAATGTAACACAATTTTTAGCAAGACTAGCGATTGCACTATTGGGAAGCTTTTTCGGCGACGGCACCGGTGATTTTTGGCATGGAGAGAAATTTGCTAGCGAAACAAAAGATGATTCAAGGGGCAAAGCACAAAGCGAGTTAATCCCTTCTATTATTTCTGGTTGAGAGGAATAGAAGTCGTTCTTTTTGTTGCGATTTTGTTTGGGTTTTAGATTGGTTAGAGTAAGCGCCGGCACATCTAGGCTACGAAATTCATCCTTCGTTGATGGTGTGTTTATTTCTAAAGCTGCATTCACTACGGTAGTTGGAATCATGTCCGAATCCCCAGTGCTGCATAGGTCAATTACTGTAGTAGGTATATAGGGATCCGCAGTAACAACAACTATGTTTATGTCTGCCTTTTGTGATGCAGTTGTTTCATGATCCGATTCTGGTGATTTTTTGCTATCCTTGGCTTTTTTCTTTTCTGGAGATTTGTTTGAGCGTTGCATGCATTCCTATAGGTATATTTATAGTGTAATTTGTGAGATATTTTTACATTTTTACATCTTTTCTATATACCAAAACCAAATATCTAGCCGTGTTACTTGTTTTTTTTTTTAAGAAATAGGAACATATTTATAGAGTTATTTACAGTTGATTCAGAAAAAAATAATTGCATATCAAATATTGAACGATCTATTATAATGAAAAACCATTTAAATTTGTATAAACGTAAGTCAAGTACATAAATAGTTTTTCGCAAACGATTAGGTTAAAACTAACGGTTATGCCACATTAACACTATTGATGAATGAATGAATAATATGGTGTTCTTATTGACCTTAAGATCTATTGTGCCCCTAAACGAGTTATGAATTGCCATTATTTCTGCCATAAAAGTTCAAAATAATGGATAAAATCAGGGCCTTAATGTCACTCATGTACACGTAGTGCAATAATGGCGCTCTGATGCTCTGGCCTTATAATGGCAAGATATGAGCAGGTTCATTCTTTATTGTGCATTGTCATTGTTAGCAAAATGGTATCAACATTTTATTAACACGATGTCAGTATAATGGTAAAATTAAACGTCATTTGCACTTATATCGTTCGTTTTTAATTGCTATGTAAAAAATCTCCTCTTAAAATCCAGAATTGCTCTTTTGAATAAAACATTTCGACATAGAAAATGTCATGTTTAAAGCGTGGCAGGCATTATCAAACATCACTGACAGTCCGCTGATATCCATATTTCAGTAGTATCGGTGTCGATAAAATTCACACATAAGTTTCTGAGATCTCACTGAGCAAGCTCCGTCAGCTCCACTGAGCAGAAGGAGAAACGTGAACAAAATTTCTCCGCTAGAAGTCAAAACCAATTTCCATCTCTTTTCTTTTTTTCTGAACATTTTCATTTTGTTTGAAATTTTTTTTTTAACCAAATTTAATGTTTTGTTTCGATTACTTGTTTATTTAGCATTGAGGTCGTCTTTTTTCGTCATTGTACAATTTTTTTTCAGAAGAATATCTGGCTTTGAATGAAAAAACAGACTTTTGACTTTGACTACCAATATCTTCGCAAGGAATGACGACACGGAAAATTTAAGGGTAGTTTTAAAAACTGGAATTAATATTCTACAAGATTTTTTCAAAACTTTATAACGATTTTTTTTTTGGCTCCTTACCGTTACATTCAGAAAAGGTAAAAAAAACGACTTTTTAAAGCCTTTTTGTAAATCTTTAACTGCTTTATAAATATTGACTGCAGGACTTAATTTGGTAAGGACATTTTAAAGAACTATAGACCACCAATATTTCTGTAAAATTTAAATTAATCCATTGAACCATTTTCACATAGCGAATGATTAAAGTCGTAAAAACCAATTGAAGGAACAAATTGGGTGGTTCATAAACATTGTGAAATTGTCATCAAAATGGAAACGAAAACAACAATTTCTGCCCACTTTTTTTTTTAACTATTTTGGGTTAGTTAAAATAAAAACATACTGTAATCAAAACATCAATATAATTTTTGACTTGTCTTACTAAAGCAAAGTTTTTCAGTGGCGAGTTAAACCAGAGTTAGTTAACTTTGGACATATGTAATTTTATTAATTCAAGAAACACTTTTTCAAAACAAAAATTATGCGAATCGACCTACAAAACTAAGAGGACCAAATATCAAAAGCATTTGTTTAGTAAATCCCGAGTTAACCGACCAAATTTGGTGAGTTAAATCGGGTTTAACTTTAACCTCGCACTGAAAAACTAAGTAAGTACCTTTTGTTTTTGTTTAATTTCTCAAAAACTAAGAAAGATTTTTACACCTGGTGTTCACTATTTGACGAAGAATTGATTAGAGCATTTAATTAAAAAAAAAAAAAAACAAACAAAACAAAACTAAAAAAAAAAAATTTAACTTCCCTGTCAATAAACAAAACACAAAGGATTATTAATAAATGTGTAATGGTCTGTGACGATTTAACGAGTGTGAAATCCGCCGAAGTGTTCAATGTCATTACTTGCGCCAAGCCGAATCGTTCAATTTTTTTCTGAATCACGCTAAATATATACAAATTAAAACAAAAAAAAAAAGAATCGTAGACAAAGCAAAACATAAGGTGTAAATATAATTACTGAGTGAACGCTATTTTAAAGTCTACACTGGCTAAACTGTGTGTATACTGTGTATAAGGCAGATAGATCCTCCTTTTACAAAAAAAAAATAATGTAGTGTTTACATAATTATTAAGTTTTTCGTGGTTTGAGAAGTTTTATCATTAATTCTGATACGAACCCATATCGAAAAATGGCAAATTTTTTTGCTAAGATTAGTCAAGGCCGTGGATAGTTCTTAGCAGGGAACATCTAGACGAGGAAAACTTGTCAAATACTCGGTAAGGCCCTTGTTTGGCAATTTTTGCTATCCTTTTCGAAATACCCACTTTATATCAAAAACAAAACTTTAAAAGTTTATTCATTTTCAACATTGTACTTTTTTACAAATTAGGCCCGTGGTTAGCCTATTGGACTGTCACTGGTAATAGATAGTCCCAGGATCGAATGAAATATAGACCAACTTTTGTTCATCCTTTTTTGTCTCTCGAGGTAAAACGCTACATAACTTGCGAGCACCTAGCTTATTGTTATACTAACCCCTGCTAACCGCTTGTTAGGATTTATGTAAAACTTTCTAAAACTAGAATATTTTTTCAGGTGGGCAGTTAAAGAATCTATAATATAAACCACAGAAACTTAAAATAACCAAGTCTGTCGTACACACATTTTATTTTGTCAACTTGTTTGAATTCTTGCAAGATAAACTCTGTCTGAAATATTTATAACGGAGCACCTTCCGTAAAACCACTCACTGTCTACATATTAAACCTACGTACGTTACTCCTTTGTCTACGATTGCATGTGCAAAAAAATCAAAAGCAGTTATCACATTGATTATTACGATCTAGTAATAGAAACACACTTTCGTTTGGTTCTCCCTCTAACCTGTAGTTGTTGATATTTAGTGGCGATATTATCTTTCAAATCATGCAGCAATGATCCACGCCTCTCATCCATTACACACTCGAGTTCATCAACAGTTGTTCCTGGCTGCATCCAGTTAATTTCATCCGCCTCATCATCTTCAGATCTCTCATCGTCTTCATCTTCACCGCCGTCATCATCATCATCCGAAGATGACGATTTCAAATCGATATCATCACCGTTAGGTTCATTCATAGCAAGGCTTTTCAAAATTCGTCGTAAATCTTCATCGTCGACAATGGCATTAAATTTACCATCTCTTGATTCTTTACCATCTCTCGATTGATTTGGTTCACCTGCTGATGAAGCACCACTCTCTTCGGTGATCATTGGTATTGAATCTATCTCCTCGCAGGTTTTGGGGAGGATTTTCATAATTTCTGTTGAAGTTGTCGAATCTGATGATTGTGAAACTTCCCTCATATCTAGCCTCTCTTGCTTGGTCACAATGTCTGGTGATGAACGAATCGAATCATGAAGAGTTGAAGGCAAATTTAAGACCGGCTTTTCTATAGACGACACAGTGGCGTCGCTTATTGAACGTTGCATTTGATGCTGTGGCGATTTACTAAGCCCAATCGCATTTCGTAGATCTAACAAAGAACATCGAATCGGATCGATGATGGATAACGTAGAGTATGAGCTACTCAGTGACTTGGTTTCGTTGTCAGATTTTTCGGTGTCACTGAGTTTTTTCTTAAATGCACCACATTTTTTGTGGATTATCATGCGGGATTTATTCTTGATCCGCTTAACATGGTGTGTAAGCTTTGTACGGGGTTTCTCTCCACGTCGTTCCTCTTGCCTCAGCAGGGATCTCATATTTGAATTTTCAGTGAAATTTTCATCATCAGAAGGGCTTCTGACTTGTGTTTTTTTCTGATCATCTAACAAATTATTTTCAGATTCAACTATTGTGAAATAATCATTGCACGAATCATTGGATCCGGTTAGAAATTCAAGATAGTTTAGTGTTTGCCTTATTTCATTTTGTTTAAATTTAGCAATTGAGGTTAAAGTGACATAAAGCACAAAGTTCACACAATTCACCAAGACGAAGAGAAGAATTACAAAAAAAAAAAAAACAAAAAAAAAAAAAATTAAGAGCGCGTTTTGTCGAAATGAAAAAAAAAAAGAACAAGAAAATAACTGGTTATTTTGGAGCTGCTTTTTTTGCAAAAAATAAAATTTGTATATGTATTTATTTATCGCGCACACAATTGATTAAGTGCAATAGTATGTACTTGATGATTTTTGTTTGAATCAGTTTTATATGCCCAACATTTTTTTTTTTAAATGTTTTAATTGATTTTACTTACTCTTCAATTAATGTGCTGTCGGCTAGAGTTTGGGCATTGTGTTCTGGAATTTTAATAAGCGTAACAGCAGTGCCTATACCTCGAGCAACAACACCGACATCTCCTTCCAAGTCAAAGCACTGGTTGTATCCTATAACTGCATTTGCGCCCAGATTAATTGCTTTCAGACCGATTTTTCGTTGGACCTAGAAAATATATTATTTATTTGTAAATTTATGTAATTTGAATCTGTATAACTATTTTTTTTTTTAAATAATAACATTATTGACAAAATGGATTTACATATACAAAGATTATTCAATATCATGATTTTCTTGAACGTTACTTTAATTTTAAATAAATTAAAACGATTTTAACACGCAATGCTCTTCAGTAACTCTATTATTTATTAATTGTTTAGAAGTTTTGTGAAAATAAAAAATTTATTAAAGTTATTTAAACCTCAGTAAAATTGATTACTAAAAGTTCGATCTGAATTCGAAATTTATTTCTATTATAACATTTTGAACTCTAATTCTCTTCTTCGTTTTTTCTAACCATCGACCGATAACTTCTTCTTCTCCGATGGTGGAAGAGATCTTTGTAGATTTCCGTGAAACATACCATCACCCTCTGGTGCGGATGTCGAATTCATCGTCTTGACTGTGTTTGTCAATGAATGTCGACTTCTTAAGCTGTACAATAAGGAACTCATGTCTATATGCTGCTGGCTGATGCCCGGGAAGTCATGACCAAACTATCACTGGCAGGATATGATAATCAAGTACCTGACTATCTCGACTCTGATATATGTTTCAAAGTTCAGAATCAAAAAATTATCGCACGTTTTGCGATATATCGCCTTCTCAAAATAAACATGAGATCAAATTTGGCTATCGAATCATTAAATTATTACTTTTGCATTTATTTTAATTTAAGTATATTTTTCTATTTACTAAACATCGACACTTTGAATCAAAAATGTTTAGGCTCTTGCTAGTTGCTACGATAAAATATTCTTACACAAAAAATAATTATGATTACATTCATAACATCGCTTCCGCTCCAATATATTTTATCCGATTGAGAACGTCTGTTTGTATAAATTATAAACATATCTATCCAGAACAAATAAAAAGAGGGCAAAATTAATATAAACAAAATTGGAGCAGTGTCGGAGCGGCAATGAAACAAAAAAAAAAAAACGATGCTATTGGATCAAGAACGTTTCGAGACTTTCTTCGTATTCGGATTTAATCGAAACTAAGACAAGCGGACTACAGAAAGCAACCGCATTTCAAATGAATATTATAAAGTTATCATGCGAAATGATGGTAGTTCTTAATAATTCTTAAAACAGTCTTTTGTAAGTGGGGTTTATAGATATATACATAAGTGCCGTGATTCAAATACAAAACTTGTGGCAGGTTTTGACTTAATTTATAATCTTGCTTTTTTAATAATATTTATTTTATTTTTAAATTTTCGGTGTCACCTTTTACAATGGTTTACAATGGTTTAAACATTATACGAACCAGAGATCTTTGGAGAATATCGTACCTACTTTATATGCGGGGCATCAGGCATTAAGTACTCTACTTTGGATTAAATACATAACAAAAAAATATCAATATTTTTTATATATGTAGGTACATATGTATGTCCAAAATATGTATGGAAATATTCGGCGAAAAGTAGTAATTGATATGGGTTTGGCTTAAATGATGTCACGTTTATGCTATATATATAGTTATAGTTACTCTTGTTGAATTTATTTGTATTTTTTGTCTTTTAAATTGTAGAAGCTAATATTACTCACCTGTCCAGAGAGTCGGAGAAAAACAACTTGGCGAGCTTCGTTTGACGCTCGAGGGGTTCGAATTTTATCAATCCATTGATATTCGGGATCGTCATTCACAACCAGTTCCTCGACAAATCCATGAATGATCTGAGCTCGAAATCCATGCGGAACACAAGAAGCTATAAGAATTAAGAATAGTTAAACTTTTGCTTCATTTATAAATTGAAAAATAAAAACTTTTAAAACTTACAATGGAAAAATTGAATACCACATGAGCTTTGTCTGAATTTATTGACGTCGGAGAACAAATCTACTTTGACGATGATGTTGACCTCACCACGAATCCCATGCATAGTATCGAACACAGGAATCCATCCTGAGAGCACAGCACCTTTGCCTTGCGTCGATTGACTGGCTGTTTCCAGACAAAGTGGGTTTAAGCTTATATTAACTTTGCCTATTGCATCGTTGGCCGAATATGTGTCATGGTCCATAAGACGAATTTGAAGAGGTTCATCTTGGAGCTCGGCGTCGTCGACTTCAAAACGGAACCTTCAATAATAAGAGATGACCTAAATTTTAGTGAAAAATCTTTTTGTTTTAGATAATTATTACCAATCTGTATTCCATTGAGGGTTGAGACTCTTGCGACAGACATCTGTCTTGTGGGTTACGCCGCCTAATTTGATTTCAACATAGGCATCTGTGGTCTCGCTGCTGCGATCCATAATGGGCAAATTACGCCCAGCTTTGATTTTCACTCCAACCTTACCGGGCATTTCTGTTCACTAAAGCTTAAGCTTATTTTTATTTATTTTTTTTTGGGATATTTTTATCGATGAGGCGCCAACAAAAATTTGGTTCACGTTCGCTCAGCACACGATGAAAATAACTTTTACTTCGAAATGGATATGAATATGATGACACAAAACATTGTACTTGTAGGGATATGCTTAGTTAAATTATGCGCAATAAAAAGACTCATATAATATTTGGCAATTTAATTGAATTATGATATATTTTGCAATATAAATAGTCACCTTGAAAGACTTTTTTGTTCTTTTCTCAGGTAGAATTTTTGTCCATACCAAGTGTTTAGTGTTTTTGATAGGACGTGCCGTGAAGGCAGGCAAGGCTGCAGGTGCGAATTAGAAGTGTCACAAAAATGACAGATCTCTTTCGAATTCGCCGCAAGATGTATTTTTATTGGCCGCGTTCGATACTCTTTTAGCTGAACAGAATAGACGCTCGGTCGACCACGCGAATCAGCCGCCGCTGCGAGAAGCGACGCTTCCGAAAATAATTGAATACAATGGAACGCGCGAACAGCGGATGGGAATTATTGTTTTTAATTGATTTTGTAGTTATTTCTTAAATTTGTATTTTGCAGTTTTATTGCGAATGTGTATTTTTAAAATAAAATAGATAATATAGAAAGTTCCGATATGCCATTAACTGTAGCCGTGGTTATACTCTTTCTCCTTATCTGTCGAACGCCGCGCGGCATGATTTTTCTTCAATTGAGGCATTATTTTGCCCAAAGTTGTGGCAACGCTGGGTATGAACCTATAACGAAAAACAAAAAAAAAACCTGTGTGTTTGAAGTATGCCCACTGGATCGGTGTGCCGACGGAGGGTCCTGATGGCCAAAGATACTGAATATAAACATATGAATCATTCGTACGTTTCACCCTCTAAAACCCATTTGATTAAAATTTAATTTCGGTGCATGTCGATGAATAGATGAGAATTGCAACAACAATTTAACGGGGTAGTGAAGAGGAGCTGCTTATATGTTTGCGTTTTAACGTGGTTTTTCACACACATATTTTGAAAAGTTTATGAATCAGTTGATTGCTTTAGCTTGTAGTCAAACCGGAATGGCAGCCGGGGATTCATATATCTTTATAATTCAATATTTTTGGCCCTGCGGGGTCACATAAACAGTACTTCTATAAGCAAAGCTGTTATAAACTGGTATTTAAATGCAAACAAATTCCTATTGTCTGATTTATGCTGACGATGTTAACATTTTTAAATCAATTTCTAAAAATCTTGACTGTGAAATGCTTCAAAATGATCTTAACGCCCATCACCGGCCCATCACTGAGTATGCCTGCCAAGTGTGGTCCCCCTATTACAGCTGCTATAAACTAACGGCCATATTATTCACTCAAAACATCCAGATTAAAACTTAAATCCGGATGTAAATCATACAAATTCAATGTAAATTCATCTGGATTTAGGTTTAAATCTGGATGTATCGAGTGAATAATATGGCGGTAAGAATTGAACGGATTTAAAAAAGATTTTTAAACTTTGCTCTCAGAGGTTTAGGTTGGGAGAACCCATTCAATCTTCCCTCATATAATAGCCGACTCAAACTTATTGATCTTCCTAGTCTAGTCTAGTTTTGTTTTTATTGTAAAACTTATTGACGGACATATCGATGCTTTAAACCTTTTATGTCGTGTTAATTTTAATGTTCCAAAACGTAATCTAAGAGGTCTAGCTGAACCTAACGCACTGAATAAATTGTTTAAACTGTATAACGTAAACCATAATTTGTTAAATCAATTACCTGATATATCAAATATTAACTTTAAAAAAACATTTTATAATTTATTTATAAAAATTGTACGCTAGATAGTTATTAGCTTGACTCAAATAATAATAGTAATAATTTTGCATTGCAGGTAGAAAGTTTTTGGCATTAAAAAAAAATTAATGCAAGTTGAACATTTTTTTTTTTTCATTTATGAAAAAACTATCATAGTAACGGACGGATTAAAATTTTTTTACACCTACACTCCTACACTTTACAAAATATACATATATACATTTGAATTAGTCTATGGAAAATTATGTGCTTTACCTTGGGAAATCATAAGAAATAAAGAAAATATATATAATATTGATAATTATGTATCTAAATGAATTTAAAGTAAAATTAAAATATGCTCATGAAAAAGCCAAAGAAAACTTAGAGCAAACAAAAAATAATACATGTAAAAACCAAACAAATGTAAATATATCAAATTTCAAAGTAGGAGATTATGTTTATTTAAAAATTGGAAATAAGAAAAAATTAGATAAACCATTTAAATGTCCGTATAAAATAATTAAACAAAATGGACCAAAGAGTATTATAAAAAATTGAAAATTAAAATAGAGAAATTCAAAATAACAACTTGATTAAAGCAAGAAACTGTTAAACACATAAACATGTAAATATTTTGTAATTATTGTCTATCAAAAAATAATTTTCTTATTTCAAGATAATAAAATTATATATTTTTTAAAGGGTGAGGGTGTTGCCCTGTTGCAAAACACAAGAAATTAAAATATAAACAAACTCCATTCACATGCACTGCGACCCACTACCCACATCTGGTAAAGTTGAATTTGGATGGTCAGCAATAAAAATAAACGTTTGTTGAGCCGATCATATTGCATGTCACCGCAGTCGGTCACTGTGTATGAAATATGAGAATGAGAAGCAGAATATTAAAAAATATATCTTGTCTATGGCTGCAAGATTGCGTCACGACGCGACGATTGAAATGCATTTAATTGTTTTATTAAAGGCCGTGTCAAACAGAGCGCGGTCCGGCGGTCTTTGTAAGAAATTACAAACAAAATTTGCCCGCCGCGTTCTTTCCTTCCATGTTGAAGTATTGACCGTCCCGTCGGCCCGCGTTCTGTTTGACCAGGCCTTAAGTGGGGCACCAAATCGATGTCATAACTAGCGTTGCCAGACGTCCCGGTTCGCCTGGGAGGTCCCGGATTTCGCACATAGATTTAACTGTCCCGGCGGGGCAGCTTTTTTCCCGGGTTTAAACCAGAATTCATTGCAAAAACATCTTTACATTTTTACGTTTTTCAAAAGAATAACTGCGCTGTGATATAGATTTAACTTTAAGGAGAATGTCATTCTGGCAACTTGACAGCTGTCACTTCAAATTGGAAGAATTATTAACATTCGTTTGATTCCCAAAACTGCCAATTTCTTCCAATTTAAGTCCAAATCAATATAAAGAACTAAACTATATTTTTGACTAGATAGACACTGGAAATATGTCGTGGAAATATGAAATACCTATGTCGAATTCCATGCAACCAAAAAAACGAGTCTGTTTAGCAAAAACTCACTTTTTCTAGACAAAGTAAATTTTTCGTTTTTATAGCAAGATCTACGGGAACTTGCACAAACGCTAGAAAGATTTGACATTTCTCAGAAGATTAAAGCTTTTTACCGCGAAAGAAACATTCAAAATTATTCGTCGTTTGTTTAAAATCCATTCATCCCTGTGGTGCGTTTCTTTTCTGTAAAATGTTAATTATTGTTAACTATTGTTAACTCTGATCGTTCCGAAACTCTAGAAGTGTAACATTTGTCAACACTATGACGTCATAAAATCGTTCCTGAATTCCAGTGTTGATGTGTCAGAATGTTACACTTTGTAACAATTTCCAACTCATCTCGTCGATATGAATTGAAAATGTTGATCTATCAAAAGCAGTTGAATTTGGATTTTCATTGTGCGGTTTTCTTTTGTTTACTTTTTCTCCTTTCGATTACTTAAAGTTCGGTATTTTTATTTTATTTTTACTATCGATTTTGATTTTTGTAATTGTCTTCTGTTATTTACTAATTTATTTTCTTTTTTCCAACAGTTTAATTTTTCGAAAAGGTAATTTCTTACAAAAAAATGCGTGGGTATATTTTTGGAATGGAAAGAAGTTGCAAACATTTTGCCAATTTTGCTTGATGATTCGATTTTAAGCAAGAATAAATAAATAAACGAATTTAATTTGTAAATTGTGTACATTTTAAAAGTTCTAATAATAAATGCTTCCAATAAATTTGATTCAATGACAAATTTTCTTTTATTTTCATTCATGTATTTCGCATTTTTTTTTTGCAACCCATTTTGTTTGACAGATCAACATTTATTTCTAACAGATCGTTCCTAAATGAAATGTTACATAGTGTAACATTTTTAACAATGACGGTGTTCACATTGGACTCAGATTTACGATTTTTTTTGGCATAAGTCAGTCAGCTCGTGTTCAGACACACACATCCGATTCACTCTGACGTTCAGTAGTTGTTAAAATAAAACACAAATTTTTATTCGCCGGAGAATTTAACTAGAAATTTTTCAATCACAAAATTAATATTTCACTAAATAAATATGTTTCCAATTGAAACAACTTCGATTCTGTAGTATTTAAGTGCCAAACAAAAACTAAATACTAACAAAACACATGTCACAAAAGGAAACGTCAAAAAAAATCCACAAATTTTTAAAAAATTTAAAAAATCCTGCCTCACTTGCCTGTCTCTTTCTCACCACAGAGTGGGAACGAGAAAAAGTATATAGACGTCAAAAAAAATCCAAGGAGTAAGTCCAATGTGAACACCGTCAATGACAGTTCAACACTTGTTTTTTGACAGATCAACAATAGTTAACATTCTACAGAAAAGAAACGCACCACTGCTTGTTGCCGAATTACTGGCTGAACAGAATAGAATGACGGAACTGAAGCTGCAGACGGAACTGGAAGAGCTGTCAAAAAGTGTCGTACGTCATTTTTTTTACATGTCCACAATGGAGCTGTACAGCTTTGAAAGTATTTTGAAGAAAAACAAAAGAATATTATTGTGTACAAGCTTAGAATTAACATTTTTTGTTTCCAATTATTTTCCTTTTAATAAATAATTTTTTTCGCGATACAAATAACCACAATATTTTTTTCCGACCCAAAAAGTTGTTTTTTTTCTTCATACAAATTGAAACGTCAAAAGTGCCGTACGTCAAAAGTTAAAAGTTGGTGAACTCTTCCGTCTGCGTCTGCAGCTCCGTATGCGTCTACGTTCCGTTGTGTTCGCAACATTGAATTTGCGTGTATTTAATATTTTGACAGCTATTCCGGCTCCGTCTCCGGTTCCGTCTGCGTCACCATTCTGTTCAGCCAGTTAAAAATGCTTACTTTATAACTTTGACGGCTGTCAAAAGTTACTTCTTTCTTCTTATTTGGTGAGGAAGATAAGATTTGTTTCGCAGTGCGAATTTAGTAAGGCTATGTATGAATTGGATTTAAATCGAGCTAAATTTTTTCCCAAGTTGACTCTAATGAGTTGTACACGGAAATTTCAAAATTAAATCTCGGATAAAATTTTAAATCGAAATTTTATTCGATCGCACCAGGACTAACCAAAGTTTGTACCTATGAAACATTTTCCGTAGTCAAATGGAACAGTAAGAAATTGCCTTTAGTTTGAGTCCGAACAATTCATATTCCATGGTGTAGTTACCGTGAACACAAGAGCTAAAATAAACATTTTTTGTTTATAAATAAGGCAGTCAATATTTTTTATATAAAATAATTTATTAATTTTAATATAATTAGTTTTTATTTTGTCCCAGAAAAAAAAATTGAAATCCCGGTATTTTTTTATATATTTGTCTTTTGTCCCGCCGAGCTGCGAAGAAAATCTGGCAACCCTAGTCATAACTTACAAAACATTTTAAACATATGAACCCAAGAAGGAATTTTGTATAAATACTAAGAAAATTGTAAATAAAATTTAGTCATAAAACTCACATGTTCTAGACTCATTCTTTCGGCTGAAGAGCTAAGCTAAATACTAAATAATCGTGCACGAAATTGCTGGGACAAATAAGCGGCTTTTATAGCTAAGAATTAAACTTACAAACCTCAAAGCAAAGTTGTTGGCGTATTTGTCTCAAGTGCTATTCATGATTACATTTTCGTTCACCCTATTTCACCAATGACCAATGTCATCTTCTAGCCCAGGAAAATTACACAAAAAAATGACAAAATTACGAAAATATTCCGACATAGCTGAATTTTTGTGGAGATGTTTATTTTTGTATCTTAAGAATTTTTCAAAAAGTACCCTAAATTCACACCAGCAGAGGGGTGATAGAATCCGCCATCAATGTGATTTTCGATTTTTAAAATGCAAAAATTGATGAAAAACTTTAAAATTTTGGACAAAGATATTTCACCAATCCTCCCCTACAAAGTTATCATTAGTTTTGGTCGAGTAAATGCCACAGGAGAGGCAGGAGCTAAGCATTCCATTCAACCTCATGAGATACAGGTGAACTTTGACAAGCTCTAACTTAAAGATGAAAATAGTCCATGTCCCTGAAGTTAGCAGAACAAAATCAGCAGAACAAAGGGTTTATGATTGCATAATAAGATGCTAATTAAATGCCAAAGAAAAATATTTAATGCTCTTACGGTTTTCAAAAAAAAAAAACTAATGCTCTGCTAACTTCTTGTGAAGTTGCCCAAAAGTACATTAAATTTAAAATAAAGAATATAAAATTGGTCCCCGAAATAAATGCTAATTAAGTTTGCTCTTTTTAAACCTCAATAGATCTATGGATGTAGTTTTTTATTCGTTTTTATTTAAATATTCTATTACACAAAGCCATAAATTGATAATTTGTAAAGTTTGTAAAAAATTGTAATTTTTTTAAACAAACTAAAAACTTTGTGGGACTAGACTTTGACTTTTGTCGCCATATTTTTTTTCTGATGGCTGCTTTCCGGTTGTCTGGCTATGTATAATCGTAAGCTGGCAATGCGAAATAAATTAATATTTATAATTATAAAATATTATATTATTTATTATTATAATGTGTAGGTACTCACATTGTTGAGAAAAAGGAAAGCACATTCCATTTCCAGAAATTGGCCAAAATGACGGAGGGTAAAAAGAAATGCACGCCATTTTGGCATCCACAATGTTAAGCGGAAATGCCATTTTGACATCACATTTTTGACAAATAAGGATGCTGGCAACAAAAAGTTGCCCTGTGAGCGAGGGTAAGCAACAAAAAGCTGCCGGGAAAAAAGTTCCGCGAGCAACTCCGAGCAACAAAAAGTTGCCAAGTGGGCGCTCTCCCATATAAGCTAATGTAATTGGATTGGAAGCAACAAAAAGTTGCCTAGTGGGCGATGGGCCTAAATTGTCACTGCGATTCGAAAACACTTGTGTTTTGTTTTTTGTAAATTCTGACAGGCAGGTCACTGTAATTTTCGAAGATGCGCAATATCACAGTACACATATTAAAGGTAATATATTGCGCATCTTCGAAAATTACAGTGACCTGCCTGTCACAATTTACAAAAACAAAACACAAGTGTTTCCGAATCGCAGTGACCCTCGTCCACAATTTACAAAAACAAAATACAAGACATGCTCAGAACTGAATAAAAATGAAAACTCGGAAGATATTACCTTCTATATGTGTTCAGTAAATTAAGTATCTAATGTCGAATTCCTTTTAAGAAAAAAATCGATTTGTTCAGAAGAAAAAATCGACTTTTCTGGACAAATCCCTTGTATTAAAAGAAAAAATTCGATTCTGTTTAGAAAAAAAATTTTTTTGGTGAAAGGAATTCGACATACATAAGTTTAACTTTAAGTTTTCGAATGCTTACTGAACAAATTATTATTTTGTGACCTTTATTTATGGTGAAGGTAATAGAATAATTGCCCTGTAACCAACTTCATGAACGCAATTATTATTAAGTATCTACAGTTTCTATGTAATCCACCCGTATTGCCCCATATAATTGCACAATATTATTAATATATATATATACATATGTATATAAGTTAACGTTCAATGCAAGCCAGAGTGACCCAATGAATTAGGGGTGTTTAAAGTGATAAAAGAAAATCGGTTGTCCAAAAGTGATGTCATTTGTGTTAACTGGGATTTTTATAACGGTGTGGTGTGTGACGGTGACGCCGCCAGTCATAAGCAGGGCTGTCGAAGTACTGTAATTGCAGTATTTGTACTGCTTTCGGAAACTCCGTACTGCTGTACTGCCAACACGACCAAAGTACTGCTTTTTTTGTAAATCAAAATCATAGCAGACAAAAATGTACAAAATCGATTCGATCAACGATTTAAAGCTATTTCTTTTCATATATGACATTCTTTTTCACACTTCATTTAAAATGAAACTTAATACGCTGCTGGACAAAATTAAAGGACCAACAAATGGTTTACATTTGTTTAGTGTTTTTTGAAGAGGCTGTTAAAATTGGTCAAATCAAAGTTCAATGTTTTAAATGCTGAGATTTTTTTTCGCAATTAAAAACAGCGAGCGAAAAAATTTGCCGTTATTTGTCTCAAGAATCCACGTGTTCGGGAAAATGTTTTCAGTTGAACCAATGCATTAATAAGCGAACTTGTTTTTTCAACTTATTTTTTTTGCTTGCCCTTCTGAGTCAAGATTTCAGTCAGATATATGACTTTTACTTTTGCTTTTAATGTTTTGATTATGAATATAGTCAATTTCGGAAAAGTAAATGTTTAGTAACACTGCCACATTCATATTATAACTAAAATTAAAATCACAAAATTCCTATTTTATATTTGTAGTATCTTACTATGTAACTCCAAATGTCACTTTGACAGTCACAAATCTAAAAATAGTGTGAAACTCTCACTGTTTTAGGCGTGATGAGCTGGAGTTTATTAATGAAATAGGCTTAGTATGATACTATACTTTGTTCAATTTGAATCTGCAGTACAGGGAAAATTGGATATTTGTCTTTCAGTCTCTGACCATTATGCTTATTGAAATAAGCTATCTCCATTTTAAAGCTCTTACAGGGTTGCCGTAGGGAGCATTTTAAACTGCCGGAAATCTCTCAAAAATATCGACAGAGCTACCAACTATTTATGAATATACGCACATTTTATAATTAAGCCATTTTTACACAGCACAAAAATAATACCTCCTCAAATCTTAAAAGTTAATCTTAATTGCACTGCACTATTTTTGAAACAACACACACGTAAACCTTCTTCTTTTTATATGTACGTATATTCATAAACCAAAAACTATTAGCACTACAAAATTGCACTTGAATATTGAACCGAACTTCATCAAAAATTCGCGCGAATAAAAACTATCTCTGAAAGACATAAGCCAACAATTATATAACTGCATTTTAATTTTAAACGGTTTTTCCAGACAAAAAAGGAACATGAAAACAGAAAAACATAAAGCGTCAACACCATTTCCTATAAAATAGAAATATTTGCTATCAAAAAGCTCTAAAAAATCTTAAATCCTGAAGCTACATAGCAAAAACCAAAGAAAATAGGGTTGGTTCCAAATTGCCGATCAGTCTCCTTCCACTTCCACCCGGGGAGCAGATAGGTCATGGTAGGATGCACGTGAGCTGAGAGAAGATTACACAAACAATTTAAATGTAACGCAGTGATTTTGTTTCTTATTTCAATGGCAATTTCTTAAGTTAAGGTGCCATGCAAGCAGCAGCAGGCACCAGTGTTCCTGAAAAAGCTCTCCTATAAGGCCTGTACTGCCGATTTAAATTGAACAAGGTATAGTTAAAAATGTTTTAAACTAAAAACATTTTAGTAAAGGGTTTTAAAGTGGGAAAATTTTAAAGTTGTATCATGCTAATACCTTAATATTAGGCTATTTAAAATTTTACGCCATTGAATGTGTAGCTCATTTGAATGTGTAGCTCAGGCGAAACGAAACGAAATTTGTAGTTACATTTGATTAAGTTAAAGTTGATTTTGACTATGCAAACGTAGTTAATTTTGACTATGCAAACGTAGTTAATTTTGACTATGCAAACGTAGTTGATTTTGACTATGCAAACGTAGTTGATTTTGACTATGCAAACGTAGTTGATTTTAACTATGCAAACGTAGTTGATTTTGACTATGCAAACGTAGTTGATTTTGACTATGCAAACGTAGTTGATTTTACCTATGCAAACGTGGTTGATTTTGACTATGCAAACGTAGTTGATTTTAACTATGCAAACGTAGTTGATTTTGACTATGCAAACGTAGTTAATTTTGACTATGCAAACGTAGTTGATTTTGACTATGCAAACGTAGTTGATTTTAACTATGCAAACGTAGTTGATTTTGACTATGCAAACGTAGTTGATTTTACCTATGCAAACGTGGTTGATTTTGACTATGCAAACGTAGTTGATTTTAACTATGCAAACGTAGTTGATTTTGACTATGCAAACGTAGTTAAATTTGACTATGCAAACGTGGTTGATTTTAACTATGCAAACGTAGTTGATTTTAACTATGCAAACGTGGTTGAATTTGACTATGCAAACGTAGTTGATTTTGACTATGCAAACGTAGTCGATTTTGACTATGCAAACGTAGTTGATTTTAACTATGCAAACGTAGTTGATTTTGACTATGCAAACGTAGTTGATTTTAACTATGCAAACGTAGTTGATTTTGACTATGCAAACGTAGTTGATTTTAACTATGCAAACGTAGTTGATTTTAACTATGCAAACGTAGTTGATTTTAACTATGCAAACGTAGTTGATTTTGACTATGCAAACGTAGTTGATTTTAACTATGCAAACGTAGTTGATTTGACTATGCAAACGTAGTTGATTTTGACTATGCAAACGTAGTTAAATTTGACTATGCAAACGTGGTTGATTTTAACTATGCAAACGTAGTTGATTTTAACTATGCAAACGTGGTGGAATTTGACTATGCAAACGTAGTTGATTTTGACTATGCAAACGTAGTTGATTTTGACTATGCAAACGTAGTTGATTTTAACTATGCAAACGTAGTTGATTTTGACTATGCAAACGTAGTTGATTTTAACTATGCAAACGTAGTTGATTTTGACTATGCAAACGTAGTTGATTTTAACTATGCAAACGTAGTTGATTTTAACTATGCAAATGTAGTTGATTTTAACTATGCAAACGTAGTTGATTTTGACTATGCAAACGTAGTTGATTTTAGCTATGCAAACGTAGTTGATTTTGACTATGAAAACGTAGTTGATTTTGACTATGCAAACGTAGTTGATTTTAACTATGCAAACGTAGTTGATTTTGACTATGAAAACGTAGTTGATTTTAACTATGCAAACGTAGTTGATTTAGACTATGAAAACGTAGTTAAATTTGATTATGCAAACGTGGTTGATTTTAACTATGCAAACGTAGTTGATTTTGACTATGCAAACGTAGTTGATTTTAACTATGCAAACGTAGTTGATTTTGACTATGCAAACGTAGTTGATTTTAACTATGCAAACGTAGTTGATTTGACTATGCAAACGTAGTTGATTTTGACTATGCAAACGTAGTTGATTTTAACTATGCAAACGTGGTTGATTTTGACTATGCAAACATAGTTGATTTTAAATATGCAAACGTAGTTGATTTTAACTATACCAACGTAGTTTATTTTGACTATGGAAACGTAGTTGATTTTGACTATGCAAACGTAGTTGATTTAGACTATGAAAACGTACTTAAATTTGACTATGCAAACGTGGTTGATTTTAACTATGCAAACGTAGTTGATTTTGACTATGCAAACGTAGTTCATTTTAACTATGCAAACGTAGTTGATTTTGACTATGCAAACGTAGTTGATTTTAACTATGCAAACGTAGCTGATTTTGACTATGCAAACGTAGTTAATTTTAACTATGCAAACGTAGTTGATTTGACTATGCAAACGTAGTTAATTTTGACTATGCAAACGTAGTTGATTTTAACTATGCAAACGTGGTTGATTTAGACTATGAAAACGTACTTAAATTTGACTATGCAAACGTGGTTGATTTTAACTATGCAAACGTAGTTGATTTTGACTATGCAAACGTAGTTGATTTTAACTATGCAAACGTAGTTGATTTTGACTATGCAAACGTAGTTGATTTTAACTATGCAAACGTAGCTGATTTTGACTATGCAAACGTAGTTAATTTTAACTATGCAAACGTAGTTGATTTGACTATGCAAACGTAGTTGATTTTGACTATGCAAACGTAGTTGATTTTAACTATGCAAACGTGGTTGATTTTGACTATGCAAACATAGTTGATTTTAAATATGCAAACGTAGTTGATTTTAACTATACCAACGTAGTTTATTTTGACTATGCAAACGTAGTTGATTTTGACTATGCAAACGTAGTTGATTTAGACTATGAAAACGTAGTTAAATTTGACTATGCAAACGTAGTTGATTTTAACTATGCAAACGTAGTTGATTTTGACTATGCAAACGTAGTTGATTTTAACTATGCAAACGTAGCTGATTTTGACTATGCAAACGTAGTTAATTTTAACTATGCAAACGTAGTTGATTTGACTATGCAAACGTAGTTGATTTTGACTATGCAAACGTAGTTGATTTTAACTATGCAAACGTGGTTGATTTTGACTATGCAAACATAGTTGATTTTAAATATGCAAACGTAGTTGATTTTAACTATACCAACGTAGTTTATTTTGACTATGCAAACGTAGTTGATTTTGACTATGCAAACGTAGTTGATTTAGACTATGAAAACGTAGTTAAATTTGACTATGCAAACGTAGTTGATTTTAACTATGCAAACGTGGTTGATTTTAACTATGCAAAAGTAGTTGATTTTGACTATGCAAACGTAGTTGATTTTAACTATGCAAACGTAGTTGATTTTGACTATGCAAACGTAGTTGATTTTAACTATGCAAACGTAGTTGATTTTGACTATGCAAACGTAGTTGATTTTAACTATGCAAACGTAGTTGATTTTGACTATGCAAACGTAGTTGATTTTAACTATGCAAACGTGGTTAATTTTGAATATGCAAACGTAGTTGATTTGACAATGGAAAGGCGGTTGATTTTGACTATGCAAACGTAGTTGATTTTGACTATGCAAACGTGGTTTATTTTGACTATGAAAACGTAGTTAAATTTGACTATGCAAACGTGGTTTATTTTAGCTATGCAAACGTAGTTGATTTTGACTATGAAAACGTAGTTGATTTTAACTATGCAAACGTAGTTGATTTTGACTATGAAAACGTAGTTGATTTTGACTATGCAAACGTAGTTGATTTTAACTATGCAAACGTAGTTGATTTCAACTATGCCAACGTAGTTGATTTGACTATGCAAACATAGTTGATTGTAACTATGCAAACGTGGTTGATTTTGACTATGCAAACATAGTTGATTTTAACTATGCTAAAGTAGTTGATTTTGACTATGAAAACGTAGTTGATTTTGACTATGCAAACGTAGTTGATTTTGACTATGCAAACGTAGTTGATTTTGACTATCCAAACAAAGTTGATTTTGACTATGCAAACGTGGTTGATTTTGACTATAAAAACGTAGTTGATTTTAACTATGCAAACGTAGTTGATTTGACTATGCAAACGTAGTTGATTTGACTATGCAAACGTAGTTGATTTTGACTATGCAAACGTAGTTGATTTTAACTATGCAAACGTGGTTGATTTTGACTATGCAAACGTAGTTGATTTTGACTATGCAAACGTAGTTGATTTTGACTATGCAAACATAGTTGATTTTGACTATGCAAACGTAGTTGATTTTGACTATGAAAACGTAGTTGATTTTAACTATGCAAACGTAGTTGATTTTGACTATGAAAACGTAGTTGATTTTGACTATGCAAACGTAGTTGATTTTGACTATGCAAACGTAGTTGATTTTGACTATCCAAACAAAGTTGATTTTGACTATGCAAACGTGGTTGATTTTGACTATAAAAACGTAGTTGATTTTAACTATGCAAACGTAGTTGATTTGACTATGCAAACGTGGTTGATTTTGACTATGCAAACGTAGTTAAATTTGACTATGCAAACGTGGTTGATTTTAACTATGCAAACGTAGTTGATTTTGACTATGCAAACGTAGTTAATTTTGACTATGCAAACGTAGTTGATTTTGACTTTGCAAACGTAGTTGATTTTGACTATGCAAACGTAGTTGATTTTAACTATGCAAACGTAGTTGATTTTGACTATGAAAACGTAGTTGATTTTAACTATGCAAACGTAGTTGATTTTGACTATGAAAACGTAGTTGATTTTGACTATGCAAACGTAGTTGATTTTGACTATGCAAACGTAGTTGATTTTGACTATCCAAACAAAGTTGATTTTGACTATGCAAACGTGGTTGATTTTGACTATAAAAACGTAGTTGATTTTAACTATGCAAACGTAGTTGATTTGACTATGCAAACGTGGTTGATTTTGACTATGCAAACGTAGTTAAATTTGACTATGCAAACGTGGTTGATTTTAACTATGCAAACGTAGTTGATTTTGACTATGCAAACGTAGTTAATTTTGACTATGCAAACGTAGTTGATTTTAACTATGCAAACGTAGTTGATTTTGACTATGCAAACGTAGTTAATTTTGACTATGCAAACGTAGTTGATTTTGACTTTGCAAACGTAGTTGATTTTGACTATGCAAACGTAGTTGATTTTAACTATGCAAACGTAGTTGATTTTGACTATGAAAACGTAGTTGATTTTAACTATGCAAACGTAGTTGATTTTGACTATGAAAACGTAGTTGATTTTGACTATGCAAACATAGTTGATTTTGACTATGCAAACGTGGTTGATTTTGACTATGCAAATATAGTTGATTTTAACTATGCAAACATAGTTGATTTTAACTATGCAAACGTAGTTGATTTTGACTATGAAAACGTAGTTGATTTTGACTATGCAAACGTAGTTGATTTTGACTATGCAAACGTAGTTGATTTTGACTATCCAAACAAAGTTGATTTTGACTATGCAAACGTGGTTGATTTTGACTATGCAAATATAGTTGATTTTAACTATGCAAACATAGTTGATTTTAACTATGCAAACGTAGTTGATTTTGACTATGAAAACGTAGTTAAATTTGACTATGCAAACGTGGTTGCTTTTAACTATGCAAACGTAGTTGATTTTGACTATGCAAACGTAGTTGATTTTAACTATGCAAACGTAGTTGATTTGACTATGCAAACGTAGTTGATTTTGACTATGCAAACGTAGTTGATTTTGACTATCCAAACAAAGTTGATTTTGACTATGCAAACGTGGTTGATTTTGACTATAAAAACGTAGTTGATTTTATTTATGCAAACGTAGTTGATTTGACTATGCAAACGTGGTTGATTTTGACTATGAAAACGTAGTTAAATTTGACTATGCAAACGTGGTTGATTTTAACTATGCAAACGTAGTTGATTTTGACTATGCAAACGTAGTTGATTTTAACTATGCAAACGTAGTTGATTTTAACTATGCAAACGTAGTTGATTTGACTATGCAAACGTGGTTGATTTTGACTATGCAAACGTAGTTGATTTTGACTATGCAAACGTAGTTGATTTTGATTATGCAAACGTGGTTGATTTTGACTATGCAAACGTAGTTGATTTTGACTATGCAAACGTAGTTGATTTTGACTATGCAAACGTTGTTGATTTGACTATGCAAACGTAGTTGATTTTGACTATGCAAACGTAGTTTATTTTGACTATGCAAACGTAGTTGATTTTGACTATGCAAACGTAGTTGATTTTAACTATGCAAACGTAGTTGATTTTGACTATGCAAACGTAGTTGATTTTACCTATGCAAACGTGGTTGATTTTGACTATGCAAACGTAGTTGATTTTAACTATGCAAACGTAGTTGATTTTGACTATGCAAACGTAGTTAAATTTGACTATGCAAACGTGGTTGATTTTAACTATGCAAACGTAGTTGATTTTAACTATGCAAACGTGGTTGAATTTGACTATGCAAACGTAGTTGATTTTGACTATGCAAACGTAGTCGATTTTGACTATGCAAACGTAGTTGATTTTAACTATGCAAACGTAGTTGATTTTGACTATGCAAACGTAGTTGATTTTAACTATGCAAACGTAGTTGATTTTGACTATGCAAACGTAGTTGATTTTAACTATGCAAACGTAGTTGATTTGACTATGCAAACGTAGTTGATTTTGACTATGCAAACGTAGTTAAATTTGACTATGCAAACGTGGTTGATTTTAACTATGCAAACGTAGTTGATTTTAACTATGCAAACGTGGTGGAATTTGACTATGCAAACGTAGTTGATTTTGACTATGCAAACGTAGTTGATTTTGACTATGCAAACGTAGTTGATTTTAACTATGCAAACGTAGTTGATTTTGACTATGCAAACGTAGTTGATTTTAACTATGCAAACGTAGTTGATTTTGACTATGCAAACGTAGTTGATTTTAACTATGCAAACGTAGTTGATTTTAACTATGCAAATGTAGTTGATTTTAACTATGCAAACGTAGTTGATTTTGACTATGCAAACGTAGTTGATTTTAGCTATGCAAACGTAGTTGATTTTGGCTATGAAAACGTAGTTGATTTTGACTATGCAAACGTAGTTGATTTTAACTATGCAAACGTAGTTGATTTTGACTATGAAAACGTAGTTGATTTTAACTATGCAAACGTAGTTGATTTAGACTATGAAAACGTAGTTAAATTTGATTATGCAAACGTGGTTGATTTTAACTATGCAAACGTAGTTGATTTTGACTATGCAAACGTAGTTGATTTTAACTATGCAAACGTAGTTGATTTTGACTATGCAAACGTAGTTGATTTTAACTATGCAAACGTAGTTGATTTGACTATGCAAACGTAGTTGATTTTGACTATGCAAACGTAGTTGATTTTAACTATGCAAACGTGGTTGATTTTGACTATGCAAACATAGTTGATTTTAAATATGCAAACGTAGTTGATTTTAACTATACCAACGTAGTTTATTTTGACTATGGAAACGTAGTTGATTTTGACTATGCAAACGTAGTTGATTTAGACTATGAAAACGTACTTAAATTTGACTATGCAAACGTGGTTGATTTTAACTATGCAAACGTAGTTGATTTTGACTATGCAAACGTAGTTCATTTTAACTATGCAAACGTAGTTGATTTTGACTATGCAAACGTAGTTGATTTTAACTATGCAAACGTAGCTGATTTTGACTATGCAAACGTAGTTAATTTTAACTATGCAAACGTAGTTGATTTGACTATGCAAACGTAGTTAATTTTGACTATGCAAACGTAGTTGATTTTAACTATGCAAACGTGGTTGATTTAGACTATGAAAACTTACTTAAATTTTACTATGCAAACGTGGTTGATTTTAACTATGCAAACGTAGTTGATTTTGACTATGCAAACGTAGTTGATTTTAACTATGCAAACGTAGTTGATTTTGACTATGCAAACGTAGTTGATTTTAACTATGCAAACGTAGCTGATTTTGACTATGCAAACGTAGTTAATTTTAACTATGCAAACGTAGTTGATTTGACTATGCAAACGTAGTTGATTTTGACTATGCAAACGTAGTTGATTTTAACTATGCAAACGTGGTTGATTTTGACTATGCAAACATAGTTGATTTTAAATATGCAAACGTAGTTGATTTTAACTATACCAACGTAGTTTATTTTGACTATGCAAACGTAGTTGATTTTGACTATGCAAACGTAGTTGATTTTGACTATCCAAACAAAGTTGATTTTGACTATGCAAACGTGGTTGATTTTGACTATAAAAACGTAGTTGATTTTATTTATGCAAACGTAGTTGATTTGACTATGCAAACGTGGTTGATTTTGACTATGAAAACGTAGTTAAATTTGACTATGCAAACGTGGTTGATTTTAACTATGCAAACGTAGTTGATTTTGACTATGCAAACGTAGTTGATTTTAACTATGCAAACGTAGTTGATTTTAACTATGCAAACGTAGTTGATTTGACTATGCAAACGTGGTTGATTTTGACTATGCAAACGTAGTTGATTTTGACTATGCAAACGTAGTTGATTTTGATTATGCAAACGTGGTTGATTTTGACTATGCAAACGTAGTTGATTTTGACTATGCAAACGTAGTTGATTTTGACTATGCAAACGTTGTTGATTTGACTATGCAAACGTAGTTGATTTTGACTATGCAAACGTAGTTTATTTTGACTATGCAAACGTAGTTGATTTTGACTATGCAAACGTAGTTGATTTTAACTATGCAAACGTAGTTGATTTTGACTATGCAAACGCAGTTGATTTTACCTATGCAAACGTGGTTGATTTTGACTATGCAAACGTAGTTGATTTTAACTATGCAAACGTAGTTGATTTTGACTATGCAAACGTAGTTAAATTTGACTATGCAAACGTGGTTGATTTTAACTATGCAAACGTAGTTGATTTTAACTATGCAAACGTGGTTGAATTTGACTATGCAAACGTAGTTGATTTTGACTATGCAAACGTAGTCGATTTTGACTATGCAAACGTAGTTGATTTTAACTATGCAAACGTAGTTGATTTTGACTATGCAAACGTAGTTGATTTTAACTATGCAAACGTAGTTGATTTTGACTATGCAAACGTAGTTGATTTTAACTATGCAAACGTAGTTGATTTGACTATGCAAACGTAGTTGATTTTGACTATGCAAACGTAGTTAAATTTGACTATGCAAACGTGGTTGATTTTAACTATGCAAACGTAGTTGATTTTAACTATGCAAACGTGGTGGAATTTGACTATGCAAACGTAGTTGATTTTGACTATGCAAACGTAGTTGATTTTGACTATGCAAACGTAGTTGATTTTAACTATGCAAACGTAGTTGATTTTGACTATGCAAACGTAGTTGATTTTAACTATGCAAACGTAGTTGATTTTGACTATGCAAACGTAGTTGATTTTAACTATGCAAACGTAGTTGATTTTGACTATGAAAACGTAGTTGATTTTAACTATGCAAACGTAGTTGATTTAGACTATGAAAACGTAGTTAAATTTGATTATGCAAACGTGGTTGATTTTAACTATGCAAACGTAGTTGATTTTGACTATGCAAACGTAGTTGATTTTAACTATGCAAACGTAGTTGATTTTGACTATGCAAACGTAGTTGATTTTAACTATGCAAACGTAGTTGATTTGACTATGCAAACGTAGTTGATTTTGACTATGCAAACGTAGTTGATTTTAACTATGCAAACGTGGTTGATTTTGACTATGCAAACATAGTTGATTTTAAATATGCAAACGTAGTTGATTTTAACTATACCAACGTAGTTTATTTTGACTATGGAAACGTAGTTGATTTTGACTATGCAAACGTAGTTGATTTAGACTATGAAAACGTACTTAAATTTGACTATGCAAACGTGGTTGATTTTAACTATGCAAACGTAGTTGATTTTGACTATGCAAACGTAGTTCATTTTAACTATGCAAACGTAGTTGATTTTGACTATGCAAACGTAGTTGATTTTAACTATGCAAACGTAGCTGATTTTGACTATGCAAACGTAGTTAATTTTAACTATGCAAACGTAGTTGATTTGACTATGCAAACGTAGTTAATTTTGACTATGCAAACGTAGTTGATTTTAACTATGCAAACGTGGTTGATTTAGACTATGAAAACTTACTTAAATTTTACTATGCAAACGTGGTTGATTTTAACTATGCAAACGTAGTTGATTTTGACTATGCAAACGTAGTTGATTTTAACTATGCAAACGTAGTTGATTTTGACTATGCAAACGTAGTTGATTTTAACTATGCAAACGTAGCTGATTTTGACTATGCAAACGTAGTTAATTTTAACTATGCAAACGTAGTTGATTTGACTATGCAAACGTAGTTGATTTTGACTATGCAAACGTAGTTGATTTTAACTATGCAAACGTGGTTGATTTTGACTATGCAAACATAGTTGATTTTAAATATGCAAACGTAGTTGATTTTAACTATACCAACGTAGTTTATTTTGACTATGCAAACGTAGTTGATTTTGACTATGCAAACGTAGTTGATTTAAACTATGAAAACGTAGTTAAATTTGACTATGCAAACGTAGTTGATTTTAACTATGCAAACGTAGTTGATTTTGACTATGCAAACGTAGTTGATTTTAACTATGCAAACGTAGCTGATTTTGACTATGCAAACGTAGTTAATTTTAACTATGCAAACGTAGTTGATTTGACTATGCAAACGTAGTTGATTTTGACTATGCAAACGTAGTTGATTTTAACTATGCAAACGTGGTTGATTTTGACTATGCAAACATAGTTGATTTTAAATATGCAAACGTAGTTGATTTTAACTATACCAACGTAGTTTATTTTGACTATGCAAACGTAGTTGATTTTGACTATGCAAACGTAGTTGATTTAGACTATGAAAACGTAGTTAAATTTGACTATGCAAACGTAGTTGATTTTAACTATGCAAACGTGGTTGATTTTAACTATGCAAAAGTAGTTGATTTTGACTATGCAAACGTAGTTGATTTTAACTATGCAAACGTAGTTGATTTTGACTATGCAAACGTAGTTGATTTTAACTATGCAAACGTAGTTGATTTTGACTATGCAAACGTAGTTGATTTTAACTATGCAAACGTGGTTAATTTTGAATATGCAAACGTAGTTGATTTGACAATGGAAAGGCGGTTGATTTTGACTATGCAAACGTAGTTGATTTTGACTATGCAAACGTGGTTTATTTTGACTATGAAAACGTAGTTAAATTTGACTATGCAAACGTGGTTTATTTTAGCTATGCAAACGTAGTTGATTTTGACTATGAAAACGTAGTTGATTTTAACTATGCAAACGTAGTTGATTTTGACTATGAAAACGTAGTTGATTTTGACTATGCAAACGTAGTTGATTTTAACTATGCAAACGTAGTTGATTTCAACTATGCCAACGTAGTTGATTTGACTATGCAAACATAGTTGATTGTAACTATGCAAACGTGGTTGATTTTGACTATGCAAACATAGTTGATTTTAACTATGCAAAAGTAGTTGATTTTGACTATGAAAACGTAGTTGATTTTGACTATGCAAACGTAGTTGATTTTGACTATGCAAACGTAGTTGATTTTGACTATCCAAACAAAGTTGATTTTGACTATGCAAACGTGGTTGATTTTGACTATAAAAACGTAGTTGATTTTAACTATGCAAACGTAGTTGATTTGACTATGCAAACGTAGTTGATTTGACTATGCAAACGTAGTTGATTTTGACTATGCAAACGTAGTTGATTTTAACTATGCAAACGTGGTTGATTTTGACTATGCAAACGTAGTTGATTTTGACTATGCAAACGTAGTTGATTTTGACTATGCAAACATAGTTGATTTTGACTATGCAAACGTAGTTGATTTTGACTATGAAAACGTAGTTGATTTTAACTATGCAAACGTAGTTGATTTTGACTATGAAAACGTAGTTGATTTTGACTATGCAAACGTAGTTGATTTTGACTATGCAAACGTAGTTGATTTTGACTATCCAAACAAAGTTGATTTTGACTATGCAAACGTGGTTGATTTTGACTATAAAAACGTAGTTGATTTTAACTATGCAAACGTAGTTGATTTGACTATGCAAACGTGGTTGATTTAGACTATGCAAACGTAGTTAAATTTGACTATGCAAACGTGGTTGATTTTAACTATGCAAACGTAGTTGATTTTGACTATGCAAACGTAGTTGATTTTGACTTTGCAAACGTAGTTGATTTTGACTATGCAAACGTAGTTGATTTTAACTATGCAAACGTAGTTGATTTTGACTATGAAAACGTAGTTGATTTTAACTATGCAAACGTAGTTGATTTTGACTATGAAAACGTAGTTGATTTTGACTATGCAAACGTAGTTGATTTTGACTATGCAAACGTAGTTGATTTTGACTATCCAAACAAAGTTGATTTTGACTATGCAAACGTGGTTGATTTTGACTATAAAAACGTAGTTGATTTTAACTATGCAAACGTAGTTGATTTGACTATGCAAACGTGGTTGATTTTGACTATGCAAACGTAGTTAAATTTGACTATGCAAACGTGGTTGATTTTAACTATGCAAACGTAGTTGATTTTGACTATGCAAACGTAGTTAATTTTGACTATGCAAACGTAGTTGATTTTAACTATGCAAACGTAGTTGATTTTGACTATGCAAACGTAGTTAATTTTGACTATGCAAACGTAGTTGATTTTGACTTTGCAAACGTAGTTGATTTTGACTATGCAAACGTAGTTGATTTTAACTATGCAAACGTATTTGATTTTGACTATGAAAACGTAGTTGATTTTAACTATGCAAACGTAGTTGATTTTGACTATGAAAACGTAGTTGATTTTGACTATGCAAACATAGTTGATTTTGACTATGCAAACGTGGTTGATTTTGACTATGCAAATATAGTTGATTTTAACTATGCAAACATAGTTGATTTTAACTATGCAAACGTAGTTGATTTTGACTATGAAAACGTAGTTGATTTTGACTATGCAAACGTAGTTGATTTTGACTATGCAAACGTAGTTGATTTTGACTATCCAAACAAAGTTGATTTTGACTATGCAAACGTGGTTGATTTTGACTATGCAAATATAGTTGATTTTAACTATGCAAACATAGTTGATTTTAACTATGCAAACGTAGTTGATTTTGACTATGAAAACGTAGTTAAATTTGACTATGCAAACGTGGTTGCTTTTAACTATGCAAACGTAGTTGATTTTGACTATGCAAACGTAGTTGATTTTAACTATGCAAACGTAGTTGATTTGACTATGCAAACGTAGTTGATTTTGACTATGCAAACGTAGTTGATTTTGACTATCCAAACAAAGTTGATTTTGACTATGCAAACGTGGTTGATTTTGACTATAAAAACGTAGTTGATTTTATTTATGCAAACGTAGTTGATTTGACTATGCAAACGTGGTTGATTTTGACTATGAAAACGTAGTTAAATTTGACTATGCAAACGTGGTTGATTTTAACTATGCAAACGTAGTTGATTTTGACTATGCAAACGTAGTTGATTTTAACTATGCAAACGTAGTTGATTTTAACTATGCAAACGTAGTTGATTTGACTATGCAAACGTGGTTGATTTTGACTATGCAAACGTAGTTGATTTTGACTATGCAAACGTAGTTGATTTTGATTATGCAAACGTGGTTGATTTTGACTATGCAAACGTAGTTGATTTTGACTATGCAAACGTAGTTGATTTTGACTATGCAAACGTTGTTGATTTGACTATGCAAACGTAGTTGATTTTGACTATGCAAACGTAGTTTATTTTAACTATGCAAACGTAGTTGATTTTGACTATGCAAACGTGGTTGATTTTGACTATGAAAACGTAGTTAAATTTGACTATGCAAACGTGGTTGATTTTAACTATGCAAACGTAGTTGATTTTGACTATGCAAACGTAGTTGATTTTAACTATGCAAACGTAGTTGATTTTAACTATGCAAACGTAGTTGATTTGACTATGCAAACGTGGTTGATTTTGACTATGCAAACGTAGTTGATTTTGACTATGCAAACGTAGTTGATTTTGATTATGCAAACGTGGTTGATTTTGACTATGCAAACGTAGTTGATTTTGACTATGCAAACGTAGTTGATTTTGACCATGCAAACGTAGTTTATTTTAACTATGCAAACGTAGTTGATTTTAACTATGCAAACGTAGTTGATTTTAACTATGCAAACGTGGTTGATTTTGACTATGCAAACGTAGTTGATTTTAACTATGCAAACGTAGTTGATTTTGACTATGCAAACGTAGTTGATTTTGACTATGCAAACGTAGTTGATTTGACTATGCAAACGCGGTTGATTTTGACTATGCAAACGTGGTTGATTTTGACTATGCAAACGTAGTTGATTTTAACTATGCAAACGTAGTTGATTTTGACTATGCAAACGTAGTTGATTTTGACTATGCAAACGTAGTTGATTTGACTATGCAAACGCGGTTGATTTTGACTATGCAAACGTGGTTGATTTTGACTATGCAAACGTGGTTGATTTTGACTATGCAAACGTATGTTTTTATTTTTTTTTGTAAATAAAAACAACAATTTGTCCCAAAAGTTTTCACTGCAAAGAGGTTCTTTCTCAATAACTAGTCAGATACATATCTGACTGACAACTTGACTCAGGAGGACCAAAAAGTTGCAGGTACCTTCAAAAATACTAAAAAAACAAAAACATTACAAAAATCTGGTTCCCAAAATTTTGTGCAGGAGTGTAGGTATATGAAAAAGTTTGTATTTCACTGCTGTACTGTTGTGTACTGCTTTTTTTTCCTTGAAGTACTGCATTCTCAAAAAATTAAACGACAGCCCTGGTCATAAGGAACATAAAACCTCACATTTGCCTTAATGAGCTAGTATAACCTTCTATAATGAAACTATATACCCTTAGACTGGTGGTATACCGTATACGTATACATCATTCTAATTCAAAGGTGTTTTGTGTGTGTTATTTTGAATGTAAGGTGTGATGAATTTGTCCCTCTACAAACAGCACTAACAAATGCAATGGTATGTAGTTGATAGTTAATATTATTGAAATTCTTAGATTCTAAAAAAACACATGGGAGTTTTGAAACGATTTACCAATGAAGTGCTAGTGTGTTATCAAATCACACACTATTCTCAGCTCAGAAGCAGAAAATTTCATAAATACGTCCCTATTGGATAAGGTTAGGTTTGTTATACCTAACAAATATTTTCTCTTAATTTTGAAATGCCTTTAAATTGAAGCTATCAGGAAAGATGAAGTTTTAGGAAAAATAATAAAAATTGAAAAATAGTTTAAAATATTTTTCCAAAGAAAGTAGAAGTGGGGTAATGGTAAGTGTGTGGTAGTGTCATGTCAGAAGTATGCCTCTTACGATGAAGTAAGAGTTTCTCTTGCCATGAAAAAGTGCCTCTCTTCTTAGCCTTTCAGATTCAACAAAAAATTGTAGGTCCATCCTGCCTAACAACATGCACACAAGAATTTTTGAGAGTTAAGTAACTTGGCTCTGGTTCTTTACGAGCGAAAGAACACAAAATTGAGAAATCGATTGCGTCAACGACTTTTGGTTCAAAATTTTTGGCGGACAATATTGTAATTTTTTATACCTACCTGCAAAATGTTTTTGGATGAACAAAATATTTAATAAGTTCCAGTTCCCAATTGAATTTTAGATTACTAATCCATATACCTACCTAATTGTGTAGTCGAGTTAATTTGAAATTTGCTAGCTAATTGAACCTAGATTTTATATTGCTTCAATCAGAAAGAAAATAATTTATTTATTTCTTTCCGTGCTACTCAACTATTGAAATTATTAATACTTGCGTTTTCATTAGAGCAAATGAGGTAATTTCGTTCAAAATTTCCAAATTCAATTCGAAATTATCTTATTTCAAAGTTCCAAATAAGGTAATTTCAACCAAATTTGCACAAAATTTTGTAGGAAATTACGTAAAACTTTTATAAACACACTTAAATGGAATCCATTCAAAGTGGATCCCATTTAAAATGACAGTATTCAATGTAAAAAACAACAAAAACAAGCGTTTGACAATCTGGACCGTCAAACAAAATTACAAAATATGAAATGTGAACCCTGTTGTTGTAATTTGCCAAATAACCTCATTTCGGCTCTAATTACCCCTTACACACGCCACGAACTACTTCAGAGAAGCATTGTCGGTAAGGTTTTTTGGTCGTGTGAAATGAAAATTTGTCGACACAGCAGTGCGATCTCTGGCAGTCGAAGTAGTATGCCGATATGGCGTGTGAAAAGGAGCGAACTAGTTCGTCGACGCAGTTTTTTATGTTGTTATTCGGTTTTTGTCGTCAACTAGTGTTTTTGGTCCCGTTAATATTAGATTCACTGAATAGTTTTTTGATAATTTCATTAAAAATATCTTAAACACAAATAATAATGGAAAATGATCGAGAAAAATGTATTTGAACTCATAACGAAATAATTACTTTATTGGAAATAATTAAAGACAGCTGAATGAAAACGCAGTAACTTTAGATGACGTGATTTAGAAATTTTCCTATTCCATTCCAATCAGTATCGTATAGCCAGACACACAAGGGCCCCGGGTCAGAAAAAAGGAGCCCTCTTAATGGTACATGTATAGTTGACTTATTTTAAAAAAAATCAAATTGTCTCCGTTTTCCAATGCCAATAGATTTTTAGTTAGGGTTTAGTGAAATAACAAGCCTGCTAAAGTTTCAGCTGTTTAGGTAGATTAATATTTAAAGGTCGCTCATCGCTATTTTCTTTTTTCCATACAAGTTGTTTGGGAAGTTTTCTTTTTTTGTTTGCTTCTTTATTTTATAATTTTCTTCAAAATTAAACTACTGATGACATTTTTAAGCTTTTTTAAGTACCAATGAACTATATGATGTCCTATAAAGTTTTTAAAATAGGGGTAACTTTACAAGAAAAACTTTTAAAAAGAAATGGAAGAATGGCAAAAGTGCATCGATTTCATCTCAATTTGCTCAAAAACAATAATAGTATATTAAAGCATTTGGTTTTAAGTGTCTAACTTAAAATTAATAGTAAATTAAGAAAAAAAAATACCACTTACTGACGTAAAATTTTGAGAAAAATTAGTCTAAACTTTATTTTCATTTTTCTCGGAATCATTTTGAATGGACTTGTGCCGTATTTCCCCTGGTTGCTTCAAGGGTCAATATTTAAAAACAATTGGCGCAAAATTTTAGACGATTTAGTATGATGTTAAAGCATTTTTAGTATGATGCTACGTTAAAGGTAGGATTTTCTAAATTTTAAACGAGTTAGAATAGTTTTATCTTTTTAACATTTTATTAAAGTTAAATGCAAAATTTCAATTAGCCTGATGTTTAGGTATAAAGCATGATGTTACTTAAAAATTTTCCAACAATAAAACTCTTTACTTAAATATTGTAAGTTTTAAACATTTTCTAACTAATATCATACTAAACCTATTTTTCTAGCTGAATGCGTCTAAAACAGTGACAGTTCAACCAATTTTTGCATTGTAGCTGCCAAAGTGACACTTGGATTTAGTATGATACTAAAAAGATAAAATAAGTATTTGGTGATTTTAAATTTAGTGAAATGCTAAAAAGATAATACCATGCCAACTCGTTCAAAATTTGGAAAAGCCTGTTTTTAACCTAGCAGCATACTAAAAATCCTTTAAATCATACTAAATCGTCTAAAATTTTGAGCCAATATGTTTTTCATGTTTTTACCGCCTGACCTCAGAATATTAATGTTTTGAAATATTGACCCTCAAATGAAATGTGAATTCGCCCTCCCTTAATCAAAATCCTGCATACGCCCTTGGTCGGGCGCTCTCTTTCCCATATAAGCTAATGTAATTAGATCGGAGCAACAAAAAGTTGCTGGGGCTACTACCAAAAGTTGCCTAGTGGGCGATGGGTCTTATTGCACTATTTGGTGAGATAAGCCATCAGATTACCAGTAAACCTATCGCTGGGAAAGCCGACTGCCGGTCATTAAGAAGCTTTCGGTCTTCGATTATTTTTTAAGCTGATACTAATTTATCAGCGCAAGGCAACATTTCCATGACAGCTAGACAATAAGGTATCATTCAATTGCTACCCCACAGAATAAAGTCTTTTTTTATTTGTTTATTTGGTTTCTTTAATGAGGTTTTCAAAACAGAGTAAAATTTGTTAACAAAATTCGCGTGTCATGGTCATCAGCACGAAAGAAGTTCATTAACACGGCTACAATATTCACCGGCAATTTATTCATTGTGGAATGCATAAAGCATAAGGACCTGCATAAATGACAAGACGGTTTTAATTTGCAAACTAACTTGATTTGATTCACAAAGCAAAATGTTTAAATTCAAAATTTATTAAAAATTTAATTTTGTGTGACATGGGAAATAACTATAAAAAGGTAAAGATAATGAACCTTAAAATATACATTATATACAATATGATAAGGGTAACGGATTTGACCGTATAATGTTGGCAATGTTCCCAAAAACAGTCGAAATTCATTTATTTAAGTATGTACTGTTATGGCAGCTATAGTTGGTACATATAGCCAGTTCAAATAAATGTTTATTTATAATTATAAAGGTTGAATTTAAGTCTATTAATATTAAGGAGAAGTAATTTAAAATAAGTTACAAAGCTGTGTAGTGATTTTTTATGCTTTAATTGGGACCAGCCAGCGGACCACTAGTTCGGAATCATGGCTGTACCTACGGAGTACGGGGTATTTTTCCAAACGTAACCAAATTTGTGTTGGTTTCTGTTAAGTAAATCTCAGACCTGAACGACGACATCATAAATTATTAAAAATTGCTTTTATCTGGCAACGCTTAACGTGCCTATATGTATTGATGAGATACAATTTATGAAAGTAAAATTAGTGTTCAAACAGTTTTTGTACAAGACAGAAGTCTTCTCTTGAATATAAAAAGTAATAAGTCGTTTTAATAAAGAAATATTTAAGTTATCTAGTTCTTTTATTAATAATATAAGAAAAAAGATAACATTGTTGGTCCTTCGAGACAAATTAAACCAGTTTTTTGTGGAAAAGCAGAAACCAGTGGCTATAAAATGAGTCTGCCAGAAAATTCTCTGCGACGCAGTACCAGACAGACGAAAGGAAATCCGCCAGCTCGCTTTGGATTCACACAGAGTGATTTTGGCGATGAATCTGTTGCACAGGGAAGCGCGGAATTGACAAAAGTTCGAAGAAAGTTAAAAGAAACACAGCTACGGCTTGAATTAACTTTGCTTCAGAATCAAGAAGCCGATCAGGGCTGCCAGAAATCATGATTTAGCATGATTTTCATGTTTTTTGGACCCGAAAAATGATTTAATGTTTTCGAGTACAAAATCATGTTTTTTCTTAATCTGACAAAAAGTTGTTATTTTTTTATAAATTGTTTTTAAAAATTACGCATATCTTCTAAAATCTAAAAAATAAAAAAAATCGAATAGGTACGGCTACTCGTTTTGAAAACAAACATAGCTAAAATGGCACTTTGATAGTGTTCCCAGCAGACAAAAAGATTAAAAAGTAGAATAACTTTGACAGGATCTTTCAAATTGTAGATGTTTTTTTTTTTAATGAAATGGAAGTGAGATGGCAAGTTTTATTTGTGTCCAATGATAAAACAAACCCATTCTCGCAAAACATTATCTTTATTCTCGAATATTGTACAAGATCAATAGGGGAAAGGTCTGTTCGATTTGTAAAACTATTGGTCTTATGAAGATTTCAATGGAATTTATTTTTAATTTAAGATACAAATTTGATGGTAAATCACGGGATTTGAGAGGAGATTTAAGGTAAATCTACCTTAATCTCGGTTGAGTGTCTTCGTGTAATTTTATATCCTATCTGTGAATTGATGTGAATGCACCATACAAAATTCATGAAGAAAGGAAACGGCACTATTATACAATTCATCATTTTAGCTACCACCATACACTCACTTTATAATTTACTTTAATGTTATTTAATCCTTCCATTTTTGTATTTTCAAAAGTATTTTGAAAATATTTTTTTACTTGACACGAAGGGGTTTTTTTTAAAGATCTCTTTTTACTATTTTCCAACTGAGAACTGTGAATCATGTTTTTTGAACTCAAATCATGTTTTTAAACTATGTTTTCTTAAATTTCTGAGTGGTAGCACTGAAGCCGATTTAGTTTCAGATAGTTTGGGTGCCGGCAGACAGGAATCCGTTGAAAATTTAAACTCAGCCCATAGCAGTGTGTGTGACGACGCAGCTCCTTCAAAAGTATGTGTGCCCCATGACGATGGCACATACATCCCACGACGTGATGAATTATGTACTTCTGAGAGACAAAACACACACAGGCGTATGGTGCGTAGTCTGTCGCACTTACCACTACTGCCAAACAAGAAGTTCATGGAGGGAGACAGACGGCTAGAACGTGAAACGAATGTTTATCAGTGGCTTCAGTTCAACAAAGCCACCCATAGTACACCACTTGACAAAATAGACAGAGACATTCCTGTTTATAGATGTAAACAAACAGATTGTTTGCCTGTTCTCTCTGAAAAAATTGCATTGTTAGAGGAAGAAGTAAGAAAATGCAAACTGCAACAAAAAGAAGCAGACCTTCTAGATGCAAAAATCTTCGGGGACAGAGAAGATAGAAAGATAAATAATCAGCATCTGGACATAATGAACACTTTTGTTGCTCGACAGACAAAGATGGATTTGCCGAAGTTCAATGGCAATCCAGAGGATTGGCCCCTATTTAGTAGTGAGTATTTCAGAACCTCAGAGTTGGGTAGATTTACCGGCGTGGAGAATGTGACACGACTAAGATCAGCTCTTAAAGACGATGCATTGGATGCAGTGAAATCCCTCCTCATCCTTCCAGATAGCTCAGAGAAGGTTATGCAGATTCTAGAACGACGATTCGGACGACCTGGCTATATAATTAAATCCTTAATAAGTAAGGCGAAAACAATTGCGGCACCACGAGAAGACAATCCTTTGTCAATCGTGAAGTTCGCCACTTGCGTGGAAAATCTGACAATTATGCTAGAACTGTTGGGACGAGTTGAGCATCCTGAGCTGCTGGAGGAATTGGAGCGAAAACTGCCTCCAATCTTTAGTATCCTGTGGTCAGAGCACATTGTTGAAAAAGAAATTGTGGACCTGCGTGTTTTCTCTGATTACTTACTTACTTACTTTAGATGGCGCTCACAGCCCAGGATGGACTACGGCCTCAACCAACAAGCCCCTCCAGCCAGCTCGGTCCCTAGCTAGCTGCCTCCAGTTACGCACTCCAAGTTGGTTGAGGTCGTTTTCCACTTGTGTGCGCCACCTAAGGTGGGGTCTTCCTCTGCTGCGCAGACCGTCAGGGGTAGATTCGAAGACTCGTCGGGCTGGTGCGTTGGTGTCCATACGCTCCACGTGTCCCAGCCATCTCAGCCGCTGAATTTTCAGCTTCTTGACCAGGTCGACGTCGCTGTAAAGCCCGTAAAGCTCGTTATTAAATCTTCTCCTCCATACTCCATCGATACAGACTGGACCGAAGATCACCCGAAGAATCTTCCTTTCAAAGCACCCAAGCAGATTCTCATCCGTTTTTGACAGGGTCCATGCCTCTGCCCCATATAGCAGGACCGGGATGATTAGGGTCTTATATAAGGTCTCCTTGGTTCTCTGAGAGAGGGCTTTATTACTTAGATGCCTTCTTAGCCCGAAGAAACAGCGATTGGCAAGAGTAATTCTTCGTTTGATCTCTGCGCTGATGTCATTTTGCGATGTTACAGTGGAGCCCAGGTAGACAAAGTCCTTGACGACTTCGAAGTTGTATCTATCCATCGTGACGTTTTGCCCGAGCCGACGATGTTGAGATTCCTTTCTCGATGATAGCATATACTTCGTCTTGTCCTCATTAACAGCCAAACCCATTTTCGCCGCCTCCGATTCAATACTTGCAAACGCGCCGGTAACAGCTCGCTTCGTTCTCCCAATGATGTCAATATCATCTGCATAAGCAAGTAGTTGAACAGACTTTTGAAAAATTGTACCTCTGTTGTTGACTTGCGAGTTGCGTACAATTGCTTCAAGAACGATGTTAAACAGGTTGCATGATAACGCGTCGCCTTGCCTCAAACCTTTCTCGACATCAAAGGGTTCGGTGGTGTTCTTGCCGACTTTGACGGAGCAGCGAGATTTCTCCATCGTCATCCTGCACAAGCGGACGAGTTTGGCAGGGATGCCGAGATGCGCCATGGCTCTGAATAGCTCGTCTCTGTCTACGCTATCATATGCGACTTTAAAATCGATAAAGAGGTGGTGTGTATCGATTTGAAACTCCTGGGTTTTTTCCAAAATCTGTCGGAGTGTGAACATTTGATCGACGGTTGATTTGCCGGGCCTAAAACCACACTGATAGGGGCCGATCAGATCGTTGACAAACGGTTTTAAGCGATCACACAGTATAGATGACAAGATTTTGTATGCGACGTTGAGGAGACTTATACCTCTGTAGTTGGAACAGGTCAGAGCATCTCCTTTCTTGTGGATGGGGCACACTATACCGAGGTTCCATTCATCGGGCATACTTTCCTCTGACCAAATTTTGGAGATAAGCTGGTGTATACTCCCTACCAAGTCCTCTCCCCCTGCTTTGAATAGCTCGGCTGGCAGGCCATCGGCACCAGCAGCCTTGTACGTTTTAAGCTTGGCTATCGCTAACCGCACTTCATTTGGGTCGGGTGGACGGAAATTTTGACCATCATCGTCCAGGTTGAATGGAGTGTTCTGTCTTACAGCGGAATTTTGGCCATCTTCGCCGTTTAGCAGTCTAGAAAAGTGTTGTTTCCAGATCCTCAGCACCGACTGTGTGTCTACCACCATATTCCCACTCTCGTCTCGGCAGGCTTCCGTTCTGGCCTTGTAACCCTGGGTAGTTTGCCTCACCCTTCGGTAGAACTTTCGAACATCCCCTCTGCCGCTACAGTCCTCAATAGACTCGACCGCCCGCTTCGCATGCTCTCTCTTTTTCCTCCTGAGAAGTCGGCGTTCCTCCCTTCGCTTTTGCCCGTAGAGCTCCCGGGCTGCTCTCTCAGCAGCTCTGGTTCTAGTCTGCAGCATTGCTTGGTAGGCCTCGTTCTTTGCTTCATGTGCCAGTCTGCATTCTTCATCGAACCAGGGGTTTCGTTGTGGTGGCCTAGTGAAACCCAGCACATCAGTAGCGGCACTTTTGATGGCATTTTGGCAGTGTTTCCATTGGTCCTCTACAGATGATGCTTGTGGCGGGCTTGTTGAGAGTTTAAGAGAGACGTGGTCTGCAAAAGTCCTGGCTATCTCTTGCGATTTTAGCTTCGCGACGTTAAATCGTTTTACAGCATCCGCTCGTCGTTGTGGCGCCATAGATATCCGCATACGTACTTGCGCTACCACCAGGTAGTGATCCGAGTCTATGTTGGCACCTCGGAACGTTCGGACATCCAGGATACTGGAAGCATGTCTGGCGTCTATCGCAACATGATCAATCTGGTTGACGGTTCGTTGATCCGGAGACCGCCAGGTCCCTTTGTGTATATTGAGGTGTGGGAATAGAGTGCTTGCTATGATGGCATTTCGCCCCGCCGCGAAATCGATGAGCCTGAGTCCGTTACCGGAAGTGTTGTCGTGCAGGCTGTGTCCTCCGACTATCGAACCAAAGAAGCCCTCCTTTCCAATCTTGGCGTTGAAGTCGCCAAGAATAATCTTGACGTCGTACTTGGGGCACCTATCATACGTATCCTCGAGGAGATCGTAGAATTCTTCTTTGGTTGAGTAATCCTTTTCTTCTGTTGGGGCATGGGCACAGATCAACGTGATGTTTTTGAACTTTGCTTTGATGCGGATTGTGACCAGGCGCTCGCTTACATTTCTGAAGCCCAAGACTTCTTGCCTAAGTCTTCCCCTTACCACAAAACCACAACCAAAGAGCCGCTGACCTTGCTCCTTGCAGCACTCGCCGAAGTAGATGTCACACGTTTTCATCCTTCGGATGCCCTCTCCATCCCATCGCACTTCCTGGATGGCTGTTACATCAGCCCTTAGCCTATCCAGGTTCTCCACTAGTTGTTCGGCTGCACGTGGCCTGTTTAGGGTCCGTACATTCCACGTGCAGATCCGAAATTCATTGTCCTTGTTTCGTTTGCTGGGGTCGTCAACATTAAAATCATCCATATCCGAGGCTTGTTGTTGTTTCGGAACCGATAATTTTTTACGTGGTAGGGAAGTCACCCCGACGCACAACCCCCTAGCCTGGAGGACTAGATCCTTATTATAACTCCAAGGACGGGGAGCCGGATAAACCGCTCCTTATAGGCCTGAGCTACGAATACGTCGTAGTAGCCCATATAAGGTGTTCACTAAGTAGTTCAAACTGACTAGAACTGTAGACGCCACCGTTGATTCCATCTGGGGAATTCCTCCGCTGCCGCCTGAAAAAAGGAGAAGTGCCTTAGTGGAAACACTCCTCTTCTCTGATTGGTTAGAGAAAAAATCCCATGCTGCTAGCCTTCGAACATCCCTGTTCCAATTTCAACCACCACCACTTCAGAAAACAGAAGTCAAACGAACAAAGGGAAAGGTCAACGCAACATCCATCGAGAGAGCAAGCGACGAAACTCCGAAGTGCAACATTTGTAAATCCAATTGCAAATCTCTAGATGTATGCAAACATTTTCTTGAGATGAGCATTGATGAAAGATGGCAAAACGTAAGAAAATTTTCTCTTTGTTTCGCATGCTTGAAAGGAAATCATCAAACGAGAACGTGTCGTAAGAAGACTTCGTGTCTTATCGATAACTGCCAGAGAAATCACCACCGATTATTGCATAACCACCAGCAAATATTCTCTACTGCAGTTCCAGCCTGTGAACCAAGGAACTCGCAATATAGAAACACCCAAACAGCTGTTGCAAATGGAATTTGTACAAATGGAAGTACTGTGAGCAAGACTATCACAAGACTTAGAATTTTGCCGGTAAGCCTTAAAAATAATTCAGTGGTAGTAAACACTTTCGCTCTTCTAGATCCTGGAGCTACACTGACACTGATTAGTGAGGCAGTAGCAAACCAATTGCAAATGAACGGCAAACAAGCACCTCTTTCAATTCAGTGGGCCAATGGTGACGTGGCAAATGAAGATGAGTCAAAAGTTGGTTCAGTCTACATCTCTGGGACCTACCCGAACGCAAAAACATACAGTCTAAATGACGTCAGAACTGTAAGGTACTTACCATTGCAACGGCAATCAGTTGATAGAGAAAAACTTGTAGAAAGGTGGCCATATCTAGGGAAAATTAATTTCGAAAGTTATGACAATGTGCAACCGACGATTTTAATCGGTGAAAATAATGGATTGTTAACTGCTACACGACAATTGATTCACAACAAGTGCAACAATCCCATCGCTAGTAGAACTTGGCTAGGATGGACGATTAGTGGTAACGATGGTAGCAGTAAAGAAAGTGAAGTGAACCATGTTTACATGATGCAAGATACCAACGATGATGACTTACACAACATGGTCAAATCTTCATTTCAACTAGACGACATTCTGACCAGTGGTTGTGATCCGAAACGATCCCGAGAAGACGAAAGAGGTATGAACATCATGCAAGCCACGACGATGAAAATAGATAACAACAGATGGCAAACTGGGCTGTTATGGAAACGTGACGACACCAAACTTCCAGACAGCAAGTTTGCAGCTCGCCATAGATTATTTCTATTAGAAAAGAAACTCGACAAGGATCCTGTTTTGAAAAAAGCATACTGTGACACCATAGACGACTATCTGCAGAAGGAATATCTTGTGGAAGCTGAAGACAAAGACTTGTTGGGAAACAGAACTTGGTACTTACCACATTTTCCAGTAATCAACCCAATGAAACCACATAAGATACGGATTGTGTTCGATGCAGCGGCGAAAACTAATGGAGTTGCACTCAATGATGAACTTGTCCAAGGACCTGACCTGCTAAAATCTCTTCCAGGAGTTTTGTTCAAATTTCTGCAAGGTAAAATTGGATTCACAGGAGACATCAAAGAGATGTTTCATAGAATTAGAATACGTGACGAAGACAACAAAAGCCAATTAATTCTATGGCGAGGCGAGAATCGAACTGACAATCCACAGGTGTTTAAGATGACAGCAATGATGTTTGGTGCGACATGTTCCCCGAGTTCAGCCATTTATGTAAAAGATCGAAATGCAGACGAGCATGCAGATAGTTTTCCCAAAGCTGTATATGCAATCAAAAATAATCACTATATGGACGATTATTTAGGACATGCAGACGACGACGCAGAAGCTACAGCTTTAATAGATGACGTAATCAGAATCCACAGCCATGGTGGATTTCACATAACAAATTGGAGAAGTTCTTCTCAATCCGTTCTTCATACGATTCCAGATCATAGATTAGCAGATGGTACAACGCATGTAAACATCGACAGAAAATGTGAAAGTCGAATTTTGGGGGTTTCTTGGAATACTCAAAATGATTCGTTTACGTTTGCTGCAAAACTAGAAAAGATTGATGACTGTTTTCTAAAAGAACAACAAATTCCAACTAAGCGACAGGTGTTGAAAATAGTCATGTCCGTTTTTGATCCATTAGGATTTGTGGCTCATTTTGTTGTTGTTGGCAAGATGTTACTACAGGCGATTTGGAAAACATCTATTGACTGGGACGATGAACTGCCCGAACATCTGGTACCACTGTGGAGCAATTGGATTGGCGACTTGAGTAAAATTTCTTCAGTGAGTATTCCCCGATGTTACTCACCGTTTTTCAACCTGGCACCCGAACTGGAACTTCATGTATTTGTTGATGCGAGCGAGTCTGGATTTGCAGCTGTGGCTTACGTAAGAATTGTTTTCAATAACATTACAAAGGTTTCTTTCGTTGCAGCTAAAGCAAAGGTCTTACCTCTTAAACCAATTATGACGATACCACGAGCTGAACTCCAGGCTGCGGTTTTGGGTACTCGTCTCGCAAAAACTATCAAAGCGCAACATGACAGATGTTTTAATAAAATTTCGTTTTGGACTGACTCGACAACAGTCTTTCACTGGATAAATGCAGAAGCAAAGCGATTCAAACTTTTCGTTGCAAATCGCCTGAGTGAAATCTCAGAGTCAACAAACATCTCTGACTGGAATTGGCTGCCGACAGGTTTAAATGTTGCCGATGATGCCACTCGAATGACACCTAAAGAATTTGAAGCTGACTGTAGATGGTACAGAGGGCCACCCTTTTTGTATGAAGACGTTTCAATGTGGCCCAAATTGAAGAAAAATAGTATGCCAAGCGACGGCGAAGAAGACGAGTCAAATGAATTTGTTGGAGCAATCTCAGAACCCTCTAGATTCAGCTTACCTGATGTGACAAGATTTTCGAACTGGTTTCGATTAATAAGAGCTACTGCTTGGATCCTGCGATACAAGCAAAACCTCAAGAGTAAAAGCCAAATTAAACAAGGTAATACAGATGTTATCACTTGCCAAGGAGAGCTTATGACGACTGAAATTGAATGTGCGACTAAACTGTGGATCCGACAATCTCAACAAAATTCCTTTCACAAGGAAATATTGGAATTGAAGAAAAGTGGAATTGTTAGCCGTTCAAGCAAATTATACAATATCATCCCAATATTAGATGATGAAGGCATCATTCGACTAAGAGGCCGTATGTCAAATTTAAAAGATGATCAATGGTTAAAAAAGCCTGCGGTTCTCGATGGAAGGGATTTGTATTCGCAACTACTAATAAAATACTACCACGACCAAGCAAATCATATGGGTCATGAAGGAGTTATGAACGAGATAAGACAGAGATACTGGATACTGAAGCTGAAACCAAAACTGCGACAGATAAGGTCAAACTGCAATACTTGTAAGATAAGACGCGCTAAGCCAGAGCATACAATTATGGGACAGTTACCTGTGGTAAGACTTTTATCAAATAATCCAGCATTTACATTTACAGGCATTGACTATTTTGGGCCGATAAATGTAAAAGTAGGCAGACACCTTGAGAAACGCTACGGTGTTTTGTTCACATGCCTTACAGTAAGGGCTATTCATGTGGAAGTTTCTACAAATTTGACGACCGACTCTTTCATCATGGCACTCAGAAGGTTCATTGCCAGACGTGGATGTCCGACCAAGTTATTTTCGGATAATGGCACGAACTTGAGGGGAGCAGATACCGAGCTCAGAAGATGTCTAAGGGAGCTTGACCAATCGAAAATAAGAGGTGCCCTAACTAAGCATCGCATTAACTGGCATTTCATTCCACCAGCTTCGCCCCATATGGGAGGCTGTTGGGAGAGACTTGTGAGATCGGTTAAGACATCGCTCTATACAATTTTAAAGGAAATTAATCCATCGGACGAGATGCTAAATACATTACTTACTGAAGTTGAGCAGATTATCAACTCGAGGCCTTTAGTTGAAGTACCATATCACCCGGACGAACCCGAAGCACTTACACCAAACCATTTTTTGATTGGTAGATCATCAGCTTCTGCCCCTATAAGCGAATTTGACGACAAAGATCTAATACTAAGAAAGCGATGGCGAATGTCACAACGGCTAGCTGATCATTTCTGGAACCGATGGCGAAAAGAGTTTTTACCGGCTTTAAATCAGCACAACAAATGGAAGGCAAAATGCGGTCGAAAAGTACGAGTAGGAGATGTAGTTCTTCTTCTTAACGACAATGAAGTTAGAGGAAATTGGCCGAAAGGTATCATCGACAAAGTTTTCCCTGGACCAGATGGAGAAACTCGAGTGGTCGAAGTTAGAACATCAAGTGGAACTTTTAAGCGGCCAATGGTCAAAGTGTGCGTCCTCGATTTGGAGAATGGTAAAAGTGACGTCGTCCCAATACCAGAGGGGAGAATGTTAAGTAAATCTCAGACCTGAACGACGACATCATAAATTATTAAAAATTGCTTTTATCTGGCAACGCTTAACGTGCCTATATGTATTGATGAGATACAATTTATGAAAGTAAAATTAGTGTTCAAACAGTTTTTGTACAAGACAGAAGTCTTCTCTTGAATATAAAAAGTAATAAGTCGTTTTAATAAAGAAATATTTAAGTTATCTAGTTCTTTTATTAATAATATAAGAAAAAAGATAACAGTTTCTAAAAAACATCTTCTGTTCTTTTGCGTACTTTATATAAGTTAGGTACCACGTTTAGTTTATGCGGTGTTAAAGCGAACATGTTTTTACGTAATTTACTATCGAACTTAAGTCAAAAAATTGATTATTCTCCCTATTTCTTACTATTTCCATATAAATCTCAAGAAAACCAAGGAGGTTTTCAACGCTCATCGATACTTTCTTAAAAATTTTCGTAATTTTCAAACATGTTGTATATTTTGAAGAAATAAGCCACTAGTTTCTTTAAATATGTATACAATTTAAGTTTTAATTTCATGCAAACATATTATGAGCATAATAATTCAATACAAATTGTATTCTTTTTATAATTCTACTTGCTGACCCGGCGAACTTCGTTCCAACTATAATTGTTTAAATTTTTACTGTTTCTTTGGAGAGTCAAAAGCTTCAATTGTTATCATGACTTTCTGAATTTGTCGGCTTAATTTTTTAATTTTTATCTCCGTATTGTGATTATATGGTTCAATACAAATCCCACTAAAAAATCTCCATTCAATTTGGATGATGTTCAGCCGCATTCAGTGCGTATGAAGAACTTTTCTAGTGCGTGTCTGCAGGAATGAAGGGGACCTACAGTTTATTGCCGAATCCGAACGGCTAACGAGCGGCACTTTTCTGTGACAGGAGATACTCTTGGAGGATTTGTCAATTCTTTGCAAGAGGCAGTAGCCGTTTTTTCTTTTAAATAAATAGGTGGCAAGGCTGGGGATCGAACCTTAGACCTCCGGCATGACAGTCCATCGCACTAACCATCACGCCACGGCTACTACAGATGAAGATGAAGTAGGAATGCTTAAAATAAAGTATTAAATGACAGAAATAATGTCATTTTGTCACATAAAAGTATTAGCATTCGAAATTTTTAATTAAATGAAATCCCTGAGATTTTTGAAAAGAAGGGCATTTTTGCCCTCCTTTGGTTGGGAATTCTACTTGGGCCGCCAATCGTCGAGCCCCGGACTAGACGTTCTTGGCTCAAAGTAGTTCGAAGGTAATTTTCTATAAGTTTTTAGCACTTAATATAAAATTAAATAGAGCATTGAATATTTAAACAAAACAAGTACTTAACGATGTTCGAAAAAATTCGTAAATAATTTTTCTAAATTTTGAGTTCAAGAATATTTTTTTTAAAACTATGTATCTACTATATAACAATTTTATTAAAACAGAAAATTAACAAATGGGTAGATATATAAATTCCGGACTGAGCATTTTTCATTTTTTCCAAATTATTTAAAATCTAATAAGTAAGCATGACTTTGTAGATGCTCTGGGGCTGTTTTTAAACACATATATTTTTGTTGAAAAAAATCTTAGAAAATTGTTTGGGGGCCCCACCCAAACAGTTTCGCCTCGTTTGTGATGTATCTATATAAAAAAAGCCTTAAATAAATTTTGTGGTACCATTTTCTCAAGAAGTATTTGACCGATTTCGATAAAATTTATATGGTTGGAAAGCCACAATTCCGAAGATATGCACAATATACTTGAGACACGCATTTACACACTACAGGTCATTTTTGTTTTTGTACTGTCGAACACTTTGCATATTAAAAAAACAATAAAAGTTTTTCTCCTTCCTATATAGTGTGTCAGTTTTTGTTGGCCGAGTTTCGGCCACGGGACCATACTAGAAGGAATAATTTGACAAAAATTACACATACACATTCATTCTAAACATATTTTGTTTCATTATTCAGTGAAAAATTGCGAAAGAATTTTATGGAGGTTGAATTGGATTTGGAGGCCCCTATGCATCGGAGGCGCGGGCCAACCGCCTCATGCAAGTTGCATGAAAAACTTGCATGCAAGTTGCATTAAAAACTTGCATGCCAGTTGCATGAAAAACTTGCATGCAAGTTGCATGAAAAACTTGCATGCAAGTTGCATGAAAAACTTGCATGCAACTTGCATGAAAAACTTGCATGCAAGTTGCAAGAAAAACTTTCATGCAAGTTGCATGAAAAACTTGCATGCAAGTTGCATGAAAAACTTGCATGCAACTTGCATGAAAAACTTGCATGCAAGTTGCATGAAAAACTTGCATGCAAGTTGCATGAAAAACTTGCATGCAAGTTGCATGAAAAACTTGCATGCAAGTTGCATGAAAAACTTGCATGAAAAACTTGCATGCAACTTGCATGAAAAACTTGCATGCAACTTGCATGAAAAACTTGCAAGCAAGTCGCTTGCATGCAAGTTGCATGAAAAACTTGCATGCAAGTTGCATGAAAAACTTGCATGCCAGTTGCATGAAAAACTTGCATGCAAGTTGCATGAAAAACTTGCATGCAAGTTGCATGCAAAACTTGCATGAAAAACTTGCGTGCAACTTGCATGAAAAACTTGCAAGCAAGTCGCATGAAAAACTTGCATGCAAGTCGCATGAAAAACTTGCATGCAAGTTGCATGAAAAACTTGCATGCAAGTTGCATGAAAAACTTGCATGCAAGTTGCATGAAAAACTTGCATGCAAGTTGCATGAAAAACTTGCATGAAAAACTTGCATGCAACTTGCATGAAAAACTTGCAAGCAAGTCGCATGAAAAACTTGCATGCAACTTGCATGAAAAACTTGCATGCAAGTTGCAAGAAAAACTTTCATGCAAGTTGCATGAAAAACTTGCATGCAAGTTGCATGAAAAACTTGCATGCAACTTGCATGAAAAACTTGCATGCAACTTGCATGAATAACTTGCATGCAAGTTGCATGAAAAACTTGCATGTAAGTTGCATGAAAAACTTGCATGCAAGTTGCATGAAAAACATGCATGAAAAACTTGCATGCAACTTGCATGAAAAACTTGCAAGCAAGTCGCATGAAAAACTTGCATGCAACTTGCATTAAAAACTTGCATGCAACTTGCATGCAAGTTGCATGAAAAACATGCATGCAAGTTGCATGAAAAACTTGCATGCAAGTTGCATGAAAAACTTGCATGCAAGTTGCATGAAAAACTTGCATGCAAGTTGCATGAAAAACTTGCATGCAAGTTGCATGAAAAACTTGCATGCAAGTTGCATGAAAAACTTGCATGCCAGTTGCATGAAAAACTTGCATGCAAGTTGCATGAAAAACTTGCATGAAAAACTTGCATGCAACTTGCATGAAAAACTTGCAAGCAAGTCGCATGAAAAACTTGCATGCAACTTGCATGAAAAACTTGCATGCAACTTGCATGAATAACTTGCATGCAAGTTGCATGAAAAACTTGCATGCAAGTTGCATGAAAAACTTGCATGCAAGTTGCATGAAAAACTTGCATGCAAGTTGCATGAAAAACTTGCATGCAAGTTGCATGAAAAACTTGCATGCAAGTTGCATGAAAAACTTGCATGCCAGTTGCATGAAAAACTTGCATGCAAGTTGCATGAAAAACTTGCATGTAAGTTGCATGCAAAACTTGCATGAAAAACTTGCGTGCAACTTGCATGAAAAACTTGCAAGCAAGTCGCATGAAAAACTTGCAAGCAAGTCGCATGAAAAACTTGCATGCAACTTGCATGAAAAACTTGCATGCAACTTGCATGAATAACTTGCATGCAAGTTGCATGAAAAACTTGCATGCAAGTTGCATGAAAAACTTGCATGCAAGTTGCATACAAAACTTGCGTACAAGTTGCATACAAAACTTGCGTACAAGTTGCATGAAAAACTTGCATGCCAGTTGCATGATAAACTTGCATGCAAGTTGCATGAAAAACTTGCATGCAAGTTGCATGAAAAACTTGCATGCAAGTTGCATGAAAAACTTGCATGAAAAACTTGCATGCAACTTGCATGAAAAACTTGCAAGCAAGTCGCATGAAAAACTTGCATGCAACTTGCATGAAAAACTTGCATGCAACTTGCATGAAAAACTTGCATGCAACTTGCATGAAAAACTTGCATGCAAGTTGCATGAAAAACTTGCATGCAAGTTGCATGAAAAACTTGCATGCAAGTTGCATGAAAAAGTTGCATGCAAGTTGCATGAAAAACTTGCATGAAAAGCTTACATGCAAGTTGCATAAAAAACTTGCATGCAAGTTGCATGATAAACTTGCATGCAAGATGCACCGTTAAGTGTTTGTTGTTGTTGTTCAAAATTCAATGAAATTGACGGAATAATGAATGGTCAAGTCTAATAAACTGACATTCTAGTATGAATAATACGATACAAATACTCGTATTATAAAAAATTATCGATCCTTGTTGAATAAGTTTTGTAGAATGTTTCATCGTTTTTAAGATCAGAACTTATTCAAAACACGATGATCCACGGGACGCCAAAGTTTTGAATAATAATTTAAAATTTCATATTGTGTTATATGTACCTATTCTATTGCTTCGGAAAATTACACAATTCTTGAATTCTTTATCTAGGTATCTAATCTTTATTTCAATATAGTATACCTACCTACATACATTAATGTTAGAATGTATCCCAATCATTCAGAGCCAGGGATGATGCATGCGAAATTCCTACAAATAAATTCCATTCAAATCGCTTAAGGTGGAATTCTAAAAAAACAAAAAAAAGCTATATGTAGAATCGCTGAAAATGATTCGCGGGATGTGAAATGTTCGTACCTACATTTTTCTATTCTCCACACATTTATCATCATCCAGGACAGGAAGAACCGAGACCGAGAGATATCACTTTATAAATACCAGAATACCAGCTATAGTTAGTGTTGAATAAAAAACTATTCTTTTTATGCAAAATAAAATAATGCAAGCATATGGCACGTATCCGAAGTTTTATTCCCAGTGGCGCAGTTTTTTTTTTGTTTGTTAAATGCCTTTGAGTGCGAACGAGGCTTTAATTAGCTGCTACGTAAAAAGCACATCACTACATGAAACAATGCGCCATCTAGGGTTCGCACGTTGTATTTGCACATCATACAACCCATTGTTACTCCATTCGTCATAGTATGTCCCATACGGAATACGGAGACTATATGTCATCCTAATAATGTAATATCTCTGAAATTCAGGCTTCAAGTAGAAAATCGCGTGACGTTTACACATGAGAAATAAAATGCTAACACAGTAAAACTGCCGAAGGCATTAATTATTCATGGACATGTTCCGTTTCCCGTGTATAAGGACAAATTAAAATTATTTACATAACGCTTAACGCTTAGGAAACAGGATTGAAGTAGGTATTCTCTTTTGTTCAAATGGAAAATTCTTTAACATAGTTCTTATTGATAACAATTATAAATTTAATCATCATCATATTATAAAACGGCAAACATGAATTTTGTGGTACAATTTACGAGGTCTAGAAAAACCGAAGGCATATAAATTATATACCGTTGGAAAGGTTTTGTGCCACAGAAGTGCACAAAATATAAATAAATTAAATTATTAAACCGCATATAGTTTAAATTAACAAAAGAAAATTTTGTATTAAGAGGGAGCGAGAAGAGAGCGAGAGAGAATATTTGTAAAAACACACAATGAGGTGTTTGTTCATCGTCCACGGATGAGCTTAAGCGGAGAATCATCACCAAATACCTATAAAAAGAGAATGAAAAAAAAAAAAAAACTACCACGAAACAATGCAACACAATTATTGTGTATGTGTTTGATTTGGATAGTAGATAGGTAAAATGGAGAGCGAGATAGAATACAGTCATAGCGTGGAGTTGGCAGCTTTACTGGCTGAACAGAATAGAATGACGGAATTGAAGACGCAGACGGAACTGGAAGAGCTGTCAAAAAGTGTCGTACGTTATTTTTTTTTACATGTCCACAATGGAGCTGTACAGCTTTGAAAGTATTTTGAAGAAAAACAAAAGAATATTCTTGTGTACAAGCTCAGAATTCACATTTTTTGTTTCCAATAATTTTCCTTTTAATAAATAATTTTTTTCGCGATACAAATAACCACAATATTTTTTTCCGACCCAAAAAGTTGTTTTTTTTCTTCATACAAATTGAAACGTCAAAAGTGCCGTACGTCAAAAGTTAAAAGTTGGTGAACTCTTCCGTCTGCGTCTGCATCTCCGTATGCGTCTACGTTCAGTTGTGTTCGCAACATTGAATTTGCGTGTATTCAATATTTTGACAGCTATTCCGGCTCCGTCTCCGTTTCCGTCTGCGTCACCATTCTGTTCAGCCAGTTACTGGCTGAACAGAATAGAATGACGGAACTGAAGACGCAGACGGAACTGGAAGAGCTGTCAAAAAGTGTCGTACGTTATTTTTTTTACCTGCCCACAATGCAGCTGTACAGCTTTGAAAGTATTTTGAAGAAAAACAAAAGAATATTCTTGTGTACAAGCTCAGAATTCACATTTTTTGTTTCCAATAATTTTCCTTTTAATAAATAATTTTTTTCGCGATACAAATAACCACAATATTTTTTTCCGACCCAAAAAGTTGTTTTTTTTCTTCATACAAATTGAAACGTCAAAAGTGCCGTACGTCAAAAGTTAAAAGTTGGTGAACTCTTCCGTCTGCGTCTGCGTCTCCGTATGCGTCTACGTTCCGTTGTGTTCGCAACATTGAATTTGCGTGTATTCAATATTTTGACAGCTATTCCGGCTCCGTCTCCGTTTCCGTCTGCGTCACCATTCTGTTCAGCCAGTTAGTCCATTGAAATGCTACATTACTGGCTGAACAGAATGGTGACGCAGACGGAAACGGAGACGGAGCCGGAATAGCTGTCAAAATATTGAATACACGCAAATTCAATGTTGCGAACACAACGGAACGTAGACGCATACGGAGACGCAGACGCAGACGGAAGAGTTCACCAACTTTTAACTTTTGACGTACGGCACTTTTGACGTTTCAATTTGTATGAAGAAAAAAAACAACTTTTTGGGTCGGAAAAAAATATTGTGGTTATTTGTATCGCGAAAAAAATTATTTATTAAAAGGAAAATTATTGGAAACAAAAAATGTGAATTCTGAGCTTGTACACAATAATATTCTTTTGTTTTTCTTCAAAATACCTTCAAAGCTGTACAGCTGCATTGTGGGCATGTAAAAAAAATAACGTACGACACTTTTTGACAACTCTTCCAGTTCCGTCTGCGTCTTCAGTTCCGTCATTCTATTCTGTTCAGCCAGTAAACCTTGCATTTCATACAGGACAAATTTTTTTTTGATGGATCTGTAGGAGGGATCAGTGTGAGTGTAAAACCGAGTTTTCGGGGTTGAACTCCCCCCATTTGCCCGCTATTTTGGAAAAGGGGGCGTAAAAAGGTCTTCGCAGTATCTTGAGAACCATAATCCAAGTGAGATTATGTTATTTTCCGTATTATTACCCCTTCAAACCTAACCTAATATAATCCCGTCCAAAAAAAATCAAGAGTGGGAAAAAATTGAGTTTCTTTATACAACAAAATGGACAATCCTGTCATTTAAATACAGTTTTTTTGTGACTCGCTGTTTCTTCGGGTTAAGAAGGCTATTGAGAAGCAAGTCACTCTGTCTTGAGTTTAACTAAGGTGTCCTGATGCTATGGTACAAAGACATGGACCTTGTCAAAAGTGGATGAAGAACGCTTGTGTCTGTTTTGAATGAAAATTCTTTGGTCTCGTTCTTCTATCTATACAGTGAGCTGATGAGATTATTTAAGAACATACTTTAGGGGCTGTACAGCAGCACAGCATCGACCTAGCCACAAAATTAAAATTCCGAAGACTGAGGTTGCTGAATTCACTGATGATGCACCGCGCAGTAGAGTTTAGAGTAGAGGCAGGTCACGACTCAGGTGCACACGCAAGCGGACTTCAAGTTACTGAATATAGCTAGGGACCAAGTAAACTGAAGAAACTTGTTGGTTGAGGTCCACACCGAAAACCTGAAAACCACTTTAAATAAGTAAATAAGTTACGCTCTTCACAATTAGTTCGAAGGACCAATCATATAGAAAATAAGAGTCGTTTAAAAAAAAAAGAAAATGAAGAAAATCCATCTCTTAAAGTCTAAATTTGAAAAAATTGCACCAAAATAACACATTTTGTAAACCTAAGTCATTAAAAAAAGTTTTCATAATAGAATCCTATAGATTAAACTAAAACTTGGAGAACCAGAATTCAATAAAAATATTTTATGAAGAAGATATAAAAGTTTTTCGTATACAAAAGAGTTTATTTCTTTTCGCCTATAGGGATGTAATAGAAGGACGTTCTTGAAAAAAAAAAAAAAAAAATACCCCACAAGTGTATTTTAGAATAGAGCCGTCTCCCCCATCATCAACTTCTGATACTTTTGCCTGCATCGATGCACACTAATGGGTAAGGACGACAACGATGATGATGATGTTCGGAAATAAGCTGAAGGACTTCCAATTATGTGTCAAGTTTTGGGCGACATGCAATTTTGGCTGAGCACAGAGTGCTCCTTGAGTTTATCCATCATCAAGAAGCAGAAGCAACCCAAACCCAAAGCGCAACTGCTTCCTGTTCTAAAAAAATTATTTTTTTTTATGCATGTACCTTAAACTTGAAAAAACCAGCCACACAATGCTTGAAAGCTGCTACTTGTGCTCTTGCTATTATTTGGCTTGGTCCTGATGCTCGATAAGTCTATTGCTTGCAGTAGTTATCTCGTTATTAATTTTGAACGGAATATTTTTTTGTAAGAGTCCATGGACATGCTTGCAAATCCTTTCGAATTGCTTTTGATAGTGTTGTTGTTGTTGTTGTTGTTGTTGATGCTTCTGTTTACAGCCATCACCAAGATGTTTCCAAAAAAATTTCGTGTATATGTTTTGGGTGTTGGTGGGATTGGTTGGTTGGCTTTGACCTAGTTTATGGATAACTTTGAAACCAAATATAAGTAAAATGTTGAATGTGAAACACTATACGAGTATATAAATTGATTGGACATAAAATAGGGTTGCCATAATAGAGTTTTTTGTTTATTGCTAAATGGTAAATAAACATATCTACCAGGGTATAGGAAATTCCACCATATCGACCAAAATATTCACACTGTGGCAGAACTTGGAACAAACAATGAGCTACAAGTGTTGAGCGACATTGCACGAGGGAAGAAAATGATCCTTTCCCTCAGTCAACACTGTTAATATAATCAAAAACTACACCTTTCGAATGTAAGAAAGTGAGAGGCCAGCGATCGTGTGGTTGGAAGTGGAAGGACGAAATGAGTCAAGGCTGTTTCACAATGCGACGAGAAAACGAGACGTCAGCGTGACGAGAAACGCTTTCATCTTTTTCTCGTTATAACATCGTTCCTCAATTCACAATGCAGCGAGTTATTCACAAAGACAGCGTAGAATTATTCGTGTTTGTCAGTGAATTTGGGAAATAAAATACAAGATTTGAAAAAAAAGAAAATAAAAATGTTAAAAAAAATGCTTTTAGTACTTTTGGGAGTGTTTATTTATAAAAAAGCAAAAGGCAAAAAAAACCAAAAGTGAGCAGAAGAAGACGGTGGGAATGTTAATGAAGACAAAATTAATTAGTCGCAAAATAAAAACACATATTTGTTCGCCATTTTCGGTATTTTATTTATTTATCTACACAAATAATGAATATAAATACAAATACAGATACGCTCGGTGTCCTCTTCTCAATTGTCAAAATGAAAATCGTCGTCTCGTCGCGTCTTTTTTTTAATTTTTTGAAATCATGGCGTGACGGGACGACGAGAAACGCTTTATTGTGAATACTCTGGTATATTCTCATTACTTGAAATTGGTTTGACAGCTACGACGAGCTCTCGTCACGTTCACGTCTCGTTTCCTCGTCGCATTGTGAAACAGCCTTCAGTCAACTTGTAGCCAGTGTTGCCGCTGAGAAAATTGAAATGGTCGCTAAAAAAAGGGTCACGAGGAAAAAAAAGTCGCATTCAGAAAATTTCGTAAAATATATAGCTTAAAAAATCCGTTTTTTATCAGTTGACATTATAGTGGCGAGAAACTTAAGGTTTCTTAATTTTATCTTAACCTTCTTTAAATTTGGGAAAGTAAAAACGTCTTTCCTTTGTGATTGTGAGTATATAGGTACCTAGATAAAGTCAGCCCTGTTGGTACATAATGCATTCCATCGTAATTAAAATTTTGTTACGAAATAAGAAAAAGGAAGCTATCACAGAATCCATCACTTAGAAAAATTCATACGAACTCCCATCGCGAACAAATTCGCTGATATTTTTTTTGGGGAACATGTAGGATATATGTACGTAATTACGTATGTACATATGTCCTATTGTCCTACTGCATTTTACTATAACATTTTTTTTTTTTTAAATTAAAAAATAAAGTGCCTTGTTATGGTTTGCGAATTGAACATTCGCTTACGATATGGCCTGCAATTTCGTATTTCTGTTAGCGAATTGATTTTTCGCCGAAAATTCATTACTCTTAGACGAAATAACTAGGTAATTGATCTCTTTGAGACGAATACCAAAGTGAAACAAAAAATGTTTTTTTTTTTACAAAAAGGAAAACAATAAATCTATAGTCCAAGTAATTTTCTAGAAAAAGGTTCAGAAAAGTCGCAAGATTTTTTAAAGGGTCAAAAAAGCCAGTTTTCCAAAAAGTCGTCTCATGGTCACATGAGGCTCAAAAAGGGGTCAAAATGAGACTAAAGTCGCACAGCGGCAACATTGCTTGTAGCCACGAAAAGGTGCGGTCGCTGGTCGCCTAAAATATGTCCTGTTCGTTCGCAGGTTTTTCGGGTTTTACAAGTCATTAACCAGCACATCAATTTCAAGGTCGCGCAAGAGATCATTTATAGGGATCAGCTATAGATAAAGCAACACTAAGTTTTGGCATTATTCCTTTCGAGCTCCAACTCTCTTTTTGAGAGAGAGCAGGACATGTACAGAGAAGATGAGGAATGTATACTTCTTCTTCTTCGTCCATACAACTTCTGTAGAAATAATTCGAGCATAGTCCGAGCCTCATCCCATATTTGCCTTTTATAGACAGTGTTCGGTTATGACCAGCGTTGCCATCTGAAAAAAAATTAACGTGTCATATTTTCTGAAAAAACGCCAGATTTGTTTTGTCGCCACACAAATGGTGATATTGTTCCAGCTAAGGTTTGTTTTCGGAATAGCGTCTTGTTTCAGCATATAGCATTATGTATACCTACATATATTTTCACCATAAGGCAAAATAAATAGTGTTGTTCTTCTTTTTTTTGGCGAGTTCATCAGCTATACCTGGAATGTCCCTATGGCCCGCCACCCAGCATAGGTGAATATTGAATTGCAGTGGCATCTCCATAAAGGCCTGGCCAGATAGAGCGCGGGCCGACGGGACGGTCAATACTTTACTATAGAGAGAAAGAACGCGGCGGTCAAATTTTGTTTGTAAATTCATACAAAGACCGCCGCGGACCGCGTTCTGTCTGACCAGGCCTTAAGAGTTGATTGGCAGCTACTGGCTGTTTTAAAGTTTGTAAGGACAGAGTTAGGAATTTGATAGTGGCTGTCTGAGAAGGTGTGCATATCATTATTTGATATCACGTTTTCTCTGAGCCAAGACAGGACTTCTTTTATCACCAAAAGCTCCGCCTGGAACACGCTACAATGGTTAGGAAGACGAAAGGAGAGACTTAATTTAAGTCTGTAGGAGTACACCCCTGCACCAACCCCATCATAAGTTTTTGATCCATCAGTGTAAAAATGAATTTATTCATCTTCCAGGAATATTGAGTCCTCCCAGATGGATCTGGAGAGAATGGTAAACTGGAAGTTTTTATCAAACTGTAACTGAGGAATGTAGCCTTTTTTGCTTGGTATATAGATCTGAATGAATTTAGAATGGTGGAGTGGCCAATGCCATTATTGGCCTTCTGTAAAGAAGCTTGTAGACGAATGGCTGTGCTTGCAGCTGTTTGTTTACCAAAGATATCGAGCGGTGTTAGATGGAACAAAATATCAATTGCGGTAGAGGGCGTTATACGAAGTACTCCACCCATACACTTTGCAGGGGCTGTCACACCATATGTTAGAATCGATCTGATTACCGAAGTGTATAGCCAATGAGTGTTGCGGGGTTTGCAAACCCCATTTGTTCCCAAAGACTTTTTTACATGAGAAGAGTGCCACTGTGGCCTTTTTGACCCTTTCATTTAAATTAAGTCTCCAGCTTAAGTTCTTATCTAAAATAAGACCCAAGTATTTCGCTTCATCTGAAAAAGTTAGTAAAGGCACACCTTTGATAGTATTATAGGTGGATCTATATGAGGGATTTTGTATTTCCTAGAAAAGAGAACAAGATCGGTCTTATGAGGGTTGACCCCCAGTCCACACCGACTTGCCCAGTTTATAGGTAAAGCGTTTTGTAGGAGTTCTTTCAACTTAATAGGGTGCTTTCTCGATACAGCTATAGCAATGTCCCCGCATAGGCAATCATCCTGTAGCTCTCCGCTTCCAGGCTGATTAGTGGCATATTTACTACCAAATTCCAAAGAATGGGGAAAAGAAAAACGCCTTGCGGCACGGCGTACCTTTACTGACACATTTTCTTGCAGAAAAACCGCCAAGTTTTGAGTTAATAATCCTGCTGGTTGGCATTCTTTTAATCAATTCCCCCAGCGAACTATCTATGTTCAGAGATGACAATGCTAACGTGATTGCGGATGTGTCGAGTCGACGTTGTTAAAAGCGCCTTCTATATCCAAGAAAGCAACCATAGTATATTCTTTATGATGGAGGGAGTATTCGACGGTTTGCACCAGTGTGTAAAGAGGTGGTGTCTACAGATTTGCCTTTGAAATACGCATGCTGAGCCGTAGAAATAAGTCGCGTATCAATGCTTGTTCTTAAATGGCTATCAATCAATCTTTCAAAGGTTTTTAAGAGAAATGAAGCAAGACTGATAGGTCGGAGATCTTTTAGGTTTACATGGGTATAAACTTTAACTTATCTCCATGATTTAGGTATATAGACTAAATTCAAACAATTATTGAATAGTATCTCCAAGGTTGTCAGAATGATATCGATAGTCATTTGGAGTTCTGCTTGTAGTATGCCGTCTGGTCCAGCGGACTTGTGGGGTTCAAAGTTTTTGATCGCCCATTTAGTTTTGTCCCATGTAATCAGATCTTGTAGATAGTTAAACTTTTGTGTGGACCTTATATGACCGGTGGACGGTGTTATTTAAAAATTGGGAGCTACCTGGGAAGTGAGTGTCTAATAGCAGGTTGAGCGAAGAATCGCTAGAGTTGGTCCATGAGCCATCAGTGTTTTTTAAATCAGTTTTTTCTTATACAATTTAAGGGAATCTTTATATGAGTCCCAGTTTGATACATTTCTTGTGCTTTAAGCACAACTTTTACTAATTGGCTCAAGGTTTGAATTCCACCAGTAAGGCTTTCTTTTACCACTTATGTGATTAAGACACTGATCTCTATAATACACTGGATAGTTGATTCCCTACGAAGTATAACAGTTTTTCTGATTCCAATATGAAGATGACAAGTACGTAGGCAACTCAACGCTTTAGGTATGTTCAGTGAGGCTGAGAAGTTCAAGTTGCTGAGATCTCAAAAATTCTACTACAACCGAAGAGGGGCAAAAACTAATGTGGAATTTCTAAGAAAAGAAAGCAAAAGAACCATCACTTGTCTGTAAATTTGATTTTTTGTAATTTAAAATAATTGTAAAAGTGAATTTAAAATATTTTAGTTGTAATTATGTAAAAAAAATTTGCATTTCATTATGTTATACAGTTATACTGTTATACAAAAAAATAGGCAACTCAACATTATAACAATTCTCAAATGGCTTCAACTTTCTTGTATGGATGCGCTATCCAGTGTATTATAGAGATCAGTGGATTAAGAGGACAGGAAATTATCATGAATCTGTTCAGTGCTAAAGTGAGGTCGTTGACTCTACTGTCAAGTTCACCTGTGTTGAAGGGCTGGCTAAGAGGTATAGTTTCTATCATGGTTGGAAAAGGGCTTACTATTGTACTGAATTTTGTACTATTTAATTTTCTCAGTACGCAAGTACCACTTTTCAACTTTCAGTACTATTTCAAATTCAAAAATGTAGGTACCTTTCGAATGTAGATGTTTGCTGCGGTAGGAACTTGCCTCAGTTTTCATACATAATAAAACAATATTTTTCGTATCTAGAAAATTAAGGAAAATAATCAATTTTTTAAATCTTTTTTAAACAAGCTGAGTCAGTTTGTATGAAAATCGAAAACTAATATTAAAAAACCAAATGTGAAATCTAATATTTCATGTTGTTTAAATGAATGTTTTTAAGAAATTAAATTTCAAAGTCAAAATTTAAAAAAAATAGAAAATGGTAAAAAAAAACGGAAAAAAGGGTTTTATGTAATTATGAAAAATTTTTACGTCAAAACAAAACAAAAAAACAAACAACTAAAATAAAAATCATTGTAGGTATAGGTCTCCAAGTTGTGTTAATATATGAAATAAAAGATAAATACTTTTATAAATTATAAATATAAATATTTATTTATTCAAACTATATCACAACTTTTATTTTTTAATATTCAGCCCTGAGGTATCCGTTCGGAAGAAATTCCGATACGAAAGTCAAATCCGAAGCCGAAGGCTTAAACATAAGGACAAGACAAAAAGAGGAAAGACGAGTTCCACTCGAATATAAAAAAAAATTTTGATGCAGCGTAAGTAGAAATGGGTACCATAAAATTGCAGTATATCCCACCAATCGCTGTTGCTTAGCCCTAGTCATTGTTTTCTTTCTCAAATACACACTTATTACACTAAAGACAACACATAATTTAAAAATAATTTTTCAATAACAATTTTGAAGTTTCCATTTTTATTCCGCAACTATTGCTTGTCGGAAACCATCGGAAGAAATTTAACGCATAACTGCCAAATATTCTTTAATTAACGCATTGTGTTGCGATGAAGTGGCAAGTGCGTTTAATTTTTTTGGAAGATTTGATGTGTCAATCGGAACGGATACCTCGATTGAAAATTCTCCGATTGCGAACAAATCGGAGAAAATTTTCTCCCGAACGGATACCTCGATAGGGCTGAATATTTTATAATGCGATTCGGAAGTCAAAGTTCCATCGTCAGGTTCGATTTTATATCATAAAAAGTTCCATCTTCAGGTTCGATTTATATCATAAATCGAACCTGAAAATGGAACTTTGACTTCCGAAACGCGTCGAAAATAATATTAATATTAAAAAGTTGTGACATAGTTTGAATAAATAAAAATATTTATATTTGTAATTTATAAAAGTTCTTATCTTTTATTTCATAAAATAAAAAGTTTGTTTTTAATTTCTTAAGAACTAAAAAAGAGGGAAGATAGAACTTTCCTCCATGCGTTTTTTTTTCTTAAAATGATCCCAAGGATCATTCCTGTCCTAAAAACATGTGAACGTTTTATGAAATTTGAATTTTCACTCAATAATTCCAAATATGTAGGTGTATATACAAAAAACTGTAAAAAATTTCTTCCGAAAAAATATGTTTTAAGAAAAATTCTGTCCTCGAAAAAATAAGTAAACCAAATATTCCTCAAGCATGGGTAAAATATTCTATTATCTTTCCAAAAATATTCAACAACATACCTACTATGATTCCGATGTATCTCAAATTATTTATTAAACGTTACATTTTATTAATTTGTTGACATAAACATTTAAAATGTACTAGCGGCGAGTCTGGCGAATGTACTAGCGGCGAGCCTGGCCCTCAAATAAAGTTGTCAAAAATATTAATTAGAAATTAAACTTATTTTGTTGATTTGGAATGTATCTGGCCTATGCATGCGCTGTTGCACCTCGTTTGCAGAATGATAGACCAATTTTTACCAAAGATACACTTCAGATTTTCTTGAATTTTTAACAAAATATAAACTTGTTTTCCGACATAAGTACGAAAAAGCATGCGATGCTGCATTGTTGATCTCCAAATCGAGATGGTTGCAAGGGGTCGATGGCTGAATACTCAAACCACATCTTCCTCTAACGATGATAACGTCCAATAAAATATTAAATTCCTGTAGAATTCACGATTGGAAAAATTTCGGTACTATTTGTTCATTTTCAGTACTATTTTTTTTTCTGCTTTCAGTACTATTGGCAAAAGTTGATTGCCATCACTGGTTTCTATTAAGCTCTTACGTGTTTCCCTATGTGTGGACCAGTCAGTTTTTCTGTAATTACGAAGTGCTCCCTGGCTAGGAGGTTAATCATTTAGACTAAATTGGATGTATCTATGATTAGAGAACGAGTATTCCTTTGATACTCTCCAATCTACAATCTTGTGATGAATACTATCGGGGAGAAGAGTTATATGTATCGAGGACTTCTTGTCGATTCCAAATAATAAACGTGTGTTCATTCCCCACGTTACTTACTATAAGGTTAGTACTTAAAATATAATCAAAAAGAGACTCAGTTCTATCGTTACTTCCCCATACTATGTGATGGGAGTTGGCATCGCTCCCAATGATGAGGCTGACTTTTTGTTTTGCTTCAGCGACTATTCTCTCCAGTGTACGTTCTATAAAAGAGGGCCAAGGTGGTCATGGCCTTGATAAGCCGATACCAGCCAGATTTTACCATTACTTTTCACCATAACTCAGGGAAAAACTGCACCTTAAATTTTAATGCCGACGTATTACATTTTAAGATGCTATCATTTTTAAAAATTGCATTTGAATCAAAGCCAAAACTATTTAATTCAAATATGAAACGCGTTTGGTTAATTCTCTCTGAGAACAACTACTCAACAAACGAGAAAATTACTTCAAATCAACGGGAAAGCGTATTTAATTATGTGCCCTTATTTTTTTGAACTCCTCTGACACAACTTAGCTCAGATTAGGGTATAAACGTTTTTAAATCAAATACGTTTTTGTTTTCTTTTAAAACCGCACGTATTTGAATCGAAGTTTATTTTAGCAAGAAAGCTATTTGACTAAAATGTTACGTTTGAGATTCTATAGTAACGTTGAGAGTTGGCCTAAGCTTGTCGGGGTGGGGTAAGATCGTGTTGGTTTTTTCTCTTTTTTCATAATAATTTTGTATCATTTTTGTCATTTCAGCATTTTATTTTTATTTTTTTTAACCTTTAATATTTTTTTTTTTTTTCATTTGCTCTTATTTTATTTTTCAGTTTTCATTTAAGATTATTTCAATTGTTTGAAGAAATTGATGCCCACAAACATAAGATGTAGGCTAGACATATTTATAATCAAAAAAGCAAACGTATTTAAATCAAAGTAAAATAGCAACAATTTGGGGCCAAACACGTTTCTTATTAAAATCAAAACCGCACGTCTTTGAATCAAATTTAAAGAGTGAAATAAGTAGTTAACAACAAAGTAATTTTAACGAAGTAATTATAAATAACGCGCGGCTTTGATTTTAATAAGAACGTCTTTGGCCCCAAGTTGTTGCCATTCTACTTTTGTTTGAGAATGCCAAACATATAAAATAATACCCTATAAACTCTATAAAAATCATAACATTATTCATTTCATTTTTTTGCACTTGCGCTTCCCGCAATGCACAGCTTATATCGATACATACATATTTTCTATGTACTAACAAAAACTGTAAAGTGATCTCGTTATCTATGGAAATTGACTTGCCTAAGTTGTAAACATGCTAACTTTATTCATTCGATATTCAATCACCAACGAGATCGGTTGGTCTACATACAGTCACATGAATTTAGACAGATTTTGTACAGTCACATCACAATTCAATAAATAAATTAACTTTATTATAACGTTTAATTGGGCTTATTTTTATTAAACAAATAAATAAGAAAATTATCACGCAACACACACAGAAATTACACGATTACACAAAACACATATGGACACTGGTATAAGTATACAATTTTAATAACAATATAATTATTAAAATTAGACAATCACACAACAATTAATTAATAAATTCTAAAACAATACACATTACACAAATATTCTACACAAATCCAATTCATTTTATGGTCCTTCGATAGCCAAATATATAAAAAATCAGTGCAATTAATGAAATGTGAAACAGTGCTGTGCGCAATTAATTATTTTTTTTTTTTATAAATTTTGTTTGCGGTTCTTTGGGTGACCTTATGTTAAATAGAGGTCCCTTAGAGAACATTTTATGCCGTTATTTTTCATATTGCGTGATAATTAGACAGTTATTTTTTTTTTTTCTCATATTGCTTGATTGAACTGTTATTCAAACGGGGCAAACATCAGTTTCATAAAACTGTACCGTATTAGTTATTGAATTGAACTTAAATTGACATTTTGGGAACCTTTTCTATTCGGTTGTTGTGTCGATTCTTAATAAAGAAATTTATTGAATTAAATAAATTTATTGACACATAAATAGACATACACAATTAAATAAAGAAAATTATTCTACAGTGCGGTTGCAATTTATATGACATTTTAAATTTTGTTTTCCTGTTTTATAATGAATAAAATTATTGCTAAGCGTGGTCGTGCAAAAGGCTGTATAACTCTTACAGCTGCGTATGCTTTGTCGATTCCTATAGAAACAACAGTCAATAAATTAGAATTTAGACTTCAAAGATTAAATGAAGCATGGAAAGAATTCGTAGCTTTGCAAGACGAACTATTAGATTATGTCGGAAAAGAACATTATATCGACCGCGAACCTGAATATGCCGAATATGAGGCAAAATATTTTGAAAATCATGCGTTACTTTCTGATGCAATTCTTTACAAATCGAAAACATCAGAATGTCATAAAATTGTGCATCAAGGTTATCATACACCATCGGAAGATTCAGATTTGGCAATCGCTCACAAATCTATAAAGTTGCCAAGAATCACGATTGAACCTTTCTCGGGCGAATATAAAGATTGGCCGACGTTTCGAGACATGTTCACGGGAACTGTCGATTCAAATCATACAATTACGAACACTCAAAAACTTCATTTTTTAAAATCGTTTCTTCGCGGAGAAGCCGCGAATCTTCTCAAGCATATTCGATGTTCTGAAAACAATTATGTTGAGGCTTGGGAAAAACTAGAACAACGTTACGATCAGAAACATCTTATTGTCCGTTCGTTTATTCAGTCGTTTTTGTCGCTACCGTCGGAGTCGTGCAATGCGACAAATCTTCAATCGCTTCGTAAGATCACGAATGGGGCTGATGAAGCCATACGAGGACTTAAAGCTTTAAACTCCAGTTCACGAGATCCATGGCTCATTTATTTGCTTCTTCAAAAGGTGGATCAAGACACTAAGAAGGCTTGGGCTGAAGAAGTTGGCTCGAAAGATGATTCAACTATAGATGAGCTTCTTGAATTTCTTTAAACACGTTGTCAGTGTCTTGAATCATGCAGTTCGTTTTCAACTCCCAACAGCACTCGAGCCGTTCGTACGCATTTTGTAAAATCAACCCCTAGTTGCCCTAAGTGCCAAGATAATCATTTGCTTTCAAGTTGTGCGAACTTTAAATCATTAAACATTGACTCTCGTCGAGATTTCGTTAGAAACAATTCACTCTGTTTCAATTGCTTGCGTTCGGGGCATGCCTCTAATAATTGTCGCATCCTGCTCCACGCCCCTCAATCTCAAAATTCTACTCAATCAACAATTCAAACCCTGAATCAAAATCCAAATGCAGTTTCTAATTCTAATTCTAATTCTAATTCAAATCTTCGTTCCAATTCTTCTGAAAATCCAATTTCATATTCCTCGAATTCTCTTATCGCAAATCATTCGATCTCATTTAACACTAAACACCAAGTTTCTACCATTTTACCAACAGCTATAGCTAGGATTCAGGATAAGCAAGGAATTTACCAAATCGTGCGCATTCTTCTCGACTCAGGTTCTCAGGTGTCATTTGTTACTGAGCAAGCTGCTCAAAGACTAGGACTTCCTCGCAAACGTGTGAGGATTCCAATAGTAGGAATCGCTTCTAAGTCTGCTGGCGTAACCAACGGGTTAGTTAGCCTTAATCTTGTCTCTTGCTACAGCTCTGAATCAATTGATATCAACTGCTTCGTATTGTCAAACATCACTTCATCGCTTCCACCATTACCCATAAACCAAATTCTACCAAATCTTATCGACTCAAATCTTGCTGATCCTAAGTATCATCAACCTGGTCCCATCGATATTCTGATAGGGGCTGATAGAGTTTTTAATATTATTACGGGAGCTGCTAAAATCGAAAAAGGAGGATTCCTTACTTCGATCCCAACCATTTTTGGCTGGGTTATCGCTGGGTGTAATTCACAGCCCTCAGGAATTCAGACTCTTCACACTCGCTTAGATCAAGATCTAGAATTCGATTTAGAAAGGTTTTGGAGGCTTGAGGAAGTATCCAACGAGCAACCAATGTCTGTCGAGGAGCAATTGGCGGAAGAAAACTTCGTCAAAAATCATACTCGTTGTCAAGATGGAAAATATGAAGTAGAACTTACTTTCAAACCTTCGACGAATTTCGACTTCGGAGATTCTTTCGGCACAGCTTTAGCGCGTTTTCATTCCATTGAACGGAAATTCAATTGGAATCCAAATCTTAAGTCGGAATATTCAAAATTCATAAATGAATATATTTCTCTTCGACATATGGAAGAAATCCCATCAAATGAAATTCAAAAATCAAATTCTTCGAACTACTATTTGCCACATCACGCAATCTTCAAGGAAGATAGTAGTACTACGAAAATTCGAGTCGTATTCGATGCGTCTGCAAAAACTCGTTCTTCACAATCTCTTAACGAAACTCTTCTTGTCGGTCCTACTATCCAGCGCGATATATTTTCAATCTGCTTAAGATCTCGTCAACATGCCTACTTAATGACAGGAGATATTGAGAAAATGTACAGACAAATTTGGGTTTCTCGAAAACACACAGATTTTCAACGAATTGTCTGGCGTGAAAGCCCTAATGAACCATTAAAACATTTTCGTCTTCTCACCGTTACGTACGGAACAGCTGCCGCTCCCTTTTTGGCTATCCGAGTTTTAAAACAGTTAGCTGCTGATTCTTTAGTAAGTCATCCTCGGGCATCAAAGATTCTCTTGGAAGATTTTTACGTTGATGATGTCATCACCGGCTCAGATACCATTGATGATATCATATCTCTTCGGTTGGAGCTAGTTGAGCTCTTAAAATCCGCTGGACTTAATCTACGAAAGTGGACTACGAACTGTTGGCCACTCCTGATCTCCTTGCCAGAGGATCAGCGAGAACTTTCACCAGTAGACTTTGAAGATTCGAATTCTGTCAAGGTCTTGGGTTTGCAGTGGTGTCCGTCAAAAGATGTCTTTTCATACAAAGTCAAATTTAATCCGTCGAATATATGCACAAAACGTCACATATTATCAGAAGCTTCAAAAATCTTCGATCCGTTGGGATTTCTCGCGCCGGTCATCATAGGAGTCAAAATCCTGCTTCAGGAGCTCTGGAGAAAACAAATCAATTGGGATGAAGAAGTTCCAGACTCTTTATAGCAACAATGGAACTCTATAAGAAACGAGCTACCTATCGTCGAATCTTTTGCTATACCGCGAATCATGCTTAACAAACAACGTTATTGGGAACTGCACGGCTTCTGCGATGCATCTCTGGATGCATACGCAGCAGTGGTCTATTGTCGAAACGTCAAATCTGATAATTCAATATCTGTGACTCTCGTCGCAGCAAAATCTAAAGTCGCCCCATTAAAGGTTTTACCTCTTCCGAGGCTTGAGTTGTGTGGAGCTTTATTACTTGTGCGATTGATAAACAAAATCAAGCTCTCTTTACAGGTACCAGATGTGAATGTATTTGGTTGGACCGACTCATCAATAGTTCTGCATTGGTTGGCCGCGGCACCAAAGAAATGGTCGGTATTTATTGGAAATAGAACATCCGAAATCCTCACATCTATGCCTTTTAAATCGTGGAATCATGTTCGATCGGCCTCTAATCCTGCAGATGCCGCTACAAGAGGATTACTGCCATCAATGTTGGAAAAAACTAGTATCTGGTGGGAAGGTCCCGGATGGCTAACTAAAGAACGAGATCAATGGCCTTCGTCAAGTTACAGCCCAGATGACATCGACACTCAGCAGTTGGAAGAGCGTAAGACAAACAAGATCGCCAAGGTATTTTTCTTAAATCATAATTCAAATCATCCATTCGAAACTGTTATAAATAACTCTTCAAGTTGGTTGAAGGTAGTTCGAGTAACTGCGTACGTGGTTCGGTTTACCGAAAACTATTTTATATCTAAAGAACGTCGAAAATTAGGGCCACTTTCTACTAACGAATTATCCTTTGCTAAAATTCAAATCATAAAATATGTTCAATAGTCTTTGTTTAACTCAGAAATTCAATGCTTAAAATCTAAGAAAGAACTTCACTCCAAAAGCAGACTCAAAAGTTTAAATCCATTTATAGATTTATCAGGTGTTCTTCGTGTCGGCGGTCGGCTAGAACATTCGAACTTGACCTATTCTGAAAAACACCCCATAATCTTGTGCAAATCTCACAGAATCGCTAAATTAATTGCAGTCTTAACACATAAAAATCATTTACATGCTGGTGCCTTACTTCTATTTGCTCTAATCAAACAAAATTTTTATATTCTCGGTTGCAGAAATCTTGCTCGTAAGGTGGTTTGAGAATGCATTGACTGTATTCGTCAGCAAAAAGCAACAACGAAACAACTTATGGGAAATCTTCCTTCCGATCGCGTTCGGTATGCTCGACCCTTCAGCAGAGTTGGCTGCGATTACGCGGGGCCTATAACGCTTCGTCTAAGTCGAGGTCGGAACCCAAAGTTTGTAAAGGCCTATATAGCTCTCTTCGTTTGCTTCGTAACAAAAGCAATCCACATCGAGTTAGTCGGAGATTTAACTTCAACCGCCTTTTTATCAGCTTTAGATCGCTTCGTTGCCCGCCGCGGCAAACCGTCTGAGATTTGGAGCGACAACGGTACCAACTTTGTTGGTGCTAAACGCCTACTTAACGAAATGTACAATCTACTATGCAGTCAACAACACAACAACATCATCATCGATCACCTGGCCAAGGACAACGTCGAATGGAAATTTATCCCCCCATCTTCCCCCCATTTCGGAGGATTATGGGAGTCAGGTGTTCGATCCGTCAAATTGCATCTCAAACGGGTAATAGGGGATACAAAACTTACATACGAAGAGATGTATACCCTACTAGTAAAAATCGAAGCTCTTCTTAATTCTCGCCCAATGTGGCAAACTTCCGATGTTGACCCTGTTGCCCTTACACCCGCTCAGTTTTTAATCGGGGAACCCTATACTGCTGTTCCTCAACCTGATTTATCTAAAAATGCTATTTCAATCAAAACTAACTGGTCTCTTTTACAGGCAATGTTTCAAGGTTTTTGGAAACAGTGGCATTCAGAATTCCTTACTTCATTACAACATCGTTCAAAATGGCAAACGCCACAGCCAAATCTGGAAGTCGACGATGTTGTCCTACTAAAGGAGCCCAATCTGCCAGCATCCAAATGGATATTAGGACGAATCATCCAAACGCACCCAGGAAAGGATGAAAAGTGTCGAGTTGTAACAATTCGGACCAAATTCGGAGACTACGTTCGTCCTACAATTAAAGTAGCTCGCCTACCATGTTCAGAAAGCCCATAAGCTTTCAGGAGGGGGCTGGATGTTTGAGAATGCCAAACATATAAAATAATACCCTATAAACTCTATAAAAATCATAACATTATTCATTTCATTTTTTTGCACTTGCGCTTCCCGCAATGCACAGCTTATATCGATACATACATATTTTTTATGTACTAACAAAAACTGTAAAGTGATCTCGTTATCTATGGAAATTGACTTGCCTAAGTTGTAAACATGCTAACTTTATTCATTCGATATTCAATCACCAACGAGATCGGTTGGTCTACATACAGTCACATAAATTTAGACAGATTTTGTACAGTCACATCACAATTCAATAAATAAATTAACTTTATTATAACGTTTAATTGGGCTTATTTTTATTAAACAAATAAATAAGAAAATTATCACGCAACACACACAGAAATTACACGATTACACAAAACACATATGGACACTGGTATAAGTACACAATTTTAATAACAATATAATTATTAAAATTACACAATCACACAACAATTAATTAATAAATTCTAAAACAATACACATTACACAAATATTCTACACAAATCCAATTCAACTTTGATTTAAATACGTTTTCTTTCATTCTATAATGTTTCTTGGCTCAGTGATAGAATGCACGATCTAGTTCTAGGTTCTCCTTTATCTGTGACATATAGCGTTCACAGGCTCTTTTAAATTCCATAATTTTATAAAAAAAGGTAGAATTTATAAAAAAAATATCTTTTAAACTTAATATACGTGAACCCTGTTTCGATAGTCTAACTTTTTATGTGCAGTGCATTCATTCTGTACATGTGTGAGTAGTGCTTTTATTTTAACATTGGTATGCAGTTGCTGGTTGTGTATGCCCTTATTTTTCGGGGGTGGCCATTGTATAGTATAGAGTATACCACCAGTGACTGCTGTCACATGGTATGGTGTCATGTGCCTCAGTGTAGTATTTTTACAAAATCAATGGAGTATGACTTTGGTACAACTAGTGGCAACTGGGAATTGGCATTGGGTGGCATTGTTGTTAACATTGGAATCATCCTACATTTATGTACTTTACTATACTTCCCTTATAAAACAAGCATATAAAAGTGATGAAGCTTCTTTTGATGGCTGATATCGGTATGAGGAACTTTTAAGTTGATTTGGCAGCGTAGCGTATGCACAATCGATGGAAATATTTTCGTCTGGAGGTCGCAAAGCAACCAACCAAATTATTTCGTATTTTAATTAATAGGTCTGTTCCTTTACTTTGAAACTCTGTGATTTTCTGTGCATTTAACTACCATTTTTTTTGTATATGAACTTTGACAGGATATTGGACTGAAATTCACACAAATACACAGAAAATCACAGAGTTTCAAAGTAAAGGGACAAGGCTAATATTTATTATGTTTTAGTGTCAATTTTCAAACATAATCATTTCGAGTTGTGATATACATATGAAGCCTGTTTCACAATGCGACGAGCAAACGAGACGTGAACGTGACGAGCACTCGTCGTAGCTGTCAAACCAATTTCAAACAATGAGAATATACCAGAGTATTCACAATAAAGCGTTTCTCGTCGTCCCGTCACGCCATGATTTCGAAAAATTGAAAAAAAGACGCGACGAGCCGGCGATTTTCATTTTGACAATTTAGAACAGGACACCGAGCGTATCTGTATTTGTATTTATATTTATTAATTGTGTAGATAAATAGATAAAATACCGAAAATAGCTAGCAAATAAGTGTTTTTATTTTGCGACTAATTAATTTTGTCTTTATTAACATTCCCACCGCCATCTTCTGCTCACTATTGGTCTTTTTTTGCTTTTTGCTTTTTTGTAAACAAACACTCCCAAAAGTACTAAAAGCATTTTTTTTAACATGTTCATTTTCCTTTTCTTTTCTTTAAATTTTGTATTTTATTTCCCAAATTCACTGACAAACACGAATAATTCTACGCTTTCGGTGTGAAGAACTCGCTGCATTGTGAATTGGTGAACGATTTTATAACGAGAAAAAGATGAAAGCGTTTCTCGGCCCGCTGACGTCTCGTTTTCTCGTCGTATTGTGAAACAGCCTTGACGCTAGCGGTATAAGGTTAGTTATCGTTAAAGGTTAAAATAAAATGTCGAGTCCAACACGCAAGGATTACGAGATTGAAGGGACTTGCAGAACATAAAGTAGCAAGAATATCCAAAGAAGTCCAAGATGAAACTTTATTGGTATTGGTTGAGAATAATTTACTTTGAGATGGAAGGAACATTTTTGTGTATTGCTCAATGACGGTTCTGGTGAGCAGAGGTCTTAAAAAATCCCTGATCTAGAGCTTAATAACAATCCTCGATTCATGCATTGAACTTCCAGAAATGAAGAGAATCCAAACTGCGATCAACCTCCTTGAAAACAACAAGGCAACAGTACTTGATAGCAAACTTGTAGAGTTCCTGAAGGCAGATTTAGCCGTAACGGCCGGTATACTGCTTCCATTAATAGAGGCCATCTTGAAAATCAAAATCATCTCATAGACTGAATGGATTTCGAGAATTTCTTTGACCGATATTTAATGGATGATTTGTATAATGCAGATCTCTTTTTCGTAGAGGGGGAATCATGAAAAAATATAATTGCTGTTTAATATGGCGGAAAAACTCTGCTATCCTCTGTGATCAAAAAATGACAGAAAGAGCAACAATGTTTGATCTAATCAAAATTACTGATTGTAAGATGCGATGATCCAAGGATCCACGACGGAATAAAAATCCGTCGAAAAAAATTCAATGCAATGACAAACTAATTCCCCTGAAAAATTATTCCCGATACCAATAAATTCCGATGGAATCTGTTAGACATCATTGACGTTTCCCCTATGAAATTTTTGTTCGCGATAACCCCCATATTTTTCCCACAGTCGCAAAAAATTCCATTTTTTTCTTTCTTTTATTTTTTTTTTTTAAAGCCATCTGGCGTACAAACTTTAAATAGCAAAAGAAAAATAGCATTTGTATATATGTACCATCAACTGAATAAGATTTCTTTCCTTTCTTTTATTTTATATGTCAATTTTTTTAATATTTGGACTTCTGGTCGTTACTCCGAAATTTGGGCAATCTAGTATTCTAGCTAGAATTTAGCGGTAAAACTAATACAAATATAAAGGAGAATCAGAAAAAAAACACAGCGTCGATTAAAAATTGACTGATGTATGTGGATTAACAGAGCATAAATTATTGATATGAAATTATTTACTTTAAAAGTTATCCCCGAGACTGGCTATGTTTTCGCACGAAAACATAGTTGGTTGGGGTTTATGTAGAAGAAAAGGACGATGAAGCGAGAAAACATAGGCCCACGTCATTAAGTACTGCACCTACATATGAGTATATTAAAAAAAATCTTAAGATAAGTCTCGACGCAAAATTTCACACTATAGCATATCCAAAGTCCACGAAAATTCCCGCATTGGTTTTGTTAAATAATCGTTTTCCAAAGAAGGAGATAGGTGGGAGGTGGATGTTTATCAAACTGAAATATTTGGTTCGATAATATAAGCACATGACTTTCGGGTACTTTTTAATTCCCAATCTTATGAAACCAAATTTAAAACGAAAAAAATTCAATACACCCTAAAAATAGGTTTATCGCTTCATTATTGGGTTCCAACTTGCAACTAGGGCTGGCAACGAGACGAGACCAGCCGATACTTTTGTTAGTCTCGTCTCGGTCTCGTCAAAATCGAAATATTTCAGTCTCGTCTTGGTCTCGCCTTTTTCTCGTGAAAATTTTAATGTGCCAGTCTCGTCTCGGTCTCGGTCTTGGTCTCATTTTTAGCCTTGGTTTCTTTCGTGTTTTTTGGTGGTAAGAAGATGTAAGATAAGACGCCTGTTTAGATTGAAAAGATAGAGTTTGTTGGTAAGAAAAATGCGGGGTGTGGAGTCTTGTGTGAACTAAAATCAGAAGATTTCGAATTTTTTGAGGTAAAATTTGAATTTTGTAGTATCATTATAGAAAAAGATTAATCCAACTGCGTAAGGACAATTTTTTTGAAATTGTGGTGTATTCAAATTTTTTTTAATAATAAACGGATTTAGACAATTATTGTGGTTAAATTTAGATATATGAAGGCTTTAAAGTGGAAAATTGAAAAACGAAAACATTGTCTAGAGATGCTAGAGTTGCGATCACGATAGCCTTTATTGCGCAATGAATCACAAACTCACATCACCGAAAGCGATCGCGTTAACAATTTCGATGTCGCACAATGTGAAACAATAGGAAGACGCACGCGATATGTGGATTGCGATTACGTTCCACTGCTGCCTTCAAGTACACGACTTGGGCTTGCGCTGCGCATGGTTTAAGTGTTCTGTGGGCGCTTCCCATTTTGTTTTCTCATGCGAAATTTAAATGAAAAAAAACGCACGAATGGATCGCACAAACTTGCTCTTGTAGTAAAAGATTCTTCGAATTTTAAAGATTGAGTGTATTATAAGTAAATAATTTTTTAATGGGAGCCTGAAGTTTAAACTAGTATTAACTTAGAGCTTAAATTTGAAAAATTATTAAAAATCCACATAATTCGAAATAAACTTATTAAATAAATTGTTTTGAGAGCTAAAAAAAAGTAGCCATCTGATTTCTTTATATAATCTTCGTTTTGGAAAAAAAAATTTAAAATCGCAAGAAAAAAAATTGGTACACAATTTTTTAGTATTTGTTTATGCTGAAATAAAAATTAAATTTCGAAAAAAATTATCTATCCGTTTTTGAATTATCGAATTTTCAAAAAAAAAAAATTAGAATTTTTTTTTTTAAATCCAAAATTTGTTTTTTGAAAATTTTGATATGCAGTATGATATCAATTTGTGAGAAGCTTTTGTATAAAAAATTTACTTTAACTCGGATTCACACATAATGAAATAGTCCAAAATAAAGAAAATGGTTCTATGAGAGGTATACTCTTAATACTGGCTAACTGTCAATTTTGTTTTTGGAAGATCGTATACCATACTTATGTTAGTATTTAGAATAATTTTAATCAAAATCGTAGGAGTCGTTTTCGAGAAAACTCATATTTTCTGTAACGGTTTTTTAACATTTATATGGAAGGTACCGTTAATTTTGACTATATACATTTCTTATATAATGTTTTATATAATGTTAAAAAACCGCTTGCTATCAAGTTTCATGAAAATTAACCAAGTCGTTTTCGAAATATTTACTTTTCAAAAAAAAAAAAAAATTGAAATTTTTTTTAAAAATCCAAAAAAAAAATTTTGAAAATTTTGGTATACAATACTTTTTAAAATATTTGAGGAGATTATCCATAAAAAAAAACTATCAAAATCAGTTTATTCATTTTCGAGAAAAACGAAAACAAAAAATGGTTCTGTGGTAGGTACCATTTAAAACCACTTTTTACAAATTTAATTTTCACAAAAAAGTAGCATATACCTAGTAAAATGTATACATATATTTTTTTTTTAGAAAATTCTGTCAAGCCATTTTTGAGATAAATAAGATTTAAAAAAAATGCTAAAAAAATTTTAAGGTCCTAAAAAGAAAATGAAAAGTGTCGGAGGAATGTTCCAAAAACACTTTATATCAAGTTTAATTAAAATCGGCCCATGGGTTTAGGCTTAAGGCGAGTCCACAGACAGACAGACAGACGGACGGAATTGCGATACCCGCACTTTGTTCGTCTTCCCTATCAGTTCAATTTTTTTTACGAATCCAAAACTTGCCATTTCATTTAGTACCCTTATATCGCAAGTAAAAAGGGGTTTATGATATATATTATTTTAACGATTATATTATTCACCAACGGATAAATCAGTTGCTGGTTATTTGTTCAAAACCTATTCGCCGCAAGCTTTGTATCTAGCTATCCAGAAATGGTAATTTAAGTACTTTTGAGCTGTTATTGCATCAGCTTTCATTAGCTGTTTGGTTTTAGGCAGGTATCTGAACGCGGCTGGCGGTGCTGTTAGAGCTCTTAGCTGTCCGCTGCGTTCTGTGAACAAAATGATATGAATAAAAGAAAACAAGAAAATAAACTACCGATAATTGTCAATATTTTGCCATGTTGATAATTTCAGATGCCATATTAAAAACTATAGGATTGCAAATTTAAAGCCTCGCTTTTATCATTGATGGATTTCCTATGCCCGGATGTTGATAAATTTGACTGATAATCAGGAATCTAATTGAATGCAATACGCTGTGAGGCAGTATTATCGTATCGTATGGTATTTGCGTTTTTCTTACAAGCAAATTTCTCGCACGTTTGTAATATTATAATTTAGAACTATAAGATAGAAAGTTTTCCAATGCCAAACTAACTATGTTTTCACATTAGAATATTTGGCTAAAGACTATTCGTTAAAGTTTTCAAGGTAATTCTAAAATAGACCATTCAAACTTTGAATCCCCTTTCCTTTCCGGTATACCATCTTACTAAAGTTTTCGCAAATCTTACAATTTCCAATCCTTGCTAAGATCTTTCAACTCTCACCAAAATAACAAAAACTATCAGTTTAATTCTCAAAACTACCGTCATTTTCAAAAAGAAGAAGAAGAAAAAAGATGTTAGTACCTACCACAATGCATTGTGTCGTCTATCGTCTATAATTCCACTCATTTGCATAGGTATGTTGTCATTGAAATTTAATGACATGCCTATTTGGGCTTTGCGGAAATTCGTTTTTTTTTTTTGGTAGTTTGCAAGATTTTCTAACCGAACCAACCTCCTATTACAATTCTGCAATCTTGATTCAGATAAGAGGACAAAAATATATAGGAACGAAAAAGAGCTTGTTTTGAAAATTACATTCAAATTTAGAGATATCATAGTGTGTGTGTAGTTATGTAAGTAAAAGCTAGCGAAGGAATACAACTCATCCTTTCTTTTTGCCGAATTCACATCTCCTCCATGAAAATTTCGAATTCCCATTATTGTCGTTGTCAAGAGTATTTCCTTCTTACTTGCAAGTGCACCTGCACCTTCTTAAAAGAGACAATGCTATCTGGGTTTGCTCTAAAAGAAAGGCAAAATGCCAAAATGCTTGCATAATTAACGGTAAGAGCTCGTTATAACACTTATACATTTCACTTTTGTGAAAAAGGGGCGTTGAATGCAAGCAGGGTGTTTCAACGAACACAAAACTCAAGACATGTATTTTATTTTGTTTATTCTAAAGGTACGTGTTTATTTCAATTCGAATTTTATGTCGTAAATTTTGTGGCGAATTGTTCTTTGCTTTGTTTTTATTTTTATTTTTATTTTTTGCTGGGTTGCTGGCTAGGTATATTGATGGCAGTAGGTGACCAAGTTGGCCGGAAGGATCGAATGAACACCGGAAATAATGACTCCCCAATGAATTGGAAAATGCAAACAAATTGTGATTTAATTTGAAATATACCTAATTGTTGGGTTGTACTGCGCGTTTAATTGATTTTATGCTGCACTTTAATTAACTGGTATTCCTATAACTTAAACTGTTCGCTTAAGCAATCAGTGAGAGTGATTAAACTGTCACACCTGTTAGGTTTACCTAAACGTGTACTTAATGCATTTGATGCACGCAATGTTTTTAATGAAAGGAAGTTGTGCATTTTAAGGAAACATGGAATACATTTGCTTCTAGGGAAGAAAGTTAAATATATTTATGTTAAATGAAAATGCAAGAAATCGTTGTTTTATAAAGAGTTAAGTTTTTAAAATGAGTAGGTATATAATTTCTTGCAGAAATCAGCACGTTATTTATATTGTAATTTGGGTAAATAAATAAAGAAAACTTATTGTCAAAATAAATGCAAAAAATAATTGTAGTCTGGGTTATTTTTATAAGTGATAGGGGTAACCCTCAGATCCAACACACTATAAAAGTCGCCAGCCCAGAATGCGCGCGAGCTTAAGCTTGGAGTGGGTATTAAAGGCCCCCTTGTGTAGTTTTCGCAATTTTAAAAACTAAGCGTACAAGTGGAAAAGTGCACTTTATAAAATGAAAATTAATTACATTACTTAAAATAACTATTCTTCATATTTTCGCTAGGGCCAACACTAATGTCGTTTTCGATTAGATTTTCAGATGGTTTCACTCCTTTTTGATTCCAATGGAATATGAAAAACTCTCTTCCGTAATATATGCATTTATGTAGCAGTGAAAACTAAAATTAATTCTTCAGTAATTTCAATTCCAGAACATCCCACCAAGAAGCATTTACTATTTCCACAATTAATCCAATGAACGACCTTAAAAGTATGTGTGTGTTCAGAGTGCACTCCTAGAAATCCAAAATGGAAAAACACTCCTGAATCATTACTCCGAGCAGCAAATGGAAGGCTTTTAGAGTGTTGGGAGTGTGAATGGAGTGAAAAAAGAGTGCTAGCAGTGACCAACGGAAAACGACAGTAGGGAAATACATGGTGTAAAAATTTCAACAAAACTAAAAGAACGGTTATTACCTTATAAAATTTAGTGTTTTTTGATCAATTTACCCGGAAATAATAGACAAATTCCATTGACGTGTTTGGTAGTAGAGACACGGTCGAAAAAGTCAATCCAATTGTACTTTTTTCGATACATTCGACTTTGCTAAAGTACACAAATACACTTTTATAAAATTCGATACACTTATCTCTTCTACTTATTTTTTTTAAATTTTAAAATCACAAAAATATTATTTTCTACCTAAACGAAAGGAAATGCATTCGATTTTGATGCAATTTCACTGAACGACTGAACAGGGCTGGCCCAAGCCAAGCTTGCGCCCTGTGCAAGATTTGTAGAAAGCGGCGCCCCTGCCTGCGCAAGAACGATTCGATTGTAGCTTTAATTTTTTCACTCTATTCTTCTTTTCCATCTATTAAAATTTCCATTTGTTTCTATTTTTTCGTAGATGAGAAAACCCATACACGTTCTGGCCCACATGATTCAGTATGAATGTTTTTTTCTTTGCCATATTTTCCCATGTTAATTTAGGAACTGAGTGTGTATGAAACAAAACTTGCATATATGATGTGGCGTAGAACTTTTTTATGTTGAGAGATTTTTCTTTTTTTTTCTTTTGTATGAGCAGGGTGGAAGGTTTGAGCTTAAGGTAGATAAGATTAAACTTGCATAGGTCTAGTAGGATCTTTAATTTTACGATGTTTTTTTAAATTAAATTCTCCTTGAATGCAACAACGAAAGTGATGTAAGTTAGTTTGCAAGAAGTAACTTAGCACAGTTGTGATGGATGTTATTTTGGGATTATTTGAACAAGTTTTAAGGTTAAAATGCAAATGCCAGTACCTATTTGTTTGCTCAAGATTAGATTACATTTTCTTGCTCCTGATGGTAATGCGCCCCCAGAACTGTGCGCCCTGTGCATTTCCACATCTTGCACATATGGTTGGGCCGGCCCTGCGACTGAACGTACCCATTCAATACATTCATTTTAAATTTTAAGACACGAGTGCAATCATTTCTTTTTACCGTTTATAGAGAATTAAAAAAAAAGAACTGATTTCGATAATGATTTTTTAAAATCTTTAAAATATTTTTTGCCAAATCTAGTGTAGTTTGTACATTTATAATAAATTAATTTATTTTCAAAATGAAAAAAAAATATAGAGCTAATTAATAATGAATTAAGAGCATTGGCTGATTGCGAAGAGGTAAAAAAATTATAACATATCGGAATTTTGGGCTAAAGTAACTGCGCACGGTGTTTTGTCAATTGCACTTGTATTAGCAAAAATGTCGAAAGAATACATATTTTCTTTTCAAAATATTATTTAAACAAAATGTACAAATCGCCTACAAGTTGAAACTTATTCTGCTTTTATAGAAATGAAGAATTTACTTAAAAATAATTCTTGTCACAGTTTTAAGATAGACCGTAATAAATTAACAAAAAACGTGCAAAATAATCCTCTAAAAGCAGAAGAACTTCTGGACTGAACTAATGTTATATTGTTATACTATTTATAAACATCAAATTCTATTTTTTACTTAAGAAAGTTTATTTTATGTTTATTTATTATTTTTCTTAAATAGTAACCTGAATAAATGTTATTATTTTTTTTTTAACTAAAGCATGTTATTTTTAAATTATACTTCAATAAAACTTTAAGTGTTCTAAAAATAAAAAAAAGTACAATTGGATGCACTTGCGATTTTTCATCCCTGAGTAAAGAGGATAAGGAATTAAATTAGTAGTAAATTATTAATTTAATTCCTTTGCTACAGTGTTTATGTTCAACCGATTCTTCAAAGGTAAGAAGTATGCTGGGTGCTTCCAAGTTATTGACCATTACCTTCGAAAATTTATTTCACGAATGTAAGACAAATAATAATTATTTATGGAATTTGACCCCCGTTTTTTCGAGGCTACTAACCTCTTGTGAGGGAGTGAAAAAATCTCCAAAGGTATCTTTTGTCATAGAAAAGTGCTGCTCACATTAGCTGTTCGAATTCGGCAATAGACTGTTGGTCCCCTCCATTCCTGCAGACACGCACTCAGGAATGGTTGAGAGTTGTACTTCGCTAGACCCTAATTTCCACATAAGCTCTTGTGCTATTTATATTTATTTATTTATTTTTTACATGACCTTTCCTTGGATGATAAATTGAAGGTTTGTTGCAAAATAAGTATTTTTCTGAGAAAGTAGTAGTAAAAAATCAAAGAATTTTAACATAGAAAATAGTTATCGCAAAGAGTAAATTTTGTTTAACAAAATATGAAAACTTACCAAAAAATGTCAATAAACAAAACATACTCAATTTTGTGATAGTTTTGCCATAGAAATCTCGAAGTTTTTACGAGGATGAGAATCATTTGATTTCTAGGAAAGAGAATAAACAAAAACAAAAGAAAATTATTTTTGTTGTTGTTTTACTGGACTTAAGAGTCGGTATTTATCGACCAAAAAAATTGCGTCTTAGAAAGGTACGACAGCATCTAACTGATGAGCCCAACTGTCGTGCCTGGGCGAAACGCATTGGACTAAAGGTAGCAAAAAATCTTCCATTCAAAATTAATATCTACACCTTTCCTTTTTCGCCCTAATGGGCTTCTATTGGCTCACGAAGTTATTCTATTAATTTTAAAAAATCAAAAAATATATTGAAATTGCATTTTCACTTCATATTCATAGTTCAAGATGATTTTTATTTGCGATATATGTATGTATGTAGGGCAAGTTTTTAATTCGCACAAAAAATAGAACCAGAGATTTCAATCAAACTTTGACATTACGATGATAGAGACATAGAACCGCAAATTCGGCTCTATGTCTGTATGTCTGTCTGTACCTTGACCTACAGCCTAAACCACCGGAGAGTGATTTTCTTCAAACTTGGAGAATACAATTTATAAATGATGCCCTAGAGGGAAAATCGAGATATGGTTTAGCTCAAAAAATAACGGTACCTGTCAAACAACCGTTTTGAAAAAGGCTATTATTCATCTTGAAAACGGCTCTAACGACTTTAATTAATTAATTTTTGTGTGTACTGATGCTGGTATGGTCGGCATTTTAAAAGTTTACCAAAAATCTTTATTAACGGTCTAAAACAAACCGTTTTCAAAGTATGTATGTACATACATGTACTTTCATATTTTTTCCATTACTTTTGTCTCATTCCCACTGATCTAGTGATGAGGAACTCTTTCAGTTTGTTTAAAATCCGATTACTCTTAAAAAAACGTGTGGATTGCAGAGATAAAGACAGATCAAAAAATTAAACGATTGCTTTCTTCCATAAAGATTATAAATGAAGTAGGGTTAATTACGAAGGAGTGAAAAAAAGAAATTAGAAAATTGCTAACGATCTTAAGTTTAGTTTATAGTATTGTTTATTTAAATATATTTCAACCATGTCCATATAAAACTTAAGCACAGCTCAAATTGATCTTCCTTTGGGCAAATATTGTAACTTGCTTATTTTAAATTTTAATTATTTTTCTTTTTCAAATTTCCAATTCGGGGGGTCAGGGGATTTTTTTGCCTGAATTTTTTAAAAACCGAACAAATTTTGACTTATGTTAAGGTGGTACTGGCTTGCAAACATGGTGGTAACGTTGATACTGTAAAATTATGGCAATAATGACGATGATTAAACAATCTGGCCCTAAATTCACAGATAAGATTTAATTCTAAACTGAGGGAGAGAGGTCAACTAGACTTTGTATACAAAAATTTGAATGATATTCTCAAATTTAACGCAGCTGGTTATGGATTAGAAACGATAGATGAATCAAGTCATTGCTCAAAACTTTATAGGAGAAGACATCTATAACTGCATTTATAATTGTCACAAACTATTAAGTATGTATGTACATATTTATATCTGTATGGCGAAGACAATTACTATAGTTTACCTACTTCTATTTCTGTAGAAAACGCAAATGGAATGAAATCAATGAATTTAATGGAAAACTTTTTCGTAGGATAAATATTTGTTTTCAACAAAAATAAGTTCCACTATAGACAATCAGACAGCTATAATAATACTCATACTTAGTCAACTTTAATTAGCAACCAAACAGAAATACCTACCTACATTGCATTGTTGAGGAAGAATTACGATTGATTCAACCAAAACCTTTTCCAATTCAGGCTATACATACGTATATGTATCTTTTATTCTAAATTTATTGTGCGTCCACACACCGTAACAGATTGCATGTCCAATGGAATTACCATAGTTTAGTGTTGGGTCGTTAAAGAAAAAAAATAACACAACAGCCAACCTATTACAGGATAAATTAACCCGATGAGGCTTTGAAAAAAATTGTTGTTTGTTAAAGCTATTATAGAAATCGATGGTTGTATTTTCCTAGTGGTAAAAGTTATTTTGAATCTATATGAGCATTGAATATCGAGCTATTTTTAATTATTAATTTGGGTGGTAAACTTTTTGAGTGACCGCGTGTGCATATACATTTATTCAAGGAGGGTCAACGCCTCAAAAAAAAAAAGCACGATTTTCCTTCTGAACTTAAATGTCAAAATAATGGATGGCTTTCAAAATAATTAAGGCTTGATAAATTAGAAAGATTTTTCAAAGGATCGATTTAAATAAAAAGGTAAGCCGCAGATCTACGCAGTTCACGTTCTATAGAAAAACCAAAAATAATCGTTTTTGACAAAAAATTAGTTTTGAACAGTATATGTAGTTATGAATCGCATAAATAATACCTTAATTATCTTTTCAAGTCTTATTTTGACAGCGAATAGTATTTTGTGGTTAAAATTTTAAAGAACAGTAGAATTATTGTCAAGGAAATTATTTTACGGTCATCCAATTTTTTGCCACGTAATCCAACAAATATAAGAGAAAATCTGTATTTCTGAATTCTGTTAATCTAAAAGAATGTAGGTATAGTATATCTGAAAATTATATTATCGGAAAATTTTACTTAATGCCCTATTACACGTTGACTCTAGAGTCATGACTCTTTTCAAAATTCAATGAGTGCGAAGGTGAAATCCGATCTTGTTTCTCCTTCACACTTATTTAATTTCGAAAAGAGTCATAACTCTAGAGTCAACGTGTAAGGGCACTTACTTTTGAATGATCAAGATCGGTATTTCGAAAATAACAATTTTTATTAAATAATACAGTTCTGGAATTTATTTTAAAAATATAAAATAATTGTAAAAAATGAGGATTCGGTAAAAATTTATTTATAACTAGCAGGCCCGTGCTCACCTTTCTTCGCATGTTTAAATAACTTTATGATTATAAAAAAAATTTGTATTTGCTTTTTGATATTTTTATATTATCTGACATTTCAAACAATTTATCCATTTTTTATATATTTTAACTCTTCTCTGGTAAACTCTTGTAAATTTTGAAAACAAAATAGGCTACCTATGTCCATCCTCATGTTCAGAGCTCTCTCTCTACCAATTCTCATTACAATCAATTAAGTATTTTTAGAGATTAAAAGGAACAAACAGACAGACGAACAAACTTTCACATTTATAATATTAATAATAGGATTCATATTTTGTTTTTGAAATGGTGTGTACCGAAATTCTATAATTCAAAATGTTTGTTCTAAGGAATCCCGTATAATTAAAATTATGAATTCTAGATCCTTGAAGGTACCTAACCTATGTACTTAAAATTCAATATAAAAAAAGAACTTTTTTCAGAATTCTATGTATTTGAAAATGCAGTTTAAGTTAGTATAAGGAATTGCTTTAATAACGAATAAAAATGCCACTTGTTTTTCTTTAATTACACTACTCAACACAAAAAATTGTATCTGATTTTGCTTATAATAATTTTATAATCAGGTTGAATAATAAAATATTTCTGTATACATTTTAATATCCTACTAGTATCGCCCGTTGGGCGAAATTCGGCCAACAAAAACAAGCACACTCTAGCAAGGAAAATAAAAAATAATATTGTAAGGGAAAACTAATTCTTTAAAGGTTTTTTTTGTTGTAGTAAAATCGATAAAGTGCAGTTGCTGACCCTCACTTATTTCAAAACTAAAACCATATATTGATCTAACAAAAACCAACCTGAATTGGTTAATAATGTACCTATTTTCTGATAATTTTGATTTGCAAAACTTACATACATATGTATGTATATTTTAAATATCTATCGAATCGATCACATTTTTTCGTTACTCCGTTATGTACATATGTACATATGTACCTACCTGAAATTTCCTATAATGTTCATTTATAAGATATTCTGCATTTCGGTCTTCTCTCTGTATCCAACAAACGAAAATTTTATATGTAATTTTTAAATAACGTCCCCTTTTTTGCAAAACTCTGATCAAGTCAAGATACGTAAATCCACCGTTACTCTCAAACGGATTTCTGTCCAAAGGAATTTCTTGGTCAGAAAATTACAGATATTTAGCTGAAATGTTTTATTCTCTTGCGCTTTCTTTTGTGAACCACTGCAATTTTTTTTTCCTTTTTTACAAAAAATTTCGTTTTCGTAATTAATTTAATTAATTTTTTAAGCAAAGTATACTATGTTGATAATATTTCTCATATGAGTGAATTTTACAATGAAATATATACCTAAAACAGTAATTTTCTCCGCCTTACGGTAAGTTTGCAGTTTCATTTTTTGACCAAATATATCTAAACCTGTAATAGCGTTCATCCCCGTAGGCTTCTTAATGCACCTCTTAAAAAGATAAAAATCAATAATCTCAAAAACTTCAAATAACCCTGTCCTGTGCCTAATGGCTTCATATGCATATAATTTTTGGATTGTGCACATCTGTGGGACAAAACCTTTCGAACGATATATCGCTCATGCATTTCCCGTTTAGTATTAACGGAGAAAAGTGTACCGTAAGTTTTTCCCAAGCGTATAAATATGTAGATAACGTCTGGAAGTAGATAAATTTAAGATTTTTATTGTTTTAACGCACGTGTTCAGGCTAAAAGTCGGAGGCAGATCGAGAATAGACAACAAAAATAATATGAGATTTTCAAAAAAATATCTTATTTTGTTACTATATGGTAGGTGTTCGTGTTGATATACATATGAACTGATGTAATCAATCAATACATGCAATTTTACATGAGTATATCCATACGTATATAAAACGGCAAACACGAATTTTGTGGTACAATTTACGCGGTCAAGAAAAGCCGAAGGCATACTAATTATATACCGTAAAAAAACACAATTCATCGTCCACGGATGAGCTGCAGCGGAGAATCATCACCAAATACACCTACAAAAAAGAGAACGAAACAAAAAAAAACAACCACGAAACAATGCAAAACAATTATTGTGCATGTGTTTGGTTTGGGAAGATAGGTAAAAGTGGGAGCGAGATAGAATACAAAGTCATGGTGGAGTTGGCAGCTTGCACCGTCGCATTGGTATAAAAATCGTCGTGTATAACAAAAATACATTTGGTTGGATATTGTAGGTTCGGTCAAGGTCTTTTTATAGGTTTTAATAGGCGTAAATTCACCAAAAATTATGTTAATTCATACAAGGTAGGTACCTACCTACTTTGTAGGTTTTTAGCTTCAGTGAAAGTTTCAGTTGATTAGAAAATAATGTAATTGGCACTCGAGGGCTGGACGTACTAGTGTTAAGTAATATGTGAACCCATTTAATCGCTCTTCACCAGTCTTGTTGCACAGATACGTTTTTAATCTGCGAAGACAAGAGAAAGACCGTTCGCTTGAAGACACAGATAAGGGAAGAGTTACACCGATCTGTATAATGTATTGTTTCATACAATAAACCAAGTTTAAAGCTAGAGTAGTCCATATGGATTTGGTGAGTGATTTAACATTAGTATCATTCCTAGCATGTTACGATCGGTTTGTTAGTCGGCGAAGTCATTGTCAACGCATGTACAGTGGTATTGGTACATCGTTCGTCGGGGCAGCAAGGGAGCTTAAGCAAGCTTGGAAAGAATGGAAAGAGAATGAGTTATTCAGCAAGCTAAGTCAAAGAGATACCGATTGGATATTTTATGGCGCCAGCAGCTCCTCATCAAGGGGGCATATATGAGGCAGCAGTAATGTCACTGAAATTCCATTTAAAGAGAATAGTAGGTCAAAGAGTATTAGAGAGCGAGCAGTTCTTGACGTTATTGATAAGGATTGAGGGAATTCTGAACTCTCGTCCAATTCATCTCCTCAGCCATAGAGTACCTATATTATCTAGAGAACCGACTTACCTACAAGCTGTACTGTATCTTGTCACACTGCAAGAAGGAAAGAAGTGGAGAAGAGAGAAGGAGATCTTGAGAATAGGACAATAATAAAAAACCAGAATTTCCCACCAGCTCAATGGTCAATGGGAAGAGTGTGCGAGCTCATTAAAAGCAAAGATGGTTCAGTTCGGTCTGTTTTACAAACAGAGGCAGGTCAGCTAGTTAGGACAGTACAGAAAATTTGCATATTACTGCTAGTGAAGGGTGAAGGGAGCAAGGAATATAAAAACTGAATGAAATACGGTAGCCTTTATAATCATTTTATTACCAATTTGATAAACATGAATCAATAAATTAAATAAGTTATATGTACATTTATTAACCTCCTTTATTCCCAAGGTCAGAAGAAGAAAGTTCCAAAGGAATAGCGCTAGCCAATAGCAAATGCTAACAATTGAATTTCACTGCCAGGTTGACATCGCAAGGTACCAGCAAGATATGAATTCGTGAGCAAGACTGACTGCAAGGACCTAATGGGAAACAACTGTTTCCATCGGGACAGTATTGTATGCAGATGCAGAGCCTACGAGTGTATGGATAGAATATCTCACTCAAAAATTATATGTTTATCTCTTTCTCTTAACAATATGTACGCGAATGCGCAAGGAAACGTAAAAAGTTAGTCGGTTATATGTAAAGTCAACTCTCGGCAAGGTTGTGCATTGTACAATCTTAAGCGCTTAATACACGATACGATTATCGTACCGATTATCGTAGTCGCATGTGATGGTTGTATCGTGTGTGTACTCGAAGGTATCCGCTGTATCGAAATCCACGGTCGAATGCTATGGAACGAAGTTGCTACCGATATCGGATGAACTCAAATCGGTACGATGTGTTGTATCGTGTATTAAGCGCTTTAAGACAGCAAGTTATTGAAAATAAATGTTGGGTTTTTTGTGAAGGCAATATTTTTCTCAACAATAAAAATGTATTTGTTTTATTTAAAAAGAAAAGGTTTTCCTAGTGTCTTTTAGCGTTTCTATTATTCTTTTAATTTATACAGAAGTGTTTCCCTATATTGTATTCCCAGATGCTGTACAAGCTCGTGCGAATACAGATTTTGAAGACCTTTCTTTTAATGTATTTATTGATAAGTTTTGGAAACATTGGTGAAAAAATAATTTATTTGTACGAGTGCAACCTCGTTCACCTACAAACAATTTTTTATTCACCGCTACTGCCTCTTGCGAGGAATTGACAAATCCTTCAAGAAAAAAATTTGTTATGAATAAGTGCTTCTCACCGTAGCCGTTTGATCTCAGCAGTAAACTGTAGATCCCTTCCATTGCAGCCAATAAAATGCACACAAGATTGGTTAAGAGTTGGTTAGTAGCTGTCGCACCACCAAATTTTTTTTTACCCATATTATGAAGATGTTAGAGCCAAAAATCAGTGGTTTTACTCCTGCATTTAGACTTACCCGTTAAATTTTTAGCTCAAAATAAGAACTGTTGAAATGCTCAACTCTTAAACCAGAAATAAAAACAACAAAGTTTTCCAAAAAAATTTCATTTTCATAAAACGATTATTTATTATTTTTTTTTCTTTCAGTTTTCTCTTTGATCTTATTATTATTATTTTTTTCGATAAATAATAATAATCAATAAATTTACAAAGTATTATTATTCATTAACTTGTGTTGTGTTGATTTTTTTTTTATTTCTTACATACTAAAGTATTATGATTTTGTTTTTTTTACTTTTTTTCTGAATCGTAAAGTGTGTATTCATTATAATTTAATTTTACATTCATTTACATTAGAATTTTAGTCTAAATTTTTGTTGTTATATAAATTTCGTTACACTAGTTAATTCGTTTATATTATATAATAACTACAATTAATTAACCAACACCATCGCTGTGTTTAATACATTCTTTAATGTATTATCTATTGTTCTTTTTGTTATATGTTTTTTTTTAGTTTTGATATATTTTTTTTATATGTATTTTATACAAATTTATATTTTTTGGGGTTTTAGTGATTTTTTTTAAATAATATTTTCTCATAAACGAAAACAAAAACAAAATGTATATACGACGTTATCTAAGCTTAACATTAAATGTTCTCATTGTTATTTAATTTAATGTGTAGGTATGTTGTAAATATATTTTTTTTTCTTCAAACTTTAACATTTTTTAAATTAATTTTTAAATTTATATTAACAATTATTAATTTATAGCTGACATACTTTACTTATACATATCAAAATCTGTTTCATGTGTGTTTTTTTTTTTTTAATTTATTTCAGCTTCTTAGAGTATAACACTTTATTTAGTATAACAACTATTCATCTATCCCATTCTTGTCTGCTAAGCTTTTATCACTACAATTTATAATGCGGCATTTTTTCTTTATATACTTTTTGAATTTTTTTAAAATCAATTTTGAGTGTTTTTTTTTTATACCTTATCAGTATTTTTTTAATTTTTTTAATTCAAGCATTTTGATATTAAATGGACGAAATGGATGGATTTAAATAAAAATTTAATAAAGCAATAATGATTGGCTTTGTGTTAAATGATATTTATTTATATATGTATGTAATTTGATTCAAAAACTACAAAATCTACGCTCTCTACAAAATCTACAGAAGTATTTTTATTTACAAAAAATTCTGTATTTTATGTTTTATTTTTTAAACTAAGGCATTCTGAATTTTTTCTCTTATGGTTGCAAGACCATTTTAAAGGCTAAAAATTAAAAACTTTTAAAATAAACGAATTTATTGATATGTTGTGCATTTAAAATATTTTACAGATAAATTAATTTAAAAACAGATAAATAATAATAATAAAATATTTAGAAAACAAATAATATTTCTACTAAATCTTCTCTTTTTGTTAGTAAAAATGTTTTTCCTTAAAGAAAAAGGGTTAGGGGAAGTATAATTTTGTCAACACGAGCGTTTTATGTCAAGACATAAGAAAGAGCATACGTGAAAAAACGCATTAAAACAAGAGCGTGCTGTCAAGAACAAAGATACATTTCGAAACGGTTTCAAGAAATAAACACAACTTAATCTTAACTTGATTACAATAACAGTAACAATTCAAAATGAATTTACAAATAAACCATACATAAACAAGATGGGAACTAAAGCCTTTATTAACGAATTAAAAAAAAAATATATGAAAATTAGGAACCCATTTTCTAATGTACATTAATGTTTGTATTTAATAGTGCTTGCAGAATTTGTTGAACGAGTTAACTAAACTCTGGTTCGAAACTATAAAATTGCTTTAAGGCTCAGCAGTATACTTGATTGGAATTGAGTTCATCAAGTGAGATCGCCAGGGCAAAACGCCAATTATTTTAATATAAAAGCCGTTAAAAATTATTTTGAATAAGTAATTCAACAAGCCTAAAATTGATTTAACACTTTCAGAATCGAACATTCCTTTGACACAGAAATAAATAAAAAATAAAAATAAAAAAAAAACAATGATTTATCGAAATTAGGTATTGGATTTTTTAAGCAGATCTCGTCAAATATTTACATACTTTATTAACTTTATTCACCGAAAATAAAAAAGAACCAATTCAATAAAAAATCATCAATCAAAATGCTAAATTATTTGAAGGAGACACCTTTCTTATCGATGTATGCCCGCAAGGCAATAACTCTCATTGATAGATATATAAAATCATATTCACTTTTTAAATATGGAATATCAAGAATTTCCGAAAAAGCCAGTTACCAGGGACGTAACCCGAACTCGATTCCTTTTTCCCCAGCTAAAGTCTAAATGCCGCAAGTCATAACTGAAGTTTACACTGATGCTGATGCAGTTGCCGTTATTTTGGTGTCGCATATGGTATACCACTAGTGTATTTAAGAGCCCGTCACCCTAATCGAAAATATTTTTGGTCAAAAAAACATATTTAACTTTTTTTTGCACCCCTCCGTCGCTACATGCCTGAATTTTTTGATTAATATGTTTTAATGAATTTTGGGATTTTTTAAAGCATACTGTATGTTATAAAAAAAAATAATTTCATATGCTATTGAGTGAATAATAAATATTTGAACGCAGCGGCCCGGCAGGGGGTCGCAGCCCTCATCATTCAATGTCAGAACTCAGAAGCAATAATTTCTCTTAAATCATAAAGCCTTATAAAAAGTTATATGTAATATGTAAAGCTAATCTGACTAAACAATCTATTTAAATGAAGTTCATATCCCTGTTATAAGGTATAGACATTGACTTGGCCCAGGATATCGATTGTAATTTTGTATAGAGGTGTATGGTTGTTTGTACAAGTGCATATTATGAAAGAAGTCACACGCTCAAATGGATAATCTACAAAGTGAAAACGAAATTACTTCAACTTGATGTGCTGATGTGAATGTAATCATTTTGTATCCATTAGCCGATGTTGCTGGTTGTGTGGTTGGCTGAATGGTTTTATCATATAACCCAGGTCCACATCCACAATAATATCAGCAGCAGCAGCAGTAGCAGCATAAGCAGAAGCATAAGCAGAAGCTACACCTTATCGTTAAAGTGCAAACTCTTTGGCTGGCAATGGCACAATCACCGGTTTAGAAGCTTTTATAATGGCAAAATATCAACTCAGCCTGGTTGTTAGTTAAGGTACGAATAGCAAAAGGAGGCAAACATGTTTATTCCAACAAATACAGACGAATATTGAGACCTGTATAATAGACTTCTACAGTGCTGAGGAATTTTTCAGCTTAAACTTATTTTCGGGGTTTATAAATTTGGTAGCAGACGAAAAAGATTCATATAAACGCTAGCATTCAATTATCCGTCAAATATTAAAGTATACACAAACAAATACACATAACTAGAAAGATAAAGTTGTCATGTATCAAAATTCAGTTAGCAAGAAAATGTCCTTTTAATTTCAGCTTGAAGAACATTTTCAATTTAAATTCTGTCAGAAAAATGAGTTTGAATAAGCTGCGCTATACTGCGTTTTCATTAGAGCTGAAATGAAGTAATTTGGCAAATTACAAAAACAGTGTTCACATTTCAAATTTGCTAATTTTGTTTGAAGGCCCAGATTGTCAATCGCTTGTTTTTGTTGTTTTTTATATCGAATTCTGTCATTTCGAATGGGTTCCACTTTGAGTGGAATACATTTGGGTGTGTTCATAAAAGTTTTACGTAATTTCCTACCGAATTTCGTGCAAATTTGGTTGAAATTACCTTATTTGGAAATTTGAATTTGTATGGGACATGAGATGATTTTGAATTGAATTTGGAAATTTAGAACGAAATTACCTCATTTGCTCTAATGAAAACTCAGTATTAGAGCAGCTGAAATAAGGTAATTTGGCAAATTACAAAAAAAGTGTTCACATTTCAAATTTCCTAACTTTGTTTGACGGTCCAGATTTTCAATCGCTTGTTTTTGTTGTTTTTTATATTGACTGCTGTCATTTTAAATGGGTTCCACTTTGAATGGATTCCAATTGGGTGTGTTTATAAAAGTTTTACGTATAATTTCCTACCGAATTTCGTGCAAATTTTGTTGAAATTAACTCATTTGGAAATTTGAATTTGTATGGGAAAGTTTTTGAATCAAAGTTTTATAATTTAATGTTTAATTAAAGAAAACTGTGTTTTTTTTATTAATAGTTTATATTTATTTAAATCTGCAATATTTTCTTGCTTCAGTTATAATTTTTTCAATATTTTTAAAGTTATTATAATAGACCGGTGGAAACTCTAACAGGTTACAGTTTTTGACATTTAATGTGTCAGAAATGTTTGTTCATCATTCCAGACTTTTTCTGCTGTCGCTTTCTTTCTACAGAATTTGACCCGTCATCAATATTTGAAAGTCTGTGAACAACAACAACAATTAAAAGGCGCTACCACCAATTAATTACGAATTAATTACGAATTAAAAAAAAAATACAAAAAAATTAATTCATAAGCAATTGGTGGTAGCGCCTTTAAGTTGTTGTTGTTGTTGTTGTTGTTCACAAAATTCAATGAAATTGACGGAATAAAGAATGGTCAAGTCTAATAAACTGACATTCTAGTATCAAAAATGTACAATAATAATAATAATAATAATATTTGAAAGACTGTCAGAATTCTGTCCAAAAAACAAATTTAATACGTGTGGGACAGGGCCAAACAACCAGTACCTACCTGACAAATGAACGGATAAAAGAAAGTTAGATCGAATAATCTATATGACGACAAAACAAAGTAACCACTACAAGAAAGAAAGAAGACCAGAAAACAATGAACGTTACCTAAAAAAAAAAAAATCACAATTTTCTCTGAAAATGAGGGACAACTTTTATAAATACATACAACTGTAATTCTTTACGTTCTTTTGTTTTCCTTTAACAATGTAATTCATTGCATTAATAAACCTGTTTTATGTCTCTTTAAAAAATTATTATTTAAATTTAATGACAATCAAAAATTATGCACAGTACTGTAGATATTCTATTAATGGCCTGCTAAAAGTGGGTGGATGATAAAGTCGATAATCAGGATTCGAAAATTGTAAATCTGTATTTATGTACATACATATCTACCTATATGGACAGTTAGATATGTAAACGTAGGTATATTGTATTTATTATGTATATAAAGTTCATGGTTTATGACTTTTGTGGGAAAATATGGTTACAAGAGGTGGTTAGAGAAGATAAATCGATAAATTAGGTCAGTAGATCAAAGAGCGAAACTTCCGCTCGCACAGTTGTTGTATAGTTTGTTCATGCTTCGTTCCTATCACATCAGAGGAATTTTGAATGGACAAGCTTTTTGTCATTGAGTAGCCTCGTCTGGGTCGTCATTAAAATTCTTGTTCTTTATGGATTATTATTATTAAACAATTTACCGTTCATCATTATAATTGAAATTTGAAAAATATTTTTAGAATGGTAGGTAGGTACACAGTTTTTCATTTCCATCTGCACCACCTGCGCATTTTAATAAGGCTCAGACGATGCAATGAATGTTCTGGAAATAAGAGGATTTAGCGACAGGATCATAGGATCATAGAAATTAAACTCAGGATAGCTCGATGTATTATTTCCATAATTCAAGTTTATGCAAGCAACACGTGATGAACTAGAATTTTTTTATAACATACTAAGAGAAGCAACAAACCACTTCAAAGCCGCAATTCTTTTAACAATTGAAGACTTTAATGCTAAAATTGGACCTAGACACAAAGGAGAAGAAAAGATGATGGGTCCATATGGATATATAGAATGAAATGAAAGGGAAACCTTCTAATGCAAAAAGTTTGGCAACACAACTTTTTTGTTTGAAACACACTATTTAAAAAGAAACGTCAAAATCAGTTGACCTGGATATCAACTGATAAGCTAAGGAAAAATCAAATCGATTTCATACCGAGCCCTTTCCGCCAAATTATCGTAAGCGACAAAAAATAAAAGTATCGTAAGCGACATTTTGTTTTCTGTTTGCTCAGAAACGGAACCAATTAGGCCAAATTTAAGCATTTAACATTATTAACAATACTGTTACTGACTGATGACAAGAGGTCCGATTGCTTTCGATGTGCAGAAAAAAATTAAATAATTAACTTTATGTGACCATATGAAAATGTCGCTTACGATAATTTGGCGGAAAGGGCGCGATATTAGCAAGTAAAAAATCGATACTTAAAGATGTCAGTGTATTAAACGAATTCGATTTTGATATTGACAATCGACTAGTAAAAACAAAACTGCTGATTAATCAAAAAACTAGGAAACTCAAGAAATCAACAAAAAAATGCGTATCAAAAACACTCACCGATAACGATATCAAGAACTACAATAACGGATCTCCAATAACAGTATCACATCCTATAATCTAGAAATGAACCGATACAAAATAACTAGAAAAACCTAAAAAGAACAATCAAACAATCTGCAGAAACATATATTCTAACAGCAATAAAACAGAAACCACAAAAACTTTCAAGACATTCCGTTTTAATTGAAAACCGTGAAATACTACGCTAAAGGGAACATTTAAACGATACTGAAATGCTTAGTCTAAAAATTCTTCGAAAACAAAATCAAGATAAAATCACAGGAAGACATCAAACAATTTAACGATAATCTTATAAAAATGTTAATAGAAATAACACTAAATCAATCAAAAAGGTGAATGCCGTAATGAAACCTCATAAACAATGGATAGTTACTCTATCTCTGATAATTATGCAAAAGAAGCACCAAAGAAATGATATAAATATGATAGCTACAAACTTTTACAGCATTTTGTATAAAACTTGAATACAGAATTCAAAAAGCTATACGTCCAAAAATGAAGAATTCGAAATTATTTAAGAAGAGGAGTTCCCGAGTCTCCTAAAACGCGAAATAGAGAACGTAATTTAAAGCCTGAACAACGATAAATGTAATGGAAACTATGGAATAGCTGCAGAGTATTTGAAATATGCAAAATTTTCATTGGCCACCTGGTTGAAAGAAATTTTCAGTCAGGTTTTGGTCACAGAGGATATTCCACAGCAATGGGAAAAATGCATGGCGACAGTTTTGTTGGAACGTTGGCTCAAAAAAAAAAAGTGTTTTTAATGAAGTAATTAGAAATGTGGTAAAAAATAGCCGAATGGTATTTTTCTGAATTATTCTGCCCATGCAGTTTTATTTATTAAAAGAACATAAACAAAAAGGTGGATTTATAAATTTACCAAAGCGATACACGCTCTGATAGTAAGAGGAATGCATTAACCTCCAATTATGTGCGATCAATAAAAAGTGTAGTGCTTTTTTTAGGAAAACAATAAGTTTATACCAAAGGAGCATGCTGGTTTTCAAGCATTTCACACATTCTGTACAAATCTAAGTTAATAATGCTGTTTTGTTATATTACAAAAAACTGATAATTTTTTGATAGTTGAAGTTAAAGTGCATCTGAAATGAAATCATCATTATTCAGGTCCTATTGTATCCATATTAACAAAAATAAATTATGATAAAAAAAAAATTTTATTTGAATTCAAGTCAGTTTACCCCCAATTTAGACAGGCGAGTAGAACTAGTAGCCTTTATGTGTGTTAGTGTATCCGTACACGAAAGAGCCGACTAGTAGCTTTAATAGCATAATATTTTTGCATGCGAGTTGGTTGCTAATTAGCCTGCTAGTGATTTGACGTTTGTGTATTGTTTTCCTTTTTACACTTGTGCAGTATTTGTTTTCCGTTTCAATCGAAGAAACATTTTTGGAAATATATTTTTTGCAGTTTTTCGATTTGAATTTGTCGTGTCGTAGAAATACAGAAACAATCAAAAGGATTTATCCATCTTTTTGTTTTTTTATTTTCTTTTTCAGCATTTTGAACTTCTTCTAATTTTTGATGTAATACCTATTTCTAAATTTTTTTTTTTTTCGAATATCTTCCTTTTGAATTTTTATGAAATAATTATCATACTAGTTGATCGAATGCGCAATGAACTACTAGTAACACATACATTTACACAACTAACACTACGATACAAATCCTACTAGTTCTACTCGCTTGTCTAAACCGGGGGTTAAGTGAGAACACAAAAAAAAACGTAGTTAGAAACAAGTTAATTTTGAATTGTATTATTTTTAATAAGATCTCTTTTTTTGTCATATATCAGAATTTTCATATGTAAACACATATATCCAATCATTTCATTAAACATTTACGTACACAATGAATTTTATTTTTGACGTGCTCAACAACTGCATAAATATTGATGATATCATTTAAATATTTTCTCTCGTTTTTTTTTTTATTTGGATTTGAAATAATAAAAATAATTCATTTGTGTTTTGTTGTATAAGTAATATATACTGATAGATATTTCTTTATATCTATATCATTCTAAAAATAATGTTAACATGTTTCGCTTCCTATATAGTTTACTTTGCCAACTTGATTTTTTTTTTACTTTAGACTTTTCAATAAAAGCATCATTCTTTTGATATTTGTTTCTTCTAAAAAAATGTAAATTGAGTTCTTCGTGTTTACATGTAATTATTACAAACAAAATTTAACAAATTCATTATAATTTCTGTCGTAACATTTTTTGCTTAGTACGAATAAATAAATATTTTTATTTTTAATAAAAATCAATCAATCAATCAATCAACATTTTTTTATATTCTATGCTTAACTTTTAATAATTTATTATAACAACTATTTCTTTTATTTATCTCTTTTTTTTTGTAGTATGAGTGAACTATGAATTTTGTATTGAATTAGATATTTTTTTTTTCTTTGTTTTATATTTTTCCACTTAATTATGGAAACAATATTGTCAAGCACGATTTTTAAAAAGAGCTTTTTAATAATCTTTTTTTATTTTTTTTTTTTTTTTCATAATTTCTCAGTTATTCTTTTTATGATTTAAATTTTCTAATCAGAAGCTATTGTTTTTGAAAAAAAAAAAAAATTATATGTTTATTTTGGTGAGGTTTGTAAAAGAAACAACGAAAAGATGGCAAACGAATTTTTTTAAGTAAACAAATTTTGTCATCTATACAAATTAAAAACAAAAATAGTAGAAAATCTTTATAATTTAATGATGAGATTATACTATATAATAATTAAAGTAACAATGGTATAGAAAAACCAACGCATAAAGAGGAGCAATTCCTTTTTTGTGTGTGAAGTTTAAAAGGCAGATTATTCTACGTGCTCTGTAAATAAATCGCCTTAAATTGCATTTCAAAATTCTAAAAAAATATCTTATTATAGAGTTTATTAATTTTCTCTAAAAAATGAAACACTTTTTGGATTTAGATGAAATAATAATTGAGAGGCGTCGGCGTCGTCTTCTCGTTTTCTCCCCGCATTGTGAAACAGTATCTTGTAGAAGGAACTCTTCGTCTATACGATCGACGTAACGTGGAAAATTACGGAAATTACTGCCAGCAAAGATCTACTAAAGGAAATTGAAAAAAAAAAAAAAAACAACTTGCAGTGGTGAAGGACGAACTAAACAAAGTCTCAATTAGAAAGAAACGTTTAATGCATATCTAAATTTAATTTCAAAAATTCTGCCAGACACCAAACCTGCATTCAAAATAGTTTTGTTCTATACGTTTTTTTGCCAGATTTGGTGTCCAATTTTAAGGAGTGGGAATGAAATTCTCTCAGAGAGAAGTAAACTGCGGAAAAAAATATCTTTGTTCGTTAACTGCCCAAAACTGTCCATTTTAGTCATGAAAATGAATTTAATAATTTATAGATTGATAAAAAAAAATAAAGAAAATTGCACTTGGTCATCCCTTAATCAGTGGTTTTATTTGAACTTATTTAAATTTAAACTGAAATATTTCGACACAACAAAAAACTTCCCGATTTTTGTCCAAAGAAATTTCTTGGGCAGAAATTGTCAGGAAGGGGAAATGCTTTTCGCTCTCGTGAGCACTTTCTTTTCTCCAAAACTGCCCGAATTTTTGGAACAGGATTTTGCAACAATAAATTGTGACTGTTCGCATTTTGGTCAATGTCTGGAACAGACTTAATGAAAGCTACCAACAGGGCCAGTGAAAGAGATAAATGTGGATTTGAAAAAGAAGTTAGTTTGTGAAAATTGGATAGTTCAAAAATGGGTGCATGATTTTTTCTTCTGAAATTAAATTTTAAAGCCTTAATTACATTGGCCACTTTTTGGATTACAAAAGTAAATATATTTCCCGCTAATAGCGCAGTTGTTTTGTGCAAAAGAATATATCTACACAATATAAACCAAAATTTAAGCTTTCTGCATTATTTTTCCAGTGAGAAACTCTATCCCAAAATGAGTTTGCAAATATTCAAGGCTGTTTCACAATGCGACGAGAAAACGAGACGTCAACGTGACGAGAAACGCTTTCATCTTTTTCTCGTTATAAAATCGTTCCTCAATTCACAATGCAGTGAGTTATTCACGTGTCTGTCAGCGAATTTGGGAAATAAAATACAAAATTTGAAAAAAAAGGAAAACGAAAATGTTAAAAAAATGCTTTTAGTACTTTTGGGAGTGTTTATTTACAAAAAAGCAAAAGGCAAAAAAAGACCAAAAGTGAGCAGAGGAAGACGGTGGGAATGTTAATGAAGACAAAATTAATTAGTCGCAAAATAAAAACACATATTTGCTCGCCATTTTCGGTATTTTATTTATTTATCTACACAATTAATAAATATAAATACAAATACAGATACGCTCGGTGTCCTCTTCTCAATTGTCAAAATGAAAATCGTCGTCTCGTCGCGTCTTTTTTTCAATTTTTCGAAATCATGGCGTGACGGGACGACGAGAAACGTCACGTTCACGTCTCGTTTCCTCGTCGCATTGTGAAACAGCCTTCACTTTTATAATTTACTAGCTCTTTTTGGCCAATGTAGTTAAAGCTTAAACATTATTAAGGAAGGTTGTCCGGCTATAGTTCTAGATGCGTATTAAAATATTTAAAATCTTTAAAAATCTTTAAGAGTTCTTTTTATAAAGGACATAATCAATGGTAGAATAAAATCTCCAGATTTACTAGCTTTTATGAGAGAAATAGGGATGTTCTCTTTTTGATCCCCAGTAACAGGGCGAACTATTGACAAAATAAACCCATATCTCGTTTTTTATCACTTTTTAACGCAGTTCACCATGAAATCGATCTTCAAATGAATAGAAATTGTTTAAAATTATTATTAATTAATGCAGTCATCAGATTATGTATTCATTGATAAATGATGATGAATAAATAAACAAAAAAGAGGCTGGGTGTGACTTACACAGATAATTTTCCTATCGGTTCCTTTTGAAACTCGATACCAGATCCGATGGTATTTTTTATAGGAAAATTAATAATTAAAAATCTTCGAAAAACTTATCAGTTTGTGCAAGCAAGGGAAAACCAAAGTTTGGCTGTTTGCTCTAAATATATGCGGCATGAAAAATTTCAACAATATTGTTAGCAGTTTCTTTTGCAGTTTTTTGGCCTAGAAAAATAGCCGTCCATTGATTTTTTTACAGACCTTAACAATTACTCCGGAGTTGATATCATTGCTTGTTCTCGATACTTTGAGCATTTTTTAACAATTTTTTTTTTAGTTTTTTTGGCCTAGAAAAAAAACAGTGAGTTAATTTTTTTTACAAACTCTACCGATTATAAACTATGGCATTCTGTGTGAAATAAAATTAACCGGAAGTTAATATCCTTGTGTGTTCTCAAGATATTCGATATTTTGTAACAATTTTTAATGGTTTTTTTAATTTAAAAAAAAAATACCTGTTGATTTTGTTTTTAAGTCGTACCAATTACACAGATATCTCTCTGAAAACTCCAGAGACTCGAAACGTGGAGAAAGGTCAAAAATTTTGAATCCAACAAATCGGACCAATTACACTAACTTCAAATGGGAAGTTAATAAATTAAAATCATATGAAATAGGTTTATAATATCCAGCCTAAATTCTGTGCAAGAGCAAGTTCATGGGACCCGTAGCCGTAAATTATTTCTGTCCACTTTCATCATCATCATTAACGGGAATAAAAAATGGAAATGAACATAACAGCTGATCTTTAAATGTCAAACAATTTTAGATCAATTTTTAGTAAGTCACAATTTATTTTAGTAATCACGAATTTTTACTTTCGGTCATATTATTGATAGGTATGCCAAGTTCTACGCAAAAACCGGTTCAATAGAGGTTTACGTTTTTCATAAATCCTCATTAATTAAACGTATTTTGACATCTTAATCAATATATGTTTAAATAATTGGTCAGTTTATATTTCACAGCGCTCGGTAATTTTCCTCCGTCACATTTAAAGATCAGGAGCATTAAATATAAACAAGATTCCTCAAAAACACTTGCTTTTCCTTTCTTTCTATTTGATTTACTGCGACAGAAAATAATTGAGTAAGGAATCCCAAAAAAAAACCTTCCTCAGTTTTTGACAACAAATCTGAGGAATTTTTGTGAGGAATTGTGTTTATATTTCTGAGAATACGGATTCCTCCGAGATCTCTGAAATACAATCTGGCCAAATGATTTTTGACAAAAATTAAAACTCAAAACCCCTAGAACTAGTTTTGCTATAAAACTAGTTTTGAAGCCAATCAATAATAAAGCTGTTAGATGAAACTATGACTGAGTTCCAAAATGCATCAGATGCGCATTTGCTGTAAAGTCATAAGTTCTAAAACTCAAATGAAAAAAATATGACAATGTATAGCAAGTTCCAAAATGCATCCGAAAAGTCTATGATGCGCAATAACTGTGCAAACTATGCATCAAAATTTTTGTCTGCTTTGATTTAAAATATTTTTTTTAAGAACAAAATCGCCTGTATTGTTTATATTGCGTCCCGAAACGTCAAACATACGCAAAGAAAAATTTTTACAAAACATCAAGTTTGCATTGCTTCTGCGTATAAAAAATGTATTATGTACTACCGGATCAAAATTTTTTTTTACATTTTGGAACTCAGCCTGTGGCTTAAGATTTTCGAGAGTATTGAATTCTCGTGTACCCTATACCTTTAATATATATTTAGCCGGCCCTGGCCAACGATACATAATGCTTGCAGAAAGTGGCCACAGAAACGCCTGAAGCCTATGTCTACGTTCTGTAACTCTCACATCGAAAGAATCAGTCGAGAAACGTTGAAAAATGGAACAAAACCATTTGTTTTGTTTCAGTTTTCATCGATTATCAACCAATTTTATGGATGTCAGAGTTAAGTGCTTTGCACATGAGACACGACCAGCGAACTTGCGAATAGCTGACAATTTCGAATTGTCATGATTCTAGCGAATTTTCTATTCGACAGTTTGTGATGGAATGCATCCTGTTTTTGTGGACTGCAAATTGACGTTTGACAATTCGCAGAAGATAAGTTTTCGATCACGTAAATAATATTAAAATACAAATGTTTGTACTTTAAACAAGTTTTACGCTGTGTTTTCTATATAAATTTGTTAACTTGTTTATTTATTCACTACGTCACAGTGTTAAAACAAAAAAATAAACTGATATTTTAGCTGTATAAATGGTATATTGGCATTCGCAGGTCGCAGCTCACGTGCAAAGAATTTTAAGCGCTAGGCGCTAGTTATAGCTTTTATTGAAAACCATTATTGAAAAACAAATCAATGAAACCACTGGAATTGTTTTTGACAAGTCGGCAATCATTGAAACTTGGTTGTCATGAAAACATTGGTGCACTGCACATAAGAAAATGTGACAACAAAGAATTTTGAGGTTATAGAGAGGTGATCATTGACCGAAATAATGACAGATGAGAGAACAAAAAGAAAATCGAACAGATATCATTGGAATGATTATGTTCCAATTTGCTTCTTTCTATCATTGAAACAATAACAAATATTTTTTTGAAGAAAAATATTCAGTGAATAATAACATTCATTTTGGTATCAAAATGCCAGCAATTTTTTCTATAAGTGCCTCATAAGGCTCCGTGAAATAACTCCCCAATTAAATAACGCCCCAATCCAAAAATGAAATAACTCCCCAAAATGTTTTTTTTAAGTCCCCAAATTCAAAGATGAAATAAATCCCCAAAAGCGCTTGAAATAAGTCCCCAAACAATATATGAAATAAGTTTCCAAAGAAAATAACGAAACTACGGCATATAAACAGTGAAGTATTTACTTATTTTTAACCCCCCTGCTTAGCCCACTATAGGATTTGGGGTAGGAGCGAGGTTGGGTGTGTATGCGAAGTTTCTTTTGCATTTAAAGAATCTGGATTTAAAGAAACTTTGCATACACCCAACCTCGCACCTACCCCAAATCCTATAGTGGGCCAAGCAGGGGGTTGCAGGGGGGCAACATGCCCCCCACCCCATACATACTTTACTGTTTATACGCCTTAGTTTTGTTATTTCTTCAAAGAAATAAGTTTTAAAATTTGGGGACTTATTTCATAGTTCAAATAAGTCCCCAAAGTTCATCATGAAATAACCCCCCAATTCAAAAATGAAATAAGTCCCCGAAAATCGATGAAATAAATCCCCAATTTTGGGGAGTTTTTTTATATGAAAAAACTTATGATTTTCATATAAATTTTGGGGATTTATTTAATTTTTTTTTTTGGAGTTATTTCATTGGGGGAGTTATTTCACGGAGCCGCCTCATAATGGAAAGACAAAATGTTCAATGATGGTTTTCAATGAAAGCTATAACTGGATGGCGCCTTACAGAAAGTAGGCACTGATCATTTGGTGGTTTAATATACAAGAGAAATATCGATGGGCCATTTATTTTTGTCGCTAACAACATAAAAAGTGCTTCTCATGATTATCAAAAAATTCCTTAGTATTAAAAGTTACCATTTTGACTTTTTGATTAAATCCTTCTTACTATTAAATTTTTTTCGTTCCATGTAAAAACTCAATTAATTTTTTAAGAAATTATTAAGTTTGCAGCAAATGCATGTAACTATTTTGTTCCATAAAGTCAAGATGTACAAAAAAACTCATTTAAAATCGAACTAATTAAACATTTATTCAAAAAAAAAAATTCATATGATTTTGTCACTGAGAAACAAAAATATATAATATATACATGAATGTTTTCAAAAACTCAAAATAGTTTGTTCATATTCTTGTATTTTCATTTTAATATTTACCTATTTAATCTAATTATATTTTTTTGTTTATCAAAATCACAGCTAATAATCTTTCTCAAAATAACAAATTTAAAATAAAAATTGTTTAAATACTTAAATATTTCATCAAAGCAATTTTCTTATATAAGAGCGTTGCATTATACAAATTAAATAACAAGAAATATTTGTTAAAATTACTTCTTTTTTTTAACATTGTTGTTTTAACAATAATAATTATCTTGTGAACTATTTATATATAGGTATTTTTTCAACTCTCTCCTCTGCTTAATTCTATTTTAATTTAAAATTAAATTAATTAATTTTAATTCCTTAAGTATCATACTTCAATTAATTTAAATTTATTTTTTTTTTTAAACAATATTCGAATTGCTTTTGTGTTGCATATTTTTAAATAATCACAGTCCAAAAATATATATTTATTTATTATATATTTTTTTTTTTTATTATTAAATTTATATTTTGTTAAGAAATTATTTTTGTTTTCCTTAAGTGTGTTTTATGTCATTTTTTGTACACGAATTTTGAATAAAATCATTTTTTAATTTTGTTTTAATAACAAAAAGTGCAACAAATTCATCATCACGAGAATGTGGGGAATTTTGTGCTTAAAATTCTAGCGAAGGATGGATCGATTCTAAATTTTAAAAAAATTGTGATGTTATTTTTTTTTTTTTTTTTGTTTCAATAAATTCAGATTTTGCTATGGGATTTGTTTATTAAATTATGTTCAATTTATTTATCGTACTTTGTTTCTTAGCGGTACAAAAGTTCTTTTTTTCTATTTTTTTTACTATAGGTATACTTAAATTTTATGAATATCAGCGATTTTTTTCTATAATGATTCTAATAGTACATATGGGTGTTTATTTCATAGCTGGATTTCCATCGATGGAATTGAACAATTTGGAGAGTTTATATTTTTTTTTAAATTTAGTTTTTATTTTTTATTTAATCTGTATGCTTGAAATTCATACAAATTTAAAGCGGTAGTTAAATTATGTTGGCTGCTTTGAATGGTTTGAATGGATGTCTATATAGTATGTTTTCAGCTTCTCTTACACTATATATTTTTTATTTTTGTTTGTTTCATTTAAAACTATTAGTGGATACAATTTAAATATTAACTATTAATTGTTTTTCTTTCTATTATATATTTTATTTTGGTTTTTTGATTGACACTATGATGGAAGAACAAATAGATTATCCTTAAGCTCAGATTGGTTTTGCTTATGCTAGAAATCACTACTAGTCGATGGATTACCTAAATTGCTCTCCACCGTGTCATCTTTATGTCAGAGGGGTGGTTTATAAACTTCAATAGCTGGCGTTAACATATCCACACGCGTTGATATCGATGTATCACTGAAATGAAAATAAGAACAATAATTTTTTATAAGTAATTTGTTTAGATATTTTCTTTAAGTTACAGTTAGATTTATTTATTATTAAATTACAAATTTATAAAACTATTTTTTTTTTTTTGTTTAAAAAAATCAATATATCGTCGTCGTTCAATGAAAACTCCCAAGTCTATTTTTCGAAAAACTGAGATAGATACGCCATTTTTTCTCAAAAGACAATGGGCCCTACCAATAATCAAATTTAGTTGCGACTTAAATATTTCAGTAAAATGGACCGTAATAGAATAGGCTCTAAATAATAAACCGTGCATAGTATTACCTAAATATTAACGTGGACTAAATAATAAACCATATATCGAATTGATTCCAAGAAAATTGAGAATATAATTTGTAGTAAATTATTTAGGACATACCGTTATGGTTAATTTCAATGCAATATTTATGTTGTAATGAAGGAAACAAATTAAAGACAGTTGGACTTTTCCAATAATTTACAAGTTTTATTAATATATTAGAAGAACAACTTCTCACCTTAATGGCTAAATATAAAAAGAGGATGTGTCATGGTTTTTAGAAACTAAGCTACATTTTCTTATAAGGTTAGCTTTTGAAGATGTTAACAGAAAATTAAGTGGTTCCAAATAGTTTAACATAACAATTTTCCCTTCCTAAAAGAATTCTTGTTGTATTTTTTTTATTATTAAATTTCATTCATTTACTTTAATACATGGCCGTTTTAAGAAATTGTTAAATTAAAAAAAAAATTAATATACATATGGTATGAATTTATAATTTACATTTCAAAAACTTAACTTATAAAGGATATAATGTTTTATACATAATTCACAATTAAAACAAAAAAATTGATAATAAAAATCTTTTATAACTAATTTAAATGTTATAACATAACAAACATGTGCAAACACTAAAATCGAAATTACGTTGTCTTGGTACTGATAAAATGCAAGATCTTGAATTTAATTTAAACCAAATATTGGTTCACTATAGGATCACTCCTCATCCCGTCACGAAAACGTCACCATCAGATATGGTATTGAAATATCCAATGAGAACGAGAATATCGTTTATGGTTCCCGAAAAAGAAAAAGAAATTATTCCTTATAACGTTGATATACCAGTAAGGAAATTTTTGGTGGGTGAAAGAGTTGCAGATGGACGGATGGTTCATAGACATGTTGATCAGATGGTGAAAACTGGTAAAGATGTCCAAAATACGCATTACCCTATAGAAGAAACAGAATTGGGTTTGGAACGGCAGACACAACAATTTAAGTCATAGCTAAATTTGATTATTGGTAAGGTCCAATATCTACGTTCTGAGAAAACTCCCTAAGTCCCACGTCACTATTTCCTTATTACACAGACTTAAAACTCCCTTGGGGCAATCACATTCACTATCTTTTCAGTGAAAACTCCCTTGCTGGACTATTTCACGCTTTTCCGATTAACAAATTACTGGACTTGGGGATTTTTGTCTGGCAAAGTTATGCTGGATTTTGTTTAGTAATTTCCTTCTAATATACTAAGTCATATTCTCTAACTACATTTGTGCTATTTCAGGATTTTCCGAATAACCAATTACAAAGGTTTTTTGTTTCTTTTTTTTTAGTGATGCTGCCACTGGAGATTAAAACCTAAGTATTATAAATGCCACTGCACATACTTTTAGCCTATTGTCCAGTTCTTTGAAATTAAATAACGCTCCCGACCGTACGAGTAAAGCTAACTAAATGAAAAAATTAGGATGGTGTTCACATTGGACTCACTCCGAACGCAAAAATTCAAATAATCCTACCTCATTTGTCTATCTCCTTCTCACAAAGAGATTGAGTCCAATGTAAACACCGTCTAGAAATAAGAAAAGAAAGACACCGTCTAGAAGAAACGGAGATATAAATGCTTGCGTTCGGGTGGTAGGGAGATAGGCTATCCACCTATCCCAAAAATTTTTAGATACCTTGAATTGTTGTTGCATCAGCTGACATCAGAAGTTTTTCAACAAGGGATTACAACAACACAAACCTATCCGGATAGGTTTGGCTTGCCCCCCGAACGCGTCAAATAATTCCTGTCACTATTATCTTAGATCGTGCGCAATTTTTAAATTTTATCCGAAGATTAGTTTTTGAAACTTATGAGGTAAATCACTAAATCAGTATGTAAGTGAACACGTCATGATTTAATTTTGGATGAAATTAAATTAAAATTTTAATCCGATTCACATAATGGCCTTATAGTATGTTCCAACTGAACCTGAAATTGCACAATTTCGAGATCTCAATTTCAAAATTACGCAAAGTGTTCACACTGAAAATGAAACAATTTCGTGTGACAGCTTACATTGGAAGCCATTTTGATCATTGAATTAATAAAATTGAATTTAAAAGAATTTGAATATTTTTTTGACGAAAAAAATTCACTGAATAATTCCCTTCATTTTGATACCAAAATGACATCAACTTTCTTTCTATAAGTGCCTTAAAATGGAAAATTTTCAATCATGGTTTTCCATGAAAGCTATTACTACGTTTTCACTGAGCACTAAACCGCGATTTAAGTCGATTTACCACAAATCTCTTCACAAATCCCGTGATTTACCATACAAATTTTATACTACGTTTTTACCGACCACTAAACCGAGATTTAGGTAGATTTACCACAAATCTCTTCACAAATCCCGTGATTTACCATACAAATTTTAATCTCCTCAAATCAAGATTTAAAATAAATCACATTTAAATCTTCATAGATAAAATTCGAACAGACCTATTCCCCTATTCAGCGCAATACAAGCTGCTAAAGCAAACTTGCCATCTCACTTCCACTTTATAAGGAAAATGACCCACCATCTGCATTTTAAAAGGTTCTGTCAAAATTAATCTTTTTTTTCTGGTGAAAACACTATTTGGGATTTATGAAATCTAAACGAGATTAACTTGCAGTGAAAACGTAGTATATAACTGGTGCCTATTATTTTTTTTGTCATTCTTTGTAGTTCTGTTAGTACACTTTATTGGGAAATAATTGTTATAACTGTTATAAAACGCAATTTGGTTCCCAATTTCATTGAAATTGAGGTGATTTGAGATGATTTTGAAATTGCGTCAATGTATGGGAAATTGTGCAATTTTGAAGATGATTTTGGAAAAATAATCCAGAATTGCACAATTTCATTCAGTGAGAAAATACTATTACACATTATCGATTGGTAGAGTATTCCATTTCTTTTACATGCAAATAATGTGTTAGTCACTGACAAATTCACAACAATAAAAACTTTTAGTTTTGATAATCTTCTTGGGTAGGCCAAAGCGTACGTAAAACAAAATAACATACATTTTTCCAACATTGGCGTTGATGTGTGTATCCTATGATAATCTGTTGTTGAACAGCATTCCAAGATTACGAGCGTTTGGTACATATATGTATGTGAGTGGTAAATTATTCAGATACAGGTTAGGAAAATAATCAAGGCTTAAGGCATTATTAGCCATTCTAAGGCATTTAAATTTCAAGAGATTGAGATGGCGACCATTACGTATTGACCAGTTCGAAATCTCTTCGAGGTCTTTGAATTATGTATTCGTAGTCTTCGATCAGGCCTAGAGCACAACTTTTAAGGCCTGGTCAAACAGAACGCGGGCCGACGGGACGGTCAATACTTCACCAGGGAAGGAAAGAACGCGGCGGGCAAATTTTGTTTGTAATTTCCAAAGACCGCTGGACCGCGCTCTGTTTGACAAGGCCTTTATGGAGTTCAACATCATCGGCACATTTGATTGGATGATCCAGCTACTATGTCAGGTAGTTCGTTTATTGTATAATGAGAAAAGTAAAGGTCCTAAAACCGAGCCTTAGGGTACACCTCTTGCAATTGGCAGATGGCAAGATGTTTGATTGTCAACATTGACACATTGCTTTCGGTCACGGAGATATGATGAAATAAGAGTTATTCACTGCAGTATAGTTGAGCGACCAAATATGTTTGCAAGTTTGCAACACAAATTGTCATAATCATAGCGGTATCAAAAATTTTGGAAAAGTCTACTAGAACCATAAAGGTAACTTGATAATCATCAATAATTGCTCGTAACAGCAGTGGTGCAGTTGTGCTTCTGACGGAAGCCAAATTGCTTATTTGACAAAATTTTTCGAGAAATTAAGTGAATATTTAATTGTTTTTGGACAACTTTTTTGAAAATCTTAAACTCACTGCTGCTACCACTTTTAAAGATAGGAAGTACTTTCGCGAGTTTCCACTGATTTGGATATAAACCCGTTAGGTATGCTCCAAGTACATTGTTCTAGTCTTATATAATCAGTGCCAAATTAATAAACCTGGAATAGTGAAGGTTTACACTTTATTCCGTGGAGTAAGTACAAAATGTTATCACTAAAAGAAAACTTCTACTAAGTGACGTTTACCAAACTTAATCACCGAAGAAGGTGGTTTCACGAAGGAATAAGAACCAGATGTGTGAATTTATTCTGAAATAAAAGTTAAGATTGCAAATTTAATTTCGAATACAAATAATTATGTTTTATACACCATTTTATCTAATTTGCAATTATTGGACAATCAGCCAACAAAAAACAAGAAAAAGTAAAGTATGCAGAACCATAAATAAATCCAAAATATAGGTTTTTCAAAGAATATGGGGAAACTCATAGCAATTGTTTTTTCCCTTTTAAAATAAAAACAAAACAAAACAAAAGCAACAGATATGTATGTAGATACATACATCACAAACAATTATTGAAAAATGATAATAAATAATTTTGACAGATATATACAAGAGAATTCTTAGATGTGTTTGGTAACTTGAGCTTTATTTTGTTGTTTTTATTTTTTACAGATTATCACAATTTGGTGTCAGGACCCATACGGAGTTTGTGAAAATTTGTGAAGATTTCAAATGCCGAATATTGTACTAGATTTTCTTAAGGGATTTTCAGTAAAAGTCACATTGCTATTCCACGAATATTTTGTTTTTATTAATGGAAAATTTTAATCCGTAGCTTAACTGGCTGAACAGAATGGAATGATGGAACGTGAGCCGCAGACGGAACTAGAAGAACTGTCAAAAAGTGTCGTACGTTATTTTTTTTACATGTCCACAATGGAGCTGTACAGCTTTGAAAGTATTTTGAAGAAAAACAAAAGAATATGTACAAGCTCAGAACTCACATTTTTTGTTTCCAATAATTTTCCTTTTAATAAATAATTTTTTTCGCGATACAAATAACCACAATATTTTTTTCCGACCCAAAAAGTTGTTTTTTTTTTCTTCATACAAATTGAAACGTCAAAAGTGCCGTACGTGAAAAGTTAAAAGTTGGTGAACTCTTCCGTCTGCGTCTGCAGCTCCGTATGCGTCTACGTTCCGTTGTGTTCGCAACATTGAATTTGCGTGTATTCAATATTTTGACAGCTATTCCAGCTCCGGCTCCGGTTCCGTCTGCGTCACCATTCTGTTCAGCCAGTAAAGCCGAAAACAGATGTACAGCTTTTTCCCCATGCAGCGAATTTAGAAATAGAGATATCATGCAGCAAAGGCTGCATGCAGAGCCTGGAATATGTCAACCTTCATAAGAACCTGTGTAAATTTATTTTCGCTGCATTGGAAAAGGCTGCACATCTGTTTTGGGCATAACTCTTATTCCATGGTGTAGTAAAATCGTGGAATAAGGGTGGAATTAGCCTTTTTTATTCATTATGGCTTTCAATGTTTTGGAAGTATCCAGTCTCTGTACTCATACTCTCACGGAAGATCACTCTACCTTAAACTTGTTTTGCGCCAGGAAATTTTAGCAGATGAAATTTTAAGCACCAAAAAAAAATTTTAATTTTTTCTTCTATTTGAAATTTTTCTTTGATTCATTTACATGTATTGGTTCAATAACATGTTTATTAAGCTTTACTTTCCATTTTTTTATTAGTCTACATTAAAAAAAAAAAAATTGCAATATTTGTTTTGTGCTGTTTCGCAGTAACGCAATAACGGTACCTTAAAAAATTCATCTGCTAAAATTTCTCAACACAAAAAACATAAAGCTTTAGAATGCTCAACAAGACCATATTTCACTGAAAACTGAAAAAATTCTTTTCCCTTAATTTTTTTGACTAGTGTGGGGATTAAATAAAAATATGAAAAAATCAGGAAATTTTGTTCAACGATAATAATCAACATTTTCATTGTTTATTTCGTCATACACCTACACTAGCAATGGTGGGATTTTCCTGCAATAGATGAAGGTATGCACAGAAAATCCATCCATTAAATTTTGTTTGTGATGGATTTTTTATTTTCGTTCATTGGATGGTTTGATTTACATATATGTCTGTCGAAAAGCTATTGATTGACCAAGACCATATACGTATATATATGTTATGAGATACTAGCTTAGGTTATTTATATTTCTGGAGGCCATTTTTTTCTGACAGTTTTTGTTTCAACCGCATAATTAAACGAATTGAGAATTCGATTTAATATGTACATAAGTACAAGCAGTACAATCATTGAATAAATACAAATAGAAGTAGACACCGGGAAAATCGGCCACTAAGGTTTGCATATAGGGCTGCTATCGCATGGTAGGTTGATGTATTCAATAAAAAAAAACTTCCTTAATCATAAAAGGGTTATGAATTCGAATGGGAATTTTTTCTAATTACTATGGAAACGAATGTTAATTTTGTTTTGTTTTCATTATTTTTGTATATTTCTATGGAAACGAAAGTAGTTGTGTTTAGTCTGAAATTTAGAATTTGTATAGAATTATTTATGTGTGTACGCATTTGAATTCCTAACTTAATATCAAAACACTATATTGATATTTACTAGGGCAATCAAAAATATGCTAGATAAGAGTATTTTTCCTAGCAACACTTTTAAAAAAAGGCTGTTAGAAATACGTGTTATGAAAAATACTGTTTTTCAAGCGCATATTTCTTCAAAAAAGTATGGCATGGCATATTTTTGGTTGCTCTATTCATTACTATCTGCATTGTTTAGGTATACCTTACACCTAACTCTACTCAGCTCTACTCATCTGATATTTAAAGTGAAAGTAGCAGGAAATATTTCAATGTATGTACTTACATTTTGGTAGGTAACAAAATTAGTTTTAGGTCAAGGATAGTGAGGATAGGGGTGTTGTATACCTATAGGTGCACATAATTTCGAAACATTTCGAAGGCTGAGGACGAAATAAAAAACTGCAAACGGGAGAACCAAAGCATAATGAAACACCTTCCAACACTTCCTCGGTGCTTATCTGCAGGAATGGAGGGAACCGAAAATAACTTCCATTATGACGCCGCCGTGGCATGGTGGTAAGTGCAATGGACTGTCATGCCGGAGGTCTAGGTTTGATCCCCAGCCTCGCCACCTAAATTTTTTAAAAAAAATAAAAACAACGGCTACTGCCTCTTGCGAGGAATTGACAAAACCTCCAAGAGTATCTCTTGTCATAGACAAGTGCCGCTTACATTAGCCGTTCGGATTCGGCAATAAACTGTAGGTCCCCTCCATTATTGCAGCCACGCACACAGGAACGGTTGAGAGTTGTAAGTCACTAGGTCCTAGTTCTTCATGAGCTGTTGTGCTATCAAATTCATTTATTTTTATCATTAATAAATATTGCCGTGTTAACTGAAAAAACGTATCTGACATTTTTCGTTTTTTTTGGTCAAGACAAAGTTTGAAATCCTTGGGATGTTTTATTATCATGATTTTTTTTCTTTTCTTAGACTCAACCTACACGCTCTAGCTCTATGTCACACCTTAGGTGAATCATCTAGTAAATAAAATTTTGTACATTAAAACAAAATTGGTGCACCATTTTTTATTATTTATTAATGTTGAATTAAAAATTAAATTTCGGTAAAAAATCGTCATTAAAAATAAATGTGTACATTTTTTTAAAATTCCAAAATTTGTTTTCTTTGTAATTTTAATCGGTTATACAAAAATGAGATAGTCCAAAATAAAACAAATGATTGTATGTGATGCAGTGTTAATGATTTTCTGTAACGGGTTTTTAACATTTATATGGAAGGCAACGTTAATTTTAACTACCTAAAAAATGTTTGTTAAAAATATTTTAGATCATGTTTAAAAACCGCTCGGTGCCAAGTTTCGTAAAAATCAACCGAGTCGTTTTCGAAATATTTAGATTATTTAAAAATCCAAAAAAATGTTTGTATAGGTACAATACTATTTGAATTTTTCATAAAAAAAATTATCAAAATCAGCTACTAATTGCTTTCGAAAAAAAACGAAAATAAAAAACAATAGTTTATAATGGGAGGTACCATAGCAAGCTGAGAAAAAATCTTCGAAAATGGTTGTATTCGATTCAAAGCACTTGTACCTATTAACTTACATAATTAAATTTTGGTTATCTTTACCTTCCAAAATTTGTTGTCACCTCTTTGAGACTTCCAAAGTTTTTCTCTAAAAAATTTAAAAAATTTCAAAGTATCGACATTTAAAATTTCAGCAATTTTGAGTTCTGGACAACATTTTTGGAAACAGTATAGTACCATCGTACTCGGTATTAATATGTCCTTGCACTGATACTGTTTTTAATGAAAATACCTATGCGCGGATAATTGAAGAAAATCAAAAACCGCCAAAAATTTATGGAAACAATTTAGATTATTCAAAAATTCATTTAGCCAAATATTGAGGTTAGCTCGAAAATTTGGAAAATATAATTTCTTATTTGCTTTTTAAAAATATAAAATTTATTTCCAGAAAAACATAATTTGCTTTCAAACAACCATATCTCGAGTTTTAGATTTTTCACAGTTGTTTTATATATCCATGAATTTTGTATATTTAAAATTAATACATAAACAACCACCTCCCTATCATTTTTCGTTTAGAAAATAGATTCTGATATTTATCTTTGTTTATCCTTGTTTACCCTATTGAAATTGCGATTTTTAAAAGACCATCTGAATAGTTAAGTGCATACTAATGCATGGCACTTATAGTAGCTCAATAGCTATTTCACATAATAAAATTGATAAAAGTACGAAAAAAGCGAGGCCGCCAAAGAATTTTATGCTTCAATTTTCAGTCTAGTATTTTACTAAATAAAGTGATACACTAAGTGACTATTCATCCCGGGTTTCCCGGGACTGTCCCGTATTTACATAGCCTGTGTCTGTTTTTTTTTTTTTTTTTAAGAACCCCGGGACTTAGAACCTTTTTAGGGTTTATAGATATGTACATATGTAGGTACAGACAGAGTTGATTTTCAATAGATTTTACCTTTATAAATTAAGATTTTAAATTTGAAAATAAAAAATATATTTCTATGAAATGTTACAAAAAATAGGAAAAATTAATTCTTATTTTACTAAGAAATCAGAATCAAGAAAATAATTCAAGTCTGAATAGCAAATAAAATAATCAAAATATTCTCATCCTCATATAATTTTGTTCTGTATTTCAATATGAGAAATATAATCTTCAGCGTAGCATGTAAAAATCATCGTCATATAAACAAAAACATAAAAAAACAACCAATGCCTCTAAATGACAATACATACATACAAACATTCTTCACATGCCTTTATAAACTAATTTCAAAATTAAACAGAATATTAAAAATCGTCGTTATGGATACCGATACAAAAAGGAACAATTTAATAAATAAAAATCCCTTTTGAATCGGTTTGTGTACAGACAAATTTTACATCATCAATTTGTTTCTACAAAACGCCACAGGACGAGCATATAGAGCTTTGAGTTATTCGGTGTCACTTCTATTTGTATTTATTCAATGGTACAATGTATACATTAGGAGCGGGTTGCAATGGCTCGGATATCCCTGAAATGGATGAATTGAATGAAATATGTTCTTTGAATGGGTACGCTGATTACAAATTTATAGCAAAAGAGGTTTAATTGAAGTGTATTAGTTTGGACAACAAATCGACGTGTTAAAGCATATTTGATTGCTGCCAATTACGTTCTTGATGGAAATTGGTGGGTACATTTTTTTTGACTGAACAGAATAGGGGACAAAAATAATGATTGATTGATTCTATGAGTCATTTTATACAATTCTGCATTAATAATTTAGTAAGTGTTCAAGAAATTAGTCACAAAAATGTGCTCTTATGATGGAAAACTCTTATTTTCGGTAGTTCACAAGTTAGTGACACAAGTCCACTAAGGTGATTGTCGTCATACTATCCGTCAATGATGCCACTATCTTACTCAAGACTTTTAAACATCAATTTGGTTTTGCTGCGCTTTGAGGAATTTGGTGAATTTAAAGAAGAAAGTCCCCCAAAAAAAACACAGAGTCATAGATTATATAAAACGCACGACTGGATCGCACAAACTTCTTCGAAGCCTTAAGTTTAAACTAGTTACTAGTATTATACATCTAACTAAGAGCTTAAATCAAAAAAAAAATTATTAAAAATCAACATAATTCGAAATAAATTTATTAAAAAAATCTTCTTAAATTGTTTTGAGAGCTTAAAAAAGTAGATACATCAACTGATTACTTTAACTAATCTTAGTTTTTAAGAAAAAAAAATTAATCGCAGGAGCGGTTTTTTTTAAAAATTTGCAAAGATTTTCAAGAAAAAAAACTGGTGCATCATTTTTTAGTATTTATTAATGTTGAATTAAAAATTAAATTTCTGAAAAAAACATCTACCTGTTTTTGAAATATCGAAGTTTCAACAAAAAATTTTGAAAATTTTTTTAAAAATCCAAAACTTGTTTTTTTTTTGAAAATTTTGATATACAGTATGATTTCAACTTTTTAGAAGCTGTATACAAAAAATTTATTTAAATCCTTCATACAGAAGCAAATAAAAAAATGGTTCTATGAGAGGTACTGTTAATAATGGCTTACTGTAAATTTTGTTATTGATAAATCATAGACCGTACTAATATTATTCTGAACAAATTTAATCAAAATCATAAGGGCCGTTTTCGAGAAAATTTAGATTTTCTGTGACGGTTTTTTACATTTACAAATATGGAAAGTACCGTCAATTTTGGCTATAAGAAAAATGTTTGTGCAAAATATTCTAGACAAAAACCGCTCGGTACCAAGATTTGTAAAAATTAATGAAGTCTTTTTCAAAATATTTGACTTTCAAAAGAAAAATTTGAAACTTTTTTTAAAAATCCAAAAAAATATTTATTTTTGAAAATTTTGGTATACAATTAATTCTATTTTAATTTTTTCAGAAGATTCTCCATAAAAAAAAATTATTAAAATCAACTTATTCCTTTTCGAGAAAAACGAAAATAAAAAAATGGTTTATAGGAGGTACCGCATTTAAAAATATTTTGTGGAATTTTATTTTAATTTTTTTAAAAGTAGGTATCCCGTACTTAATAAAATTTGTTCAATTTTTTTGATATATCTGTCGAGCCATTTTTGATAAAAATAGGATTTTTCAAAAATGCAAACAAAAATAATATGGCAGGTACCGTTACTTTTGGTCCTAAAAAAATTTAAAAAAAACGTGTCGGGGGAATGTCCAAAAAACACTTGATATATACTAAGTTTAAATAAAATCTACCCATACGTTTAGGCTGTAGGTGAATACACAGACAGACGGACGGAATTGCGAGACCTACTTTTTTCGTCTTCCCTATCATCTTCGTAATGTCAAGTTTGATCAAAATCTCGAGTTCGTTGTTACCTATTTGCACACTGTCTGATGTTTTTTTTTATTTACTATTTTTATTTTTTATGGAAAAAAATGTTTTGATTAATTAATTATGTCTGAAAGTGCAAAAATATTCCTTCAATAACTTCTAACTAAATACATAGTTGGTTGTTTTGTTATTTTCTTCTTCGTACATTAACCAGACCACGGATTTACAACAACAACATATATTTCTAGGTGCAAGAATGTAACCATAATGTTCCCCTAGAAGAATTTAATTTACAGTGTGTATGCGCTGTAGATTTTATTAAGAGTCGGTAGTCATCGACCAAAATAATTGCGTCTTAGAAAGGTACGACAGCATCTAACCGATGAGCCCAACTGTCGTGCTTGGGCGAAACGCATTGGACTAAAGGTCGCAAAAATCTTCCATTTGAATTTAATTCAATACAGTCCACTAAAACAATAACAAAAAATAGTTGGTTATAGAAAAACTAGATTTATTTATTTATTTATTTATTTAAAAAAATAACTTACAAATAAATTTATAAATTATTACAAATAAAAGACATCAGGGCAATAAAAACCATAGATGTTGTTCAGGAAGATAAAAGAAACAACAAAAATTTAAGATTACAATTGAATTAGTGAAATTATTTTAAAGTTACATTAATTGAGGTATGAGCGGCTGTCTATATGTCTTTGAATACATTATGCAAACGTGTGGTGGCTTTGATGCGATGTATGGTTTGTATATCGGAGGGGTTGAGAATTCTGGTCAACTGGTTCTGCTTGTCTTCAGGGGAATCGAAGTCTGTTATTAGACGAGAAATAGGGCATTCAGTAAGGATATGCCATACTGAAAGGACTTCTCTGCAATTGGTGCACATCTGTGGTGGTTCATTTCTGTAGTAGTGTTTACTTGAAAAAAGAGTTTTTCCAACTCTGACTCGAAATAGTGTTATACATTCTTCCCTAGTATAAGCTTTGTTATAGGGAGTTCGTTGGTGAGTTTGATGATGTTTACGGAGAAAATTATTTTCATTTAGCCAAGAGTTTGAAAGTTCTTCTTGCTCGTGAACTATGAATACTTTTCTAATAATGTGACCTATATTAGGAAAGTCTTTTATGTAGGGGTAGTTAAATACTTCCTTTTGCAGCTTTATCGGCAGCTTCGTTCCCTTTAATACCTACGTGCCCTGGCACCCATGCCAGGGTAATGTAAGGGTGGTTGTAGAGTATGCTTCTGATGTATTCAAGGGAAGAGCAGTGATGATTATGGTTCTTTATTCCATTAAGAGTACTTAATGAGTCGGTGAAAATCAATGTTTTATGAGTCCAGGTTTGAGCAAGAGTTAGGGTTTTTAACAATGCTGTTAATTCAGCTAGGTAGCTCCCAGCAGCGTCTGGAAGTGTACCTTGAAAGATGGGTATGACTTCGTTGTTAGTACCAAGTTCGATGACTGCATAGGAAGAGTTTTCGTTTTTATAAGATCCATCCGTATACAGGGTTCTTTCTGGCTTAATGCTATCTATTAGCTCTCGGTGGAGCATTTGAAACTCTAAGTTTGTTGTATTTTCTTTTTTGTATCTTGACAGGCTGGTGTTGATGCCTAGTAGATGTCTTTTCCAGGGGGGAGGTGAAGTACCGGAGTATGCTACAATTTCTGGTGGGATACATCCGAGATTAGAAACAAAAGTTAAAATTTGACTTAGCGAAGACATCGAAGATTTTCTATTTTGTTTTTTGCGGCTTAGAGATTCTCGTGATACTGTGTAAAGTGGGTGGAGTGGGTTTGTTAGCGCCTTACTAATCAAATTTACAGCTCTTTTTTGTCCTATTATTTTTGTTGTTGTAAAGCCAGCTTCAGTTCTGAGTGCCCCAATGGGTGTTGATTTTAAGGCTCCAGTTGACGTTCTGTAACATTCGTTTATTGCTGTGTCGATTTTCGCGAGATTTTTTTTTGTAGTCCACATGAAGTGGGTGATTCCGTGCTGAAGGGTACCTTCGACCATGGTTTTAGTTATTTTTAATGCGGTTTCGAGATGTGGTCCTTTTCGACGTGAACATATCATTTTTAAGGCGTTGTTTCTGTTTTTAAGTTGATTAATCATATTTTTAATGTGAAGGTCCCATTTCATGTTGTTGGTGAAAGTAATTCCGAGGATTCGAAGTTCTTTTTTGAGGTCGACATTGAAATCTCGTATAACCAGGGGGGGAACGGATGCTGTACACTTCTTTTTTCGGCAAAGGTGGAGAGCCTCTATTTTGGAAGGAGGTACAATTGCTCCTGTTTTTTGTGTCCACGTATCTATAACATCATCTGCCGATTTTAGTACGGAATTTACATGAGATGGATCTCCTGAAGCTATGATGAAAATATTGTCAACATATATACCCACGAAATCTAGGTTTTGTTTTGGTTGTGAAAGTTCTGAGATGAGTGAATCTATGTATGTGTTGTAGACACATACAGCTTGGTCTTTGTTGAGGTGTATCCATCGATTTTAACGGTAAATGTTCTTGAAGATAAGAATGATAAAATAACTTTTAAAATTTGTTTGGGAGCACCCCATTTATGTAGCTGCTCTATTATTGGGAAAATCGTTACTCGATCAAAAGCTTTCTCAAGGTCAGACGACATTACTACACTATGCTTACATGATGAGAGATTATCTGAGAGTTTGTTTTCCATCAGATGAGTTAAAGATTGAACTCCTCTATTCGCCCTAAAAGCATGTTGTTCGTTGCTCATAGATTTGTCGATCAGCCAGCCTATTCGTCGTCCTATAATTTTTTCAAAAATTTTAGAGAGAATAGGTAGAAGGGATATCGGGCGATATCCTTCTATTTTGTGATAATTGCGGGAGCTTTTAGGAATTGGCTTGAGTATGGCTTTCTTCCAATCATGAGGAAAGATACCAGTCCGAAGAATGTCATTATAGAGGGAGCAAATCCTGTTCTTTAGATTGTCATCTGCTGCTTTGATCATATTATACGTGATTTTGTCATCTCCGGGAGTGTTTCCTTTGAGCATTTGTAGTGTAGTATCAAACTCAATTCGTGAAATATTCTCCTTAAGTTCTAAACAGATGTTATCTTGATCGGGAAAGTTATTTAAGTCCAGGGCTAGATTCTTATTAATAACGTTTTCAGGGAAGGAGATGTTTTGGCTATAGCTACCCCATGTTTTTGAAAAAGCGTTGGATATCGTTTCTGGATCGTTTTCTAGACAGTTGTTTATGAAAATGTAGGGAAATTGTGGAGTGTTGTTGGAAGACAAGTGTCCTACTGTCTTGAAACATTTTTTTAACAACCCTTCCTTTGAAGTTTTGCTATTTTTCATTAACTCAGAGGCTTCAATTTTTCATGATAACATTGCTTGAACAGAGTCCCAAGAAGTTTGCATTTCAGAGGTCTAAAGAAGAGAATAGTCGAACAGATTATGCCTCTGATAAATAACTCGAAAAAAATTAGTAAAAAAATGAATAGAGCAAAAGAAATTTGAAGAAAATGATAAGACTTGCTACAAATAACATGGAATTTGTATAATGTAGTTGTATAATTCTTCGTAATGAAGGTACAGATACGCTTTTGTGAACTAAAAGTGAAGCGACACAAACATTAATAAGTTTTTGAGTTTGTTTGCTTAAATTAAATTAACAAAAAAAGACGGCGTTTTAATTGTCAAATGTAAATAAAATTTAAGCTCTAATGAATTTAAAAATTGTAAAAGAAAATTGTTCGCAATGAAGTATAAAAAAAAATGTTTACGTTATAAACTTAGCTTAATACGCATTACGAAATGTTAATTTTCTTATAGCCTTAAATATGCACATTTAACATACATTATTTAAAGACTTATTTGATTTCCTTTAAAGCTAATACTGAATTATTTTAGTAATGAAATTAAAAATATTAATTTTTAATTTTTAGTTTCTTATGTTGTGAAGACATAATTTATTTTATTGCTCCTTTTTTTATGAATTTCTTTTCGCGTTTGTTTTTCTGTAATTATTTTTTCTCATTTTTAATATCTAAATAAAAATTAATAAAAAGACTAATTATTTTTCAAATAATTACATTTTTCACTTTTTGTCCCGGGTTTTGCTCTCAGAAATATGGTCACCATATTATAACTGTTCTAATTGTTTGGAGTCTGGTCCTTTAAAGTTAAAGCATATAGTAGGGGCTTTCATGGCAGGGCAGCTAGTGTATAAATTATAAAAAAATAATAAACTCGAATACAATAGCAATATACTTAACTTTGAGTGGGAAATTTCTTTTTTTCGTCATTTTAATTAAAATAAAGTATTAAAAAAAAAAGAATGATTTTTTTGTAAATACAGTTATTTTAGTTCATTAACGTCAACATCTGTTTTTCTTCCTAAACACTTACCTAAATTTAAAAGTGCTCAAAGCTCCTCTGCAATACGCTCTTGTAAGACTATGTGATGTGATTTACATATATAAAATTAAAGTATGCACTTCGTTTTCACAACATTCTCATGGGACACATTTCAAGGTTTTTTTATTTTTTCTACAAAAAGGTATCACAATAACGACTTTGTATTGTATCATTACCGAAAATTTAATCTTTTTTTGTTATGTAAATGGGAATTCTGTGAAAATATTTTGTCTTAATTGAATGTAACAGTTCGTAAATGTCAAAAAAGTTAAAATTTATGTTAAAGTATTTGGTGGCAGTGAATTGATTAATAAAAACGAAGAAATATTTGTATGTATGATGCTTCATTGCCCTTAGCTTTAAATTAAACAGATATGTGTAATTTCTTTTTCTGCATTATTATTTACAATACTATATGAAAAGTTAATAAAAGCTTGAAATATTTTGCACACTTAAACTATTTAAAATGTAGAAAATGTATACGCACAACGCAAAAACAAAACAAAGCTGAATGTTTAATGTTTACTTTAACCATTTGGTTAACCTTAATCTTAAGCTATGTATATAGAGAGAAAGAGCTGTTCCAGGTACCCTATAAAAAGTAAAATTGTTTAACGAACCCTAAATATTCAATTTAGAAATTTTAAATGGTTCAGTATATGGGAATTGAATATGAAAATGGGAAAGATTTTTTTTTTATATCACGAGACTGTATTAAGGACAAATTTTCATCCATCTTCATTTAAAGAGTAAAATTTGTATTTGCTGATTTTTGGGCAAAGACAGGAAAAGAGTTTTGATTTTGCAATCGTTAGAACTTGCAAATGTAATAATGAACGTTTAAGGGTCAAAAACAGGAAAATGGATAAACCTTTCAAAAATAACTTGCAATAAATCCGGATGATTCTTGATATATTTTTGGAAAGCTTATTCCAAAATATTTTCTTCTATTATTTTATTTTAGAAGAAAATTTCGATTTACATACATATATGCTTTTTTAGCGTAGTTTACTTTAAAAAAATTTCCAGATACATTTATATACCTAAGTTTTTATTTTTATCCTTTTTAAGGATGGCATTAACTATCTAAAACTTTTAGAAATGATGAAAACTACTTATTTGCATTCATGATGCTGGTTCATATTTTGAATATTTAACGAGTGATAAACGATAAAAAAAAATTAAATGCACAACTTATGGTCGCATGAACATATTAAAACTCTTCTGAAAATTTAAAATATTAAAATTTTAAAATTTGTACATGCTCTTTATTAATTTAAATAAATCGGTTAAAAAAAAGTTTAAAGAACTTATTCGTTTAGACAGTAGTCGAACAGACACGCCACGGCGACAATTTCGAGACCCACGTTTTTCGAGACTCTCTCCTCTTACATAGTCGTCAGTGGATAATAATAATAGCCGTGTTTTTTTTTTGGGATTTTATATATAGTAACAGTGAGAAATTTCACATTTGGTACAGCTGTCAGAAAAAAAACACAAATAAAAGAAAGTTTGCTAAAAATAAAAAGAAAAAACAAAATAACTTTAACCAAAAATTAATGACATAAAATGAAAATTTTTTCAAAAGCTATGGTAATAAATCATAGAAAAAGTTATTCTTTCTAAAATAATTCATGTGATAAATGGAAAGGGATTCAGCGAATGCTTGTTTGTAGATTATGGTCAAAGTAAGTTCACACGTAGAATAAAGCCTCTGGATATTCTTTTTTGCTATTTTTTAATTTCCTTAAAAATCTCCTGATAGTTTTACAGAAATAATCCATAGAAGAAAAAATTAGAGGAACGGGTATATCGTGGAAAAACTGAGGCTTTTTTCAACCTAGTGTGAGTTACACAAACACAAATGCATTCACACAGGGTTGGCGTGAATTTAGACGGCGAAAAGCTGGGGCGCCCATGCAAATGATTTTTAGTTATATTTCTTTTCGGTCAGGAAAGTAGGAACATGTGTAGCTGGTAAAACTAGATTACGATTTGAATCTTTTCAGAAGTACTTAGGCACCTTTGCAGTAACACGGCAGTTGTTAATGAACCTGTTCAAAAAATTAGATTATATTTATCCGATTTAATAAATAATTGAATTAAAGTCATGTTTTTTTTTTTTTTAATTGTGATAAAATTAAAAGTGAGTATAATAAAACTAACTTAAATCGCTGAAAAATAACTGCACTACGGGCGCTCAATGGTTGTGACCGCCTTGCATCACCAACAAAAACTAATACGACCCTGGACGAGAGTTTCTAATTTTGACAGGAGAAGTATATTTTATATGACGGCTGTGAGTTTCTTTTTTTTTTTTTTTTTCAATTCTTGCGGCCTCACTCACGTACACTGTATATGTGATATACACCAGTTCCTTTACTTCTTATTCAAAGAAATAAACACATACATACGTAGTCTGAAGAGGAATGTCAAAAAAAATTTCCTGAAATCGTTGATCGGGGAGATCTTGTTTACCCCTCATACTTTCGAGCCTTCTCACCCAGACCGCAAGTAACTAGACACTCAGTTTCTTCGCGTGAAACGGTACTAAGATGTCGTTTATGTATCATGTAGTAGAAAACGATAATTTTGTTATAAAAAAACATGATTTGTTAACTAAATTGTATGTGGTTTTTCATTGGGATGTAAAAGTTGATCAAAATCTAGATTTCAAGCAAAAACACTAAATCCCATCGAAATGAACACGATTTCCAGATTTTTTAATCTAATAGATTACTGGCAAAATCTTCGGAACAGTATGAGTGTTAAACAAATACACTTAATAACTCCATTTTTCTCTTCAGAATAACAGTTCAGCCACAAAAACGAAACGAAGAAAAGAGAGTTTATTGTATCGATTAGAGTGTAGTCTGAGATGTCATTCCATTTTATGTTTTTTTGTCAATAGAAAAAGAGAGCAATAAAATGCGTATTTCTTGGGATATTTACTTAATTGCAATAGAAATTCTTTTGTAGCTTCTATCAACACTGAATATCATTTGAAATTTCAAATAAAATCTAGTTTATGTGTGAACGATTCAATGAATTTTGGCAATTTTGGTAATTTTGTTGCCGAAAATTGCTCCTGTTTAAAGAAGAACAGAAAAAGATTTATTTTTTGCCCAATTGAAAAGCACACAATGAAAAAACTATTTTACGAACACATCCATCGAGATTCAAATAAATTTATCAATCGCACCAACATCTAAAAAAAAAAAAAAAAACACCAAATTCCATTCGATACTCGAACAAAAGTCACAAACCCATCCGGATTCGCAGGAGGATTCTACTTCTCCTTTTATTGGCAGTAGTCTTACTGTGGATGTTAATTTTGTAATTCGTGTAAAATCCTATTGTACTATGGATAGCTTTCCCAAAAAAACACGGATTTTTATACCCGACAAATTTCTTTTCAAGCAGAAAATGGTAAGTTCTGTATTCTGTCAAAATCCAGTGGGAAGTTAAAGAACAACAACAACAACACAAAATGGCTGCTGTTTGTTTTTTTGTTAGAAGCAAAACTTTTTTCAATTGTAATGTATCCAAAGAGTACGTAACTTAAGATTATAGGTCTTTTCCTTTATTTCCTTTAAAATTCTTATAAATATATATATTACAACGAATTTTCTTAGGTTTACATATACAATATTTTGCTTTAGAGAAAAGCTTTCGATTTTCTGATTTCTTCGACGGCTTCTTGCGATTGTTATCTTTTCCGATGTTGGTTGGGTCTCGATGGAGTTTTTTTAGGTGTCCTCTTCCCCCTAAAGCGGGTATTTGCTTATTGCGGACGGGTTTCCTTAGGTAATTGCCGTGACAACAAATTCACGGACGAATCCGGCAATCATAGGCAAATCTAGCAATCACTGGTAAACCAGGCAAATCACGAACGAATCCGGCAATCACAGATGAATCTGGCAATCACTGGTAAACCAGGCAAATCACGGATGAATCCGGCAATCACAGATGAATCTGGCGATCACTGGTAAACCAGGCAAATCACGGACGAATCCGGCAATCACAGACGAATCTGGCAATCACTGGTAACCCAGGCAAATCACGGATGAATCCAGCAATCACATGAGAATCTGGCAATCACAGACGAATCTGGCAATCAACCTTCAAAATTTCGAGACCCCTTACCACTGGTGGGGGGAAGTCTTTTAATTATCGCTGGTTGTTTTCTTGCCTATGTTGGTTGGTTCCGTGGCTCGGGTATTTACTCCTGCGATGTAGTCTCGACGACTGCCTGCCTCGATTTTTTGTTAAATTATATTCCAATTTTGTGTCTTTGTTTAGTTTTTCTCCTTCCTTGAAGTTTTACTTATCTTCTAAAAATTTGAATAATTGCCATTTTTAGTTTAGAAAGTACACGAACGAAACCTTTCATAAAAGTCGTATATTGAGTCAATCTACCCTGCCACTTATAATCATAGTGATCCTCGCATTCAGCTGATGCATGATCAATATTCTGCATGTCCAAATTTTTAATCGTAAAATAATTTTGACAAAAGTAAAATTGTTACAAACATTGTACAATTGAAGCGTTGTGATGAAGAAGGGGGTTGTAAATTTTTTTTTAAATTTTTTACCAATGTAAGTTCTGAATGCAAACTTTAATTCTTATGTGATTGGTGGCCATCTGCGATCATTGGTTTTCAATTAGTACAAATCAAATAGGTACCTACATTTTTAATCTTTACATGGATCTCATTAAAAATTTTATAAAATTTGGTAGTAAATTGGTTTACATAAAACTTGACAAATATGTAAAGTTTTTCAATTGTCAGCCAAGTTAAAAACGAATAAAAAACTCTACAATAAACTAAGTCTCAACACATACTTGAAAATATTAATCTTCGTGGGGAAATGAATAATGTCAGCATGCAACGGTTTTTGGACAAAATTCGACTAACCCGGAGTCTTGCAGTACTTTAAAAACTTAAAATTTAAGATTTTTTAATTTTAGTTTATACAGGTATCTGTTTTACAAAAAATATTCTTAATATTGTTAAAATTGGTATTTTTTTTTGTATTTTTTTTAAATAAAAAAATCTACTGCGTTAATGTCCAATCTACTGCACTTTTTTTTTTCAATGATCTACTGCGCAATTTTTTTTGGAAGTGGCAACCCTGTTCACTTATACTTATATATACTTATGTGTATACCTATACATACATATGTATATTGCCATTAAAGTTTGTCATTGGACAAAAGACCAACTTCCTTTATTTGTGCATACCTATACCTACTTAGTTCAATGCACGTGAATTCAATATTTGTTTAGTCATACCGCACATGTGGTCAAACATAATACCAAACGAAACACACCTTCTCATCATGAAATAAGACCAAACAAAACCCCAACATCCTATAACATCCTGATGGCCGGATGTGGGCCTTTCGCAAATGCAAATAAAACATCTCTCTCTTAATGCTCCACCACCAATGAATATAAACTATCGTCACGTCACCAGAGATAATGTGGCAAACCATCACAGAATCCACTTCAAGCGCCTGGACAATAGATTAGAAAGCAAAAAAAAACATACAACCTGCATCTGCGATGAAAAAATAGTTATGAAAACAAGTTCCAAGCAATATATCAATTTGTTGAACTTTTTCGTTCTCCTAGAAATCCTTTATCTATGTATCTATAGGATCCATAGTTTGTCACTAAATGAAACTTATGTAGTTTGAATAATGTTTACGTTTATAAAATCAATTTTTAAAAGCTCTATACAGGGTGTTTCAAAAATTAGTGATAATCAAACAACAACGTATGTAACGTAATTCAGCAGATTTGTATCAATTAATAACCAGAATGAAATAGAAATAGATTAATAGGATTGAAATAGATCATCTTTGCATTAAAGAATTAAAGATGTTTTAAAGTATTTTCTAAGAAATTTGTTTTATAGGGATTTAATTTTGCCAACAAAGCAAAAATTGTTACAAATACCAACATAAATGCATAGATACATATTCTTTATTCTTTAATTTAGATTTTTCACTAGTACAGCAGGTATTATAATTCTTGAATAAGTAAAAACAAAATGTCTGCCTTAGGAACGTTCTTGCTATACAAATTATAATAATTTAAAAACTTTTATAAAATGATAAAATATTTTCTTGAACCTACCATTTGAAAAGAAAAACCTGGATTGAATCAACTCGTTTCAATTAAATGTAACGCTTTCCAATGACATAAGTCAAAGTCAGGGTTGCTATAGTAAATTCAGGGTTGCCATATAGAAATCTTCAAATATATTCAATGAGCTCTCAATATTATACACCCTCTTTAAGATGTGATTCTTATTTTTCCTTATTCTTCTCGAAAGTAGAAACGTTGTTTTTTTTTTTTCAAGAATGTTGGTTTTTTGATTGCTTTTGTTGATTCAACAAATATCAACTCAGAAAAAGTTGTATAATTTTTTGAACTTTTAGTAACTCTAGTCATACCGCGGCCTTAAGGTCAAATTCATTGGAAAATGATAGTCAGTTTTTTGTTGTAATAGCTTTTCAGCTTTCAAATATGTATCAACCTTCACAGACTGAATTGCTTGATTGTAATCACCTTACCCTATTCCACTAATTTTATTTTTTTTTATATTTTAGCACAAGCACATGTAATACAATACTAGTAGGTCTTTTAGTTTTGTTAAAACAAAAGTTAAAGTTCAGCTGAGCCAGAACTTAAGTTTCTATTTCAAATTCAACTTCTTTTATTTAACAGCATAAACTGAACCTTAGTTCAATTAAACGAACTATATTACCAAACTGCCTTACCATTTTCTCAGAAGCGCATGCGCAGGCAGCGTAATTCTTTCATTTTTGTACTTTTTTTTTGAGGAGTTAAGAGAAACACATGAGCGAAGAAAATGAGAAACATTTTTTTCTTTAAGCCTAGTTTACAGTTCACGTGCAAAAAAAAAAAACTCTATGGCTATAATTTTGGAATGTCAAAATTATTGAGGTAGATACCAAAAATATTTTCTGGCATGCTTGGTTTACAGTTTCATGCTTAAAAATAACATATTTGATTGGATTAAAAAATTCAATTGTTAGAAAGTATTTGTTAGGAGAAAAATAGACGATTTTATTCCAGGTTGCTTGCTGCATGTAAAAACTTATCCAAGAATCCCTTGTTGTGAATACCGAAAATATTTGTTTCTTTTCATAAAATTTTCGATACTTTGTTTTTTATTTCATCATTATTGCTTTTTGTTTTATAATTCACATCCAATTCTTCTTCAATTTCATCAAGGAGACATAATTTCAAAATAGTCCTCTTCCTTTTCCGTTCGAAAATTACAACAGACTGGCATTTTATATATAGTATATTCATTTATATTATTTTTACTCACAAGCTTAAACCGATTTTTTTTAAATTTCTTTAGGTATTTGAAGTTACTAAAAAATATGAAAAACCGCAAACAAATCGCGAAAATTTTTCACAATTTTTTTTCTATGCTAAACAATTGATCGGCCATTATTTTATGTATAGGAGAAAATAGTTAGATGGATAACAAACATTTTTTTCAAATTTAAACGTACCTACCTACACCATAAAATCGAATTAACTGTTGAGCTCAAGTTTAAACTAAAAGCAGATTTTAAACTTACACTGTGAAACTGGCCATACATAATTAATTTCAAAATGTATATACATATGTAAGTTAATAATTAATTTAAAAATGTTATGTTTTTAAAATAGTTATGTTATCGTGCAACGAATTCACAACATTAAAAAAGAAACATCCTGTCAGTCTACAGTTTTTGTTGCTTGATGATGGAAATTAAAAAAAAAACTCTTAATTTTTAATTATGTAATTTTATATTACGGATGTGATAGAAATCGTAGAATAAAGTATATCTACTAAACCAATAAATGATTGCAGTTTTTATCATTACTTCCTTTAAAGCCTATACGCTCTCGTTGCGCACTTCTGTTAAGTGATTGCTAATACAAGGTTATGTATTACGCAATACATTGGCAAATAAAATTATTTTATACGTGTAAAATCTAGGTATGTTGTTGTAAGCATGTATTGTATATATATATCTGTATTTGCATTTTTAAGGTTTTGGTTGTTTGTAGGAATAGACTGTAGGTTAATGTTTATGTAGATTTCAAGTGAAGTGCACTTTTGCAGTCAGAGTGAGAAAGTATAATGAATGCAATTTGATCTGCAGGATGGCTAGAGACTACCAAACCTATGCTATATTAACAGATTATGCAAAAATTTTAATAATGAAGGCTTAAGTGTCAGCTCAAAAGTCATAGTGTAGCCATTCGAAACACATATTGAAACGCCTGTAAAGGAGATATTTATAATTTCATGATGGTCATATAGAGGAGGATTAATTAATCTGGAAGCTGGATATTCAGTTTTTACTGTTGCTTGTATGATTATATTTGTTTGTTCATCAAATGTATGCAGCAAGTTCTTATTGCTTTTGCAATACATACCTGTACAACTTATGTACATACTACATAGCATAATTATAAATTGATAATAGGCTTTGGATTCTGCAACTTTTAGTGATACATATTACATTACAACAAAAAAGAATTTAAGCTTATGAAAAGAGTTTTATAAAACATTTACCAACTAAAACAGTAGAAGTTTGAAAAAGGCCGATTGACTTTTAAACTGGATTTGCAGGGCTGGCAACGAGACCGAGACTACTTTAAAAGCAACCGAGACGAGACCGTATTTTTGCTACCGAAATTCGCGGAGAGTCTCGCTGGTCTCGGTGGTCTCGATGGTTTGGTTTCGGTTTTCGCTAGAAGAAATATTTTTTTATTTAATTATTTTTTAGTAGATACTCATATTCAAGTTTTATAATATTCACAAGTTTTTTTTTTTTTTTGTGAAATATAAAATATTCTATGCGCGTTAAAGTATCGAACCACATATATGTAGGTACATAGTTTTATACTGCACTACGAAAATCCAGAGAAAAATACGTATGCATGTCGTTGAAAAAGAAATCGCTCATTTTTCAGACTTTGTTTTTTCCGTCGGAAAAAGGTTTTCTGATTTTATTTTTTGCTCCGGAAAAAGTTGATTTTAGACCTTGACATTTAATGTGCCAATAAAAAAAAATTGAAGATATTGAAGATACGAGTTTAATATGTATTAATTTCTCCACGTTGGTCTCCGACATTTAAAACTCACGAGTCTGTTTTATACATTTTCTTCGTGCTTCACACAAGACTCCACACCCCGCATTTTTCTTACCAACAAACTGCCGAGATATCGTACTCTATCTTTTCAATCTAAACAGGCGTCTTATCTAACATCTTTTTACCACCAAAAAACACGAAAGAAACCAAGGCTAAGGATAAGAACAAGACAGAGACCGAGACTTAGATCGAGACCGAGACCGAGACGAGACTGGCACATTAAAATTTTCACGAAAAAAAGGCGAGACCGAGATCGAGACGAGACTTTGTTAGGCGAGACCAAGACCAAGACCGAGACCGAGACGAGACTGAATTTTTTCGATTTTGACGAGACCGAGACGAGACTAACAAAAGTCTCGCCTGGGCTCGTCTCGTTGCCAGCCCTACAAGTTTTCATAATTTCTTCCTTGTCATTTATGATTATTTTATTAAATTCTATAACTTTCGTTCTAGTAGTCGAATCTTGAAGATTGATATCTTTAAATGAAGCCAGAATATCAAGCTACATTTCTGTATAAGATGAGTGATTAAATCCGCCATCAATGTGATTTTTATTTTTAAAAATCAAAAGTGGATGAAAAATTTTACAACATTGAAAAATAACATTAGTTTAAAGTTATTGTACCGACCCTCCTCTACAGAGTTATTATAGGTTTCGATGGAGTATATACCACGGGAGAGGTAGGAGGGGTGTCTTAGAGATAAACATTATTCCGTCTAAATGGCATAAGGTACAGGTGAACTGTGACAAGCTTTAACTTAAAAATAGAAAAGGTACCAGAGATCGTGAATACTTCATTTTTTAGATATTTTTGTTCTATAAATGTTTTTGAGTAGCCATTTTGTTACAAAATAAAATTTAGACGAATTATTAACTAAAACGAAAATAATCAACTATTTACATACGATAAAAAATATTTGCCCGTCGAAACATTCAACCTCTCATTTAATTTTTTTTGTCTTAATTCACTAAATCATAACGTTTGTTCACGTTTTTCTCAAAATCGATTGTACCAAAAAAGTGTATGAATATTTATTGAAAAACAAAAAAAAAAAATTTAAATTATGTAGGTACATAAGATACAACCATCACCACATTTTTTGAAAAACACGTAAAGTTTTCGAGAATTTTACAAAAAACTGAAATTCAACCTCTTCAACTTTAGTCCCGGTCAAATTTAGGGTACTTTTTGGTAAATGCTTAAGATACACAAAAAAGATCTCCAACTAAATTCTGCTTTGTCGGAATTTTTTTCGAATCTAAATTCTAATAGTAGTAGCCGTGGCGTGATGGTTAGTGCGATGGACTGTCATGCCGGAGGTCTAAGGTTCGATCCCCAGCCTCGCCACCTATTTATTTAAGAAGAAAAAACGGCTACTGCCTCTTGCGAGGAATTGACAAATCCTCCAAGAGTATCCCCTGTCACAGAAAAGTGCCGCTCGTTAGCCGTTCGGATTCGGCAATAAACTGTAGGTCCCCTCCATTCCTGCAGACACGCACACAGGAATGGTTGAGAGTTGTAAGTCACTAGGCCCTAGTTCTTCATGAGCTGTTGTGCCATAAAATTTATTTTATAAATTCTAATTTTCCTAGGCTATAAGTATAGATTCTTCAAAAATCTTTTACATAAACTCCAAGTCGCAATCTGCTTAAGGATATCAACAACTTAGGGCCAGTTTTGGATCTAACTCTGAGTTCAACCAGAGTTAGTTTATTCTGAAAATAAATTAACTCAGAAGCAGTATTTTGGGTTAAGATTATTATCTTTAACTTTCAGTTGCCAAAAATCTATCGAAACCGAAGTCTATCAAGATTCAAGATCAAGATGGCGCAACTAAGGAAATTACCTTTTCCATAGTGTCGTTACTCAATTTTTGTCAAGAATAGGTACCTATTCAATTAATCACCAAATTAAAATATTTGAAAAATATATTTTGGGTTCAGGTTTTAACCACGAAGCTATGATGATCTCTCGCTGAAAAACTGGGTCTTAAAGTGCTTCAGCCCCAACCTTGAATACGAGGACAAGAAAAGAAAAAACACCATGTTAGAGTGCTAAAAGAGTTTTTTAGGAGGTCTTGCAAGGTGTTCCACGCAATCCAGATTCTGATGCAGCAGCAACCTCTCTGTATCAAACACAATCATATAAATTTATTCATGTCACAACAGCAAATGTCAAAACAAATCTATTGTATTAAAAAAAAGTCCAATTTGAACATTTCCTATGTTCGCCAAATATCAAAATGTACATTATGTTGGTTGAATAAATGTGGCGTTTTATTGGAACTTTTATTGTTGTTCTAGCTTAAAATTACCAAAAAAAAAACTAATTTGATCACTTTATTGTTTGCGCATAGACGAATTAACTAATCTGGCTTTTAGCTTTAGAAGAAATTACTCCTATATAAAATCAGAGCATTAATTCAAGAAGGTGATGCCTCTTTAATTTTCAGGGCTATCGTAAATTCTTTTTTTTTTTTGCATCAGTTAGATTGTTGCTCTTTTAGAAGCATACAAGTGCACCAGCTGTCTCTTGAATATACCTAAATACTTGTAACGTTAGACTTCGGTGATAACTTACTATAGACAATTCCTTGATCCACTCCATCATACCTAGATATACATTTGTAACATAAAATATCTATAATCATTTTTTTAGAGTACCTACCCTCACCCCAAGCGTAGCAGCCCTTCATTATGTATCAAAGACTTTTTCGTCCGTTCATACAAAATCTATTGATGAAGGGATATAAAACGGCCTCGAGAATACCTCTTCAAAAAATTACAAGTGGATTTTCCTATTGTTTTATTATCACTCCTGCAACATTGGAAAATAGAAAAAAAGTCCCATTCAAAATTCAAATACGATATACCTACCTACATACAAAGTCAAAACTTCCTTTATTCTTTTCTGCTCACCCTATTGTAACCGTCTTATTCTGAATATTTTTCAATGTATCCTTATTTCAACTCCCCATTTATTTCTATAAGCAAGGAATTTAAAGCAACAAAGCATTATGCAACCAATTCTAAAAAATAAAAGTTTAAAATACAACCAAAAGAGAATGCGGATGAAAGGCAAAGCACTTCCTTAAAGCCTCTTTGCATCATGGAACACATCAAGGAAAATTAAAAAAAAAAAAAAAATGATAGAAAACACTGAAGAAATTTGAAGAAAAAAAAATCAAAACATAAAAGAATTTAGTTTTATTTTGTTTCTTTGTTTTAAAGGCGACGAAGAGAGAGATGCCATAGTTTTGAAGATAAAAGATTTTTTTTAGAAAGGATTGCACACATCACGGTGTATATGTGAATGTTAGTTCTTTTGTTTTTTTTTGTTTTTTTCTGGTTCATATATTGTTGCATCACAATATGAAGGACTTTTTTTTAAGCAAGGTTTGTGCTCTATAGTGCATATTTGAGAATGAAATACAATTTGTCTGTGAGCTTATGAAATAACATCAAGGACAAGTGTATGAGTGTTTCATGAAATTTGACGGACGCATTTTGTGTGAGCGCTTTTCTAATTTAAATTAAAACTAAGCGAAAGTGTTAGCAGTGAAATTAGTCTGCTGAATTTCTTTGTTGAGTAATATTTTTCAGCAAAAGGAACAAAATTTAATAAAAAGAAGCAATAGGTTTAGGTTTAACAAGAGTATCTTGTTAAGACAACAACATTCCCATATAAAGTTGCAGACAAGTTAGAACCTTACACGATTTGATATTCATGGTCATGGCTCTCTTTTAATGAGATTGTAGTTGATGTATGAAGATATTGTTTTGTTTCAGTATTAAATTCTTCTAAAATAATTTAAAGATTTTTGCATATTTAGTTCTATTTTAAGACTTGAAGGATTAATCAAAACAGACACCGAAAAAAGTGAACATTTTTTGTTGAATGGAAAATGAAAACTGTTAGTTTAAAGTTTAAAATACTTTATTAGCTCAAAATAATAACAATATAGAATTAATAAAAATAGTACATTTAAGCATGGCTGCCGAGATTAGACAATTAATTGAAACATCATTGTTTAATTATTTTGGGCCTTACCAATAATCAATCGCTAAACACGCGTTTAGATAAACACAACGTTAAACTTTAAAGATGAGTTAATTCTTGTGCTTACCAATAACCAAATTAAACACGCCTTTTACTAATTAGCGCTCTATTACTAAATCTACTACATTTATTGTCAGATAGACAGCTGTAGAAATGACATTTGTGTTTTTGTTATTGTGAAAGGTAAAAGATATATTTTGTTAGATCGATTTCTTTTACATAAATAAAAATGAGTACAGACGAGGATATAGTAGAAGATTTAAAAATTTTGCACGAAGTATCTTTAGCTAGCAGAACCAAAATGTATAAAAAGAGAATCGATCCCTTCTCTGAATACAACGACACAGTTTTTTTCCGCCACTTTAGGTAAGCCCTTTTTGTTGCAGTAATCGCGCTAAAATTTGATAATGACAGCACAAACAACGCGTTTACACTTAGTCACGAGGTTAAACATGAGTTTCTTCACTTTAAAATTTAAGGTGACGTTTTGTGTTAAGCTGACTATTAAATTGATTATTGGTATGGTTTTTAAGTTAGATTCCACTTAAATATTTAAGTCATCTCTAAATTTGGTTATTGGTAAGGCCCTTTGACAATAAGGAATTTGTAGCTGGATTATCATTTAAAAATTTTCATCAAATATTCTAGTTCTATAGCTGAGTGCAGTTAAGCAATATAAGGCCAGTGTACTCCAGTAGTTGCTATCGTTCAGAATATTTTTTATATCTTCTAACGGTAGAATGTCTGTTCCAAAGTGATTTCTTCGTATCTCCTTCAAAATAGGGCAGGAACCAAGGAAATGGATCACGGTTTCAAGTTCATTTGTGTTGCATAGGCTGCAGTACAGTGGCAGGTCATCACGATGAGGCATCCAATTCAATTTGATTAATTCTCCTCGCACACGGATTACAATTGATATTTGGGCAGTATTAAGGTTCGAAGTAAGGTAGTTAATTTCCCGGTGATTGAGTTGTTTATACAAAGTGCGTACACTCGATGCTTCAGCCTGGGCTATACTTTCCTTCCTAAGTTCCTGTTCCACATCCCGTATAAATTTTTGTGCAAGCGTTTTCCACTGAAGAATATTGTTTTCATTTAAATTAAGGCTTATATTTAACCTCGCAGCGATGTTCTGCCAGTCTTTGAAAAAGAGTGTTTTCGTTCTTACGGCTTTTTTAGCAAGAATTTTGGTGAGTCTTGTGTCGTCTGTTTCAGTCAAAATCTTTGTAACGTAGTTTAAGTGTAAACACAAAAAGTGGTGGCATCCCGCTTTCAATTTGCAGCAAGTAGTTGGGGGTGTTTGACGGTAGACGGAATAACTTTTTTAAAAAGAAACGCAGTAACTTTTCCACTTCGTCATAAAGTTTTCCTCCCCATACTTGTGCACCGTAGCACATTACAGACCGCATGACAGCTTCAAAAACTCTGATTTTTGCCGGTATTCCTACTTTTGAACTTGACATTAGATTTGCCCACGTGGAGTTTATGGCTTTTTTTGCTTCCGATAGTTTAAGTGAAAGGTGTTTTTTCAGCGAGAGATCGTGACTTAAAGTTATCCCAAGGTACTTGTATGATCTGACGACTTCCAAGTCTTCTGTCCCATATTTCCATTTTTCGGTTCTTGCAAAACGTCCGGTTCCCTTTCTGAAAATAAGAACTTTGGATTTTGATGTATTTATTTGCATACAGTTCAGTTTGCAATATGTTTGTAATTTATTTATCATAAGCTGTAAGGAGCTTGGTGATTCAGCTAGGATCACAACATCGTCCGCAAATAGCAAAGCCTTAACTCGAACTCCTTCTACTTCGATCCCAGCCGGTAGCGTTTCAGTAATATCATCCAAAAATAGGGAAAATATCAAAGGGCTCAGTAAACATCCCTGTCTTACTCCGATTTCAATTTTGAACGATTCCGATAGCTCCTTTCCATTCCATATCGCTGATTTATTGTTCGTATACAGATTTTGTAGAGTTTTTAGAAACTTAGATGAAACTCCGATTCGCGAAAGCTTATAGAAAAGACAGTTTCTGTTCACTGTATCGAAGGCTGCTCTAAAATCGATGAAAAACGCGTACAATTTTTTTCCTTGATTTAAGTACTTTTCGGCGATACACGTTAAATTGAAAATTTGATCTACTGTTGAGAAACCTTCCCTGAATCCGGCCTGAAATGGTCCCAACTTGTTGTTTTCTTTCACCCATTTTGTCAGTCTCCCATTTAGTAAACCAGTAAAAATTTTAGTTATGGTGTTCATAAATGAAATACCTCTATAATTAGCCGCATTATTTGGATCACCCTTTTTGAAAATGGGAAATATTATCGATTTTTGAAATTCTTCAGGTACAATTCCTCTTCTGTAGACATAGTTTAGCGAATTTAAAAGTATTTCGAGGAAGTTATTTGTAGCATTTTGAAAAAACTCATACGGAATCCGGTCTTCTCCTGGGGCCTTGTTTTGTTTTGCCTTTCCTAGAACTTCAAAAAGTTCATCTATTTCGAAAGGAGCATCCAAATTATCATCCTGTAAGAGTGGCATTGCATATTGGTACGAAATTTGAGATTCCTGCGCATTCAGCATTGAATAAAAATGGTTTTTAAGAACATCAACCCCAATAAGAGTGCCTACTTTAAATGAGGTTCTATTTAGTTTCTTCGCAATTGACCAGAATTCTTTACTATTTGAGATCCCTGCGATTTGATTAGCCATTCCATTTAAGTACGAAGTTTTTCTTTGTTCGCATATGATCTTATAGGTATTGTTTGCTTCGATATAAATTTTTCGTGATGTTTCCGTGTTCATATTTCTGAAGAGGTTAAGAGATCCCAGCGATTTTTTCCTGGCCTTGGAGCAATCTTCATCATACCACGGTTGCTTTTTTACAAATTCCTTTCTGCTAGTTTTAGGTTCTGCTAGAAAATGAAAACTGAAAAACATTAACGAGCCCGCCAAAAAAGGTCAATATTTTTGTTTGAATGAAAAATCACATAAGTTTTTATTGCGGCATGAATTGAGTTATATCACGATTGCCTGGCCAATCCCCTTAGGGAAATGTGAAGAAAAAATTTGAAAAACCTCTACAAAGCGTTTACCGAAACGATTTTGTTCACTCCATTTGCTTCTAACCCTTCTCTCTTAAAATTAAAATATACCAAGGACCAAAAACCCCTTGTATAACATTAGCATAGCATACAGACTATCGATCATGTCTTACAGTTTTGACTATGTTAGTGGGCACATCGAACACCTAGTTTTTTTTTTTTTCATGAACTTTAACATAACTTTGGACCAAAATTGCTCCCATCTTCCTTGGTAACGCTTTTAAATTTCAGAAAAAAATTTATGGAGTTATGGAGTAGGACGAAATTATTAGCCAACAATATCACTCGATTTAGAATTTATTTTTCAGAAATAATTTAAAATAGAGCATTATGGTTGGCTTTCGAAGCTATAACTTTCGTCTTATTAATCGGATCGGCAAGTTTTTAAATTAAGCCAGAACATCAGGCTACATTGCTGCATAAACATTTTTGAGGAGGGGTAAAAAAATTCATACTAGAGGGATAATTGAATCCACCATCAATGTGATGTTCGATTTTTAAAATGCAAAATGATGAAAAATTTTAAAATTTTGACAAGAATATTTCACCAACACTCCTCTACAAAGTTGTCATAGGTTTTGGTGCAGTAAATACAACAGAAGTGGCAGAAGGGGTGTCTTAAAGCTAAACATTTCATTCATACTGGTGAACTTTGACAAGCTTTAACTTAAAGATGAAAATAGTCCCAGAGATCGTTAACCTCATTTTTTTGGTATTTTGATTCCCCAAAAGTTTTTTACTGGCCATTTTGTTACAAAATAAAATCTACGCGAGTTATAACATGAAAACAAAATTCAATATGGCGGCTTTTTCCTAACCCCTACCAGTCCGAACTTTTTTTTTTATATTGTGGAGGTGTTCCCAAACCCAGACAGCCGTCCAAGTTTTTAAAAAACCTTTCTTATTTTTGCTAAAGTAATCTATCTTTTTATCACGCTTTAGACAACGTAATCTATTGTCTAAACCTAGAGAAATGCATTATTTTTTTTATTAAAAAAGCATATTTCCGACTGTTTCAAAATACTTAGACATAGTTTAAACAGCCAAAAATCTAATTAATAAGACCATATAAATTTTGTGCACGTTATGCAAAAAACTGAAATTCAACCGATTCACCCCCCCCCTAAAAGTTTTGTCCATCGTCCAAATCTAGGGTACTTTTTGAAAAATTCTAAAAGTACAAAAATAATCATCTCTACCGAAATTCAGCTTTGTCGGAATTTTTTTGTAATGTGGACATTTTTCTGACTAATTTTCCTGGCTGGGAAAAACTAAAATAAAAAGTGCAGTTTTGATGACATATTGCCTGCCATTTTACAGTAGCAGTCTATAGCATCATTTATTTCATCATACAAATTGGCGGACTTATTATTGCCAAGGAAGTTTTTGGTATGTCGATGGATAAATCCCTTACCAAATCATTGAACCTATTTCTAAAATGTCATGTATATAAAATCCTGATCATTACAATCTCTAAAGTCTGTTGAAGATCTAGAATTTTGGTAACTATGTGATACCCCAGAACATTGGAATTAGAATGAGTATACCTACTCAGGCACAGGTAGATTGTCCAACTACGCGTTAAGTTTATCAAACTGATGACTGGATTAACTGGACCCTTTTAGTCCCGTTAAACAGAAATAGCAATCCACAACTTCATTCCATTGTTATACCATCTTATACAACAAACTTTAGCAACACACAAACTATACTCTGATTTTAACTTCACGGTTTAAATAAGCGTGATCCAATTAACTCTGAAAAAGGTTTTTTTTCGAAGTTGAATCAAACCGTCGCAAAATATCTATAGCAAAATAAATTAGGACTGTTAGAGTTAACGCACTATGTGCCATTTTTAATTCGCAATTAAACTAACTGAAAAAGAATATTTAGTTCGCTTCTAGATGTGATATGAATCTAAAATGTACATATTGTACATATTTTACCTACTTAAAATCAAATTTAAAACCAAAATCGTAAATTTGAATTGAAAATGAATAAATAAATAAAACTTTAACAAGTTTCATAAGTTTGTTTCTCTTTTCAATATTTAACTTTAAATAATAAGTTAAAGTAATTAAATTTATCTCTATGTTCTTATACAAACAAGTTCATTTTTCTGACAAGCTCACAAAACCCAACAGTTTGATTTTAATTATTATATACATATATACATAATACATATAGGTATGCACTATGCACACACATTCTGATCAGGGCAATCTCAAAACCAAACTACTATAAACTTTATTTCACATAAAGTGACATGACGTGACTTTTATGAGAAAACAAAAAATGAAAAAATGAAAAAATAAAATAAAAAAAGTCCTCTCGACAAACCTGCACACATTCAAACTTAATTAAATGAATTTTACTCATGTATCACGAAATTCAGTAATTTGTGTGCCGTGTGTCCCGGCTGTGCTTTACTGAGTCAATTGCTCGAAAATGTATTTTCGTGCAACAAAAACTGAAAAATTAAACCCCTCATCACAGTCAGAGGAAAAAAGAATTGTGATAAATGTTCGGCACAGATGGAGTCACCTCACAAAGTTACAATTCAAGACATCACAAGGTTAAACTTTAAATTTGCACAAAAAAGGCAAAAGCCCTCAGAGCACAAAATTCAACATGCATACACATACATACATAGGTATACTATAATAAAGCTTAAGTCAAACAACCCATAGGAGTAACATTTCCTTCATCTTTTTCTCTCCATTATAATCAGTGTCTACGATGTCCTTGACAAATGAACAAAAAAGATTTATTCTTGTGTGCGTGTGGGTGGATAAACTCAAGCGGATGTGAAGGTAGGTATAAATTATAAAAACACTGAAATGTTCATTAAAAAAAATTGTAGATCCAAAGAACTAACAAAACTAGAATACACTAGGTAACTCTATAATCGTAGCTCTGAGAAAGGATGAAAAAGCAGGAAGTGTATCTAACTGATAACTGCCTTTGGTGCATTTACTTAGCTTAATTTTAAAGTTTTTTTTCCAAAGTTTAAACTGTGGAAAATAATGTGGGAAACCTAAACATCTCACTTCGTATTTGAGTCTAAGCGTTATATCACTCAGTATACCATACTTTCGCACTAATTTTTTTTTCTTCTTACGCTATTATTGTTATTAATATATTTTCTTTGAAAGAGCCTAATCTTTTAACATTGAAAATGTTTATAGGATCGTTTTGACAGAGTTGTGGTGTTACCAAAATGATTAAATGAAATAAATTCAATAAATGAAAAATGAACTTCAGCGTATAGGGGCATCACAACGAAATTTTCGGTTGGTGTTACTAAAGAAATGACCGAAATGATTGAAATGAACACATGAATTTAGAATATGAAAAATGAACTCCAGCGTATAGGAGGACAACTATCAAATTTTTGGTTGGTGTTACTAAAACATTACTAGAATGATACAAATAAACAAACGAACGATGAATTATGGAAGGCGTAGGTATACGGGGAAAAAACGAAGAAAGAAAAGTATTGTTCGTCGTCAACAGGCAAGCTTCAGTGGAGAATGGTCATGAACAGGGCTCGGATTTTTATGTACTAAAGCACCCAAAATATGCGCATAAAATATGCACATAAAATGAGAAATTATTCCCTTGAAAACTGAAAATATGCTTTAAAAAAGTTATTAAGAGAAGATGATATACATGAAAATTTAAAAATAAATCATTCTTTAATTAAAAAGTAAAAAAAAAATACTTATCAAAATAAAAAATAAACACTACTCCGAGTTGAAAATAAAATTTAAATAAATATAATTAAAATCTGATTTGAGTTTGGTATATATGCACTATAATTTTCCAAATTCCTTTAATAAGCCTTGTTAGCATATATGTGTACCTACCATAATTTTGTTCGTCTATAAGGTCCCCTTTCACATAAAGAAACAAGTTGCTGGAGATTTTTTTTGACATTTTCTTTTAATTTCTTTAAAATCTCTTGTACCTTTTACTCAAAGAAACAAAATAGTAAGAGATATTCTTTAGTTTCTGTTAAGAGTATCTAAGTTGAACGCAACTTACGTAGAGTGCAAAAAATGCCAAAAAATCTCCTCAAATCGTCCAACGAGGAAATTTTGTCCACCTACTTTGTTACCTTCTCACACAAGAACTGTAAGATTGCTGGTTTCCTCGTACAAAGGGGAATTAGATCTGAAAAAAAAACTCTTACCGCCATATTATTCAATCGATACATCCAGAGTTAAACTTAAATCCAGATGAATTTACATTAAATTTGTATGATTTACATCCAGATTTAAGTTTTAATCTGGATGCATTGAGTGAATAATATGACCGTAAGTTTGTATTTTAAATTTGAATGCATAAATTTGTATGCACTTTCGTCAAAAAAAGAAATTTAATTTTTTTTAATTTGTTTAGTATTTTAAAAATATGCACGGAAAATATGAATTTATTATTAAAACATCCAAAAAATGCATTTATATGCATTTATATTAAAATATGCAAAAATATGCTTTAACGATTGAATGCCATTTTTATTGAAATTTCTTGAATCGTAAAAGTATCTTATTCGTTTGCTGCTACGTTAACCAAGAAAAAATATGTATTAACATTGTAATCCCAGCCCTGGTCATGAAGAATATTCAAAAAGAGAAAAAAAAAAAACAACAAGTACATTCAGAAGAAGACAAATGAACAGACAAGGCAACCAAAAGTAGTGGATAGGTATTCTGCCAGATTTTTGAATGTTGTATATGTGTAATGTGTGTATGCATCTACATAGCTATGGAGGTAGGTAGGTTGTGATTTTGTGAAAAATAAAATGATAGGTATTTAATTTTTTTCCATACAGAATACAATGCGGTCTTATAGGAAAGGCCAGTGATGCAGTTGAGTGTGCAAGCAAGAGTAGAGCTTGCTTGAAATCGATATACCTATGTATGTAGGACAACAAAAAATATGGCAGAGCATGTTTTTTTCTAGCAACACTATTAAGACGAGATTAGATTAGAAATCAGTTTTATAAGAAATAGGTACTGTCTTTTAAGCGCTATGTTTCGTCGAAAATGAATATTTTTTGTATATTTACGTTAAACGTGCCGTATTTTTGTATATTTTTCATTAAAATCATAACTTGTACAGTGTCTAATAATATTTATTTAATAAATAATAAAGGTCTATGGGGCAGGCATTACCAAAAAATTAAAACGTAACTTCATGTTATGGCGAAAAAATTGGCACTAAGGAAATTTGGGTTGGAGTTTTTGTTTTTTTAAATTAACCTATTTTTGAGTTGGTTAAATCGACTCGAACGATTTTATTCAATTTTGTAATCTAGTACTTCTAAATATTTTGTGAATTGAATTAAAATTTCAAATAAATTTTATACCGAATTAAATTTTGAATTTTGTACCTACGTACACATACCTACATATTCACCTCACTAGTGTCAAAAATTAAAATAATCTTCGGATAAAACTTAACGAGATTTTAACCCAATTCGCACACGGCTTAAACAATAGGTATAGATAGCTTTTGAAAATTTAGAAAATATTAACCCAAAAGTAAAAAAATCATGTTCCCAGTAATTCTGACTTTTTAACATTTCTTTCGTTGAAAGGTACCAAAATGTTTATTAGCCACGAGAGCAAGCTCGTGGGACTCAGTCGTGTAAATTTTGTTTTTTATTTTTGATATAATTAATGTCTTAAGTAAACCCATGTAGATGAATTTAAACGATTCACCATTACGAAAAAATGCATGTACCTATTTCAAATAGGTTTAATGGCTTTTAGCGCCAGCAGATTGACGTTATGTTCGACAATCTCACTTGAACACTACATATTTTTTTTTTAGATTTAACGTGTATAAAGCTAGCATATACACATTAGCATAATCAATAATTAAAACCATAACTAGAATTTTGTGCTCTTTTTGTGCTATTTATGTGTGGCAATTACAATTTTTGTGCTAGCATAGTTTTGTTTTATGTTTTGCTAGCTTTATATGGGTAGCATAACTTTGCATAAAAAAAAACTACGCTAACACAAAAATCAGGACTTCCGCACAAAATAGCACGAAAAGAGCACAAAATTTTAGTTTTTATTTCATCTGATTATGCTAAGCGGCTTAGAAGTTTTGCTAGCTTAATATTAAGGTAACATATATAGATTTACATAAAACAAAAACTATGCTTGCAAAAAAATCGAGACTTTCACACAAAATAGCACAAACAGAGCACACAATTCTAGAGGTTTGGCCTTAACAATAATCAAATTTAGTTATGACTTAAATATTGCAGTGAAATTAACCTGAACGTTATGGATCCTAAATTATTAACCATACATTATATTCTCAATTTTTTGAAATCAGTTGAATATATGGTTCATTATTTATAGTCCACGTAAATATTTAGGTAATACCATGCAGGGTTTATTATTTAGAGCCCATTCAATTATGATCCATTTTACTGAAATATTTAAGTCGTAACTAAATTTGATTATTGGTAGGGCCCGTTTAGATTTACATAATTATGTCGTTCTTTTTAGTGCAGTTTTTAAAAATACATTACATAGGTATACATACCTCCATAGAATATATTTTTACAAGCAATATTAAGCATATTTTTAGGGCATAGGTATAATCATCTTTTTTTTTTTGAGCATATAATTACTTGTTAAGGGCATATACATATGTAATTGATTTTTAAGGGCAGAATTATAAGCGCTTAAAACTATTTTTAGGGCATATTTTTGTTTGCCCTAATAGGTATGTGAGTTTTGATATATCAGATTAAAAAAAACGATTTTTTTGGTTGAATAGAAAAGTATGATGGGGTTAGTTAAAGAATATTAACAAGATTTATTTTTTGCCCCTAGAAACTTCAGAACTCATAATGGTGTCTGAAACAGCTTATTACGTTTTAATTAATTTGTAAAGATTAGTCATGTGTTTTGTTTATATAGAAAAATAAAGTCATTTTCAATGTCCCCATGGTTACTCTATGAGTGAAATCTGTAAATTTTTTTTTATTTTCTCTTTTCCATTTTTAATTTTCAATATCAAATATCAATAAAAATCAAAATCTCTGTATACCTAATCAACTCTCTTAAATTTTTTTTTTTTCTGTGACTTAGTTTATAAAAAATTTTAAGTACAGAAATTCTTATATAACATCGCTGGATTTAAGTAGTTTTATCGTCCAAACGCATAATTTAATATTGATCGAAACCATAAACTACGATCTCAATGTTAGTTAGTTTGAGAAGCTGTGGGGTAGAAAATTGAATGATGCAGGCTAATCACTCTGATGCAAAAAGGAAGCGAGAAAAATGATTAAAGAGACAATATAACTTTAGTAACTAAAATTAGAAACAACTAACTATACGATGCAATTTAATAGATCCATTGTTCTTAAATCAGATTGAAATCAAAAAAATACAATACAATGAAATCTATAAAACAAGAAAAAAAAAATAATACAAAATAATAAAACAATGTTTAATATAAATTTTCTTAAATAAAAAAAAAAAAAACATAGAAAACATCGCACGACAAAATTGAAATTTTTACAACTATTTAAGCAAAAACCCAATCAATATAAGAAGATTTTAACTCTTTTCCAGACGTTCCTCGGTAATTTGATAACAATTTGACAATTTTGCAAAAAAAACATAGAACACATAGAGCGACAAATTCAAAATTGTCACAACTAATTCACGACTAATTAACGGCAAATTATAGAGCAATAAGAAGTTTTTATACGTTTTTCAGATGCTGCTTCGCTAAATTGACACGAAGATAGCAAAGCAGCAAAAAAAGGAAACGTAGAAAACATTGCACGACAAAATTAAAATTAGCACAACTAATTCACAACTGCTGAACGGCTAATTATTAAGCAATAAACTATTCGCTAAATGACGTTTTTACATCGAACGACTTTTCACTTAGAGATATGATTGTATTTTTTATTTGAATCCTATGAATTTTTGATTATTCGTTTTTAGGTTGATTAGAACCATGAGAATGGTTTAGATTTTCTTTTAGGTGGATGCGGTTCGGTTAAGGATAGTACGAGACATAAAGATGACGATGACGATAACATGGAAGTTTAAACGCAAGTTTAGCTTTCGTATCATTTTAAGGGTTACTATTAACATTAAGGACATAACCAGGAAGTGTTATATGACACTGAGGGTGGGAATAACTCCTCTGAGGCCCATACCATCTAAGGTCTCACTTTAATTTTTCAGGCATTCAGGCATCGCGATTTTAGTATGATTTTTAAATCTCCAGATGAATCAACTGCCAACCAGATTGACTACATATTCCAGTGTCATGAATTTCTGAACATTACGAAGAGCCAATATTTATTTGAACCACTATACCTAGTTGTAGACAAGGTCTGGGTGCGACCCTTTAAGCAAAAGACTCCGTTTTGGATTCACACTCGTAGTCAAAAACCTATGGAGGACTCCGCGGACGGATCCAAATACGGATCCGCAAAACTGCGTTTGTCGGTTCAAATTAGTATGGAATTAGAATTACCACTGACCCACTTGCGCATGTATTGTGAGAGTGAGAGTTCACCATACTCAGCGAAAACCGAGACCAAAACGTATCCAAAATGAATCGCACAAGAAAGTACTTCCCCGATTAAGTTCTACCTTCGACCTACAATAAAGCTTTTTTCATTCAAAGTTTCTCCAATCGAGTTTACCTACAACAAACAAACAAAGCTTTTTTTCATTTCAAGACACTTTTATTCTCATCAATTAATATAAATACAATTTACAAACATACATAATTTATTGCACTACAAAAACACGAAATGAACGAAAAACATTAACATTAATTTATAAAGCGGCCATTTCTCAATTTTTTATAAGAAAATAGAAGAAAAGAGAAAAAAAAAGAAGTACGTCTTCGCTACTCCACTTGCAAAGATGAACTAAACATAAACAAAGGTGGGGGGGAAATGCCTGTAGAAACAAAGAATTTTTGTAGGTGTGCGTGAAACACATAGTTTAGCAAAGATCCAAGAAGGACCGAGAAAGTTGGGTCAGTGAATTTGCTTGAAGGGGAATATCCAAACAATGTCAAAAACAGGAAATAACTGTGAGGACGTTCGAGTCGCTGATAACCTACTGAGTGCCAGTTGTACAATCGTGGTTTAAATTTTGATCCGTGGTTCAGGAATTTTAACTCGCCGATTTCGGCGGGTTAACTGAGGTTCAACGATGGTTCAAGGTTCCAATATGCACTAAAAGCCAATTACATGCCTGAACCATCGTTGAACCACAGTTAATCCGCCGAAATTGGTGAGTTAAAATTCCTGAACCACGGATCAAATATTTGTACAACTGGCCCTGAGAAGTCATATGTCACCAGCATCAAGTATTGTGAACCGGTTGCAATATTGCCAAGAACCCATCTGAGATGATGCCTCTTGCATGCTGGGTTTCATACGACCACCACAAAGAAATCTCTGGTTTGACGTTCGGCAAGCTCATGATGCACAGAGATGCTTGTGAACTCTACGTGCAAAAGAGGACAGAGAAAGAACATGAGAAGCGCTCAGTCGAGGAAAGAGAAGAGTTTCGAAGCAGGGTATGTTCAATCGCCAGGCAGTCTCCTGGGTAGGTAGCTAGGTTGAAATGAAATTGCTTAAACAGCTGCCGGACTGTTAGGATGGCAGTACTACGATTTTGGTTAGGGTTTTACTTGAGCATCTTTCGTTACTGCCATCCTGCCTGATACTAGCGAAGCTGGGTTACCGATAAGATCTAGTAGAGATATTCAATGATTCGGAATAAATACCTGAACCAACCCCGCACTCAATATCTTTAAACCATCTTTAAATTTACCATCTATTTATAAAAATTTTTCCATTCACCCGGGCAGTCGATAATACAAATAAAATTAGAATAGAATAATTATACCCACTGACAGACAACATCTGCTTGACGCGGAGAGTATAGGCCACAATGAACTTTTGACTCACTTTGGTGGGCTACAAGTCTACAAATCAGATGTGGACTTTTAAATTACACTGGTGGGCTAAAAGTCCCTAATTAAGTGGGCCAATAATAAGATTATAAGTCCACAACTGCGCTTTGGTAAATTTTTTAAAATTAGTTTGTATAAATATTCAAAAATTTATTGTGAAAAATTCAAATTTCGTTCTTTTGTTTGTATGAATTTAATTAGCCAGTTCACGTTTCTAAGATCTCACTGGGCAAGCTCCGTCAGCTCCACTGAGCAGAAGGAGAAACCTGAACAAAATTTCTCCGCTAGAAGTCAAAATTAATTTCCATCTCTTTTTTATTAATTAATCAACTGCGACAAAAAATAATTGAGCAAGCGAATCCAAAAAATATCAGTCTCAGTTTTTTGACAGCAAAAGTGAGGAATCTCACTGAGGAATTACGTTCAGATTTCTGACATTGCTGAGATTTCTGAGATCTCAGTAAGCTTGAAAAACCTGAACTGGCTAATTTTTAAAATTTAAAAGATTTTTTTTTTCAATAACCAAACTAAAATATTTCAAAAGTTTTTTTCCAAAGGTTTTCTAAGTAAAATGCGAACAAGTTTAGAGCAGAAATAATTAACTATACAAATAATTTTCATTATTATTTCTGTTTTAGATATTCAGTTTCTAGTTTAATTAGAAGTACGCCCAGATATTTCGCACTGAAGGACAGTGAAAGAGTTTAACCGCTGAGTTGGCGCAGAGTGAATTAATTTCACTTTGAAAAGTGTAACAGATTGTCACTAAAAGAGGGAAATAAATTCCCCTGTGTAGAGGATTCCCATAAAATGACTTCCCGGCAGCGTTGCCGCCCTAAATAACGTGCCCTATTTTCTGAAGGAAAACGTGCCAATTTTCGTTCCACATGAAAAAACCACAAATTCTTCTATTTTCTTGAAAAACCTGTAATCAATTTTATTATGGGGTGGAACAAAACTTAATGATAATCATTTGCACGAATCATTTGTCAAAAAATTTGTGTTTTTGCCCACTTTTTACGAAATTTAGACCAATTTTCATTGAATTTTGTTGACATTTGCTTCATTTTAAGTTAAGTAATGGGAATAAAAAAAAACATGCCATATTGAACTTATCGTGTCAAAAAAGCACAATCGTGCCACTTCGGCAACGCTGCTTCCCGGTCCCAATAATTGATGGAAAACTTATATTTAGGGATATCCAATTATTATTTCATTTCTACGAGTATGTAATTAAAATGTATTTCTATCACGTCTTTTATACAAAAACTATTTTCGTTACACAAATTCAATGCACCATTTAATGTATCTTTCACTTCTGTAGGTATAAATCCATAATTGTGTTTCTTTCCAGTCAATTGAACTTTCTCTGCATCAGAGTTCCAAAATATGCAATTACAAAACCACATTGCTTATGGTTATATCTATATACAATATCTGTAACCCAACTTTTCAATTTAACTATTAAAGCAAACTGTTCACCGCCAAATAAAATAAAACCCCCTAAACCTTATACATATTCTGTAACCAAAAATACATACTGCAGCAGAAGGTACATATGTATACTTCTCGAGCTTCTTTCAGGCTGACCAGACCATTTTCCTTAAAAATTCCAACGGGTTATGCACTCACGTTTCAAGGAAGCTCTACGGTAAATTCATTTAGCACGGGAAATAGCAATCGATGGTTCTTTTCCCTACATCCGCAGCACATAGAGATACCATTACCACTGCTGCATCAAGTCTCGAATATCCTTAGCAGTCGGCAGTTGAATAGTTTTATGCAAATTGAATCTAAGCGAATTTCTACCTCTTTGAACATTTCATTTGAACTCGCAGAAGGTGCTGATAACTGATAACTTTCACCACCAAAACGGATGTTATCGAAAATCGAAAATATGGCGTACGGAGGAAGCACTAAGTTTACTTTTCATTTATTAATTCAACATGCAATTTGCTTTTGCTGTGTTATAGTTTTTGAGCTTTTTAATAAAGGCTTGAGCTGGTCAAATACAAGATAGTAAGATCCGCATGGAGGTAATTTATCGGAAAATTTAAATTATGGGATCACGCATTTTCCTTGAGTAAAAATGTGGGATGACACTATAAGCATTGTGAATGGGGGGGGTTTCCGTAAAAGTAAGGTATAGGGTCATTGAAGATGATGATGATGATGGTACAATCTTCAATACAAAAGGTTCAATCGCATCGGGTCCAAGGGTATTTTGTCCATTCTTATAGCGGACTGATGGGTATTAGAAATGATGATGCTAGGGATTTATCCATATTGTTTGCACATCATATTCATCGATTTAACCGATGGACGTCGTTTGAATATAGATTGAAAATTATTATTCAAGGATGCTGATGTGTATCCGTATCTATCGTTTAAATTACCTATACCTACCAATGATGCCTAGATACATATTTGTATTATTTTTCGCGTTGTTTTAGGTTTGATATTTTCGATCTGATTTGAATCAGCATTATTGTTGGTATAAGGGGGACTACAAGAGAAAAGGGAAAGAAATTTGGGATAATTTAAGGCAAAAAAGGTTTTTAGTTCAAGGAGGCAAAAAAACAATCAAAGTTAATGAAGGATGCAAACAAAACATTGCTAATGATAAGAGGATCCAAATTGGTTTCGGTTAAGTTTTTGGATGAAAATTTAAATTAATAATGAAAAATTGGGAAATGAAGTCAGGCCTATCTAAACAATATATGGCTATGTTTGCAACAGTTATTCTTTATTTTAATAATAATATATTTTGATAATGTTAGGTTGATTCTTTGAGAAACTTACTTTAGGTTGGTAATGATATTGGGGTGATATCAAATGTAAGATTTTGTCTCAAATGCAGATAAAATAATGATCAACTCTTAAACCAACAGCTTCAAAAATTTGAAGAACTAATTTCTTTTTTCATTTGAAATATTTTAAAACTATGTAGTGTGTCTTTTAGAAATGAGCGGTCGGCTCAGTTTTGCATTAATTCAGGTGTTCCTCAGGGCAGCCATTTGGGTCCAATATTGTTTATTTTATTTATAAATGACTTGGTCTCGATCATACAAATTTCCTCCGTCCATTTTTATGCTGATGACGTGAAACTGTACAAAAGAATAAAATCATTCACTGATTGTTTACTTTTGCAAGAAGATCTTGCTAGATTTAGGGAATGGTGAAATACAAATCGACTATTTCTAAATATTGACAAGTATAAAACTATGTCTTTTACACGGAAAAGAAACACACTTTCTTATAGTTACATGTTTAATTCGATTCCTTTATTCTAAGTTGACATTTAATGGTCACTTCAATCTCGCTATAAAAAAAGCGTTTTAAGATTCTCGCGTGACTTTCGAGATCCTTAAAACTTCTTTATGTATCTTTTGTAAGACCAATTCTAGAATACGGGTGTGTTGTATGGGCCTCTTACTATTCAGTGCATATATTGAGACTAGAGGCAGTGCAAAGAAGATTTCTGCGCTTCTGCCTTCCCTCCCTGGTCCCGTGAAGTTACACTACCTCCTTATTCTCAGAGGCTTAAGTTAATAGACCTTCCTCTACTCTCAAAACATAGACATTATCTTCAATTTTGCTTCATTTCTGGAATATTAAATGGTTCTATTACATTTCCATCAGTTCTTAGCAAAATAAACTTTAGTTTTAGTCGGGCAAGCATAAGAACACAACAGCCTTTGAGTACAATATTTAGTAGATCGAACTATGGTACAAACAGCCCTCTAAATCAATTAATTGTTATTTTTAATAAGTATTACTTTCTTATCGGTGACTTAATAGACGTGTTGGACTCATAGATACACCAGCCTCATTGCATAGGTGATGATTGACAGTTGATACCAAATAGAAATAAAATTTACGACTGGGTCGCACGAACTTGCTCTAGTAGTAAAAGTTTCTTCGAATTTTAAAGATTGAGTGTAATATAAAACATATAATTAATAATGTATTTATCCATTTAATAAATTTAAGAATGGAAATTTGAATATGGAAAAAAAGCATGAAAAAAGTTCTTTAAATCGATAAAACAAGTACTTAAAATGTTTTAATCTCAGAATGAGGTTTTCCATCTCAATTCTTGAAAAAAATTAAATTTACACAGAAATTTTTTTTTAAAATGGTTGGAGCGGTTTTCTTAAAAAATAATTTTTTATATGTATATAAAATTTCTTGAAATTTTTTAGAAAAACAATTGGTATGCCATTTTTAAAACTATAATAATATACAGCTATTAACATAATTTCAAAAAAAATTCTTTAACCCGCTTTCAAAAAAATGATTTTTCAAAAAAAAAAATTTTACTTTTTTTAAAAATCCAAAAAATATTTTTGGAAATATTTGTATACAGTATTATTTACACTTTTTTTTATTACTTACACTGGATAGGGCCTCCTAAGTAAAAATTTTGATCAAAATCGATTAAGCGGTTAACGAGAAAGTCGAAAAAAGCGGTTCTATGGTACCATTAATAACGGTTTTTGGTAAAAAAAATTTGTACCAAAATGTACACCATGTCACAACTAGTAGGTACACACAAAAATTTAAAAAAAATTCGTAAGGGCCGTTTTCAAGATGAATAACTTTTTTAAATGGTCCTATGGCAAGTACCGTTATTTTTTTAGCTATAAAAAAATCTCGATTTCCCTCTAGGGAATCACCCAAAAATCGTATGCTCCAAGTTTGAAGAAAATCGCTTCAGTGGTTTAGGCTGTAGGCCGAGGTACAGACAGACATACAGACATACAGACATACAGCCATACAGACATACAGACAAACCTACAGACATACACACACACAGACAGACGAAATTGCGGGACTCACTTTTTTCGTGTTCTCTATCATCTTAATGTCAAGTTTGATTGATATCTCGAGTTCGATTTTTTGCACGAATCCATAACTTGCCCTATAAATGTATGTAGTACCTACCTATATCGCAAGTTTAAAGTGAATCTCTCTGAAAGTAATACAAATAGGTAGGTACCTACATATATACCTACCTAATTAAGTTTTCAAAAAGAAAACATTTTTGGAGAAATACGACAATTTTATCCAGCTCTATAGATTGGAACATAAAACATTTCTTGCGGTCGAAAACCCCAATTTTAATCATTCATTAATTGTAGGTACCTACTTAAATCTTTTTAATTTCAAACATTTATGCAGCTTAAGATAAGCAAAGTTAAAATTTTGAAATCAAACATTGAAATAGAGTTCTTGACGACTTAACATAGGTATAGGTATATGACCTGCACAGCACATGCACAATTCCAACAATCTTAATCCACTTTTCATAAAGATTTGTTTTTGTTTTTATACCTACCTAATTATTTATAGATTTATATCCATTGATGGAACTTTGAACATTTAATTCAAGTGGCTCTTCAGATTCCTCTTTCATTTTTAATTCGTTTGATAACAAAATACATAGTACCTACATTGTTTAATTCTCCTCGTGCGTATTCTGTGATCAAAGGTCTAATAAAAATAAACGTACACAAATTGACAAGAAGTGGAATATTGAAAAAAATAAATACAAAAACAAGTTTACTTACGCGCCACTGATTGTATCAAATGAGCTTTCAGTAATCAATTTACCACCACAAAACACGATACAAGTAGAAAAAAAAAAATCTACAAAAAAGCTCACAAAAAGCACATCACTTAATCTTATCAACAAAAACCACATGAAAACAAAGTCGCAAGGTCAAAGTCGCCTCTTATAGTTTGCTTAATGCCCAGGAAGCGAGGGGCAATCGGAAGGGTAGGAAAAACAACAAAATACGCACATCGCTTCCTCAACAGATACAACATTACAAGTGTCATCTCAATTTCATCAATTGCTGGGGTAATGGCTTTGGCTTCCCTCCCTATCCCTATTCCATATTCTTATTAGTATTAACAAGAAGCCATTGAAGGGCCAAACGTGTTTTCGATTCTTTTGGTTTCCGATACTAATTAATTGGAATAAAATCAATTAACAGAAAAATATAAACATTTATTTTTTTGTATGCACTAAGGGATGTATAAAGTTACAATATTTGCACTTGTAAGTATGAGTATGATAATGTATGAAGCTGTGCGAACATGTTTGTGTTTGACGACATTATAGCTGCCCTGGAAGCACATTATAGGTATATTTCGTTTGATCCTGGTCGTTGTTATTGTCTTTCAGCAACCACTCCTTCGGTCTTTTTGAGCAAAAATTTCTGAATTTCTGGCCAAATTTCTGCCGTTGTTCGTCCAGCAAACTTTGACACCAGATTGTGTTTCTCATAGAACTCTAGAACTGGCTTCATTGCCTCATGATAGACCTCCAATCGCTTGCGTACTATTTCTGGTTTATCGTCTTCACGTTGCACCAAATCCTCTCCAGTTATGTCATCTTTGAATGGTACCTTCGGATTGCTGAAGCCCTCATTATAAACTCGGCCTGATGGAAGATGTATCCAACGACCTTTGACTCGTTCGATTATCACGTCTGTTGGCACTTCCAAATTGAGGACTGCATCAACAGGGTCGGTAGTTTGAAGACGTTCTGCCTGGGAGACTGTGCGTGGGAAACCATCCAGCAACCATGACCTGTTGCCAGCTTCGATTATTCGCCCAGACACGCACTTGATAATAAGTTCATCTGGAACAAGTTTGCCTTCATCCATGTATACTTTGGCTTTCTTGCCCAGCGCCGTACCATTTACAATATTCAACCGAAGGATATCCCCCGGTGAGATATGTATGAAGCCAAACTTTTCGACGATACGTTTCGAGATAGTTCCTTTTCCAGATGCAGGCGCACCAAGAATTACCGCCCGGAAGATTTTCGATGACATTTTATTTCCTTGTAATAATTTGTCTCGTGTGATGTCTGGTTTTATTTATGTTTTTTCAAAGTTTCTTTTTATCGATGAAACATGAAACAAAATATACAAAAAAAAAAACGAAAAACACAAAACCGACCCACTTGGGTGGAGGTGCTTACACAACTTAGCAGCTGGTATTTGCTATTTGTTACAGCTTGTCAGGCAGTGTGTGTGGGATGGATGAAGAATCGCGATGAGCAAAAGATACTCGCAAACCGAGTACTTTCGTTGCCAAAGTTTATTTGCAAACTAAAAGCTGAAGTGAAGTGATACTGAACTTGGAGAGCAACAATGAGTCAATGCGATGGCTATATGAAAAAGCAAAATAAATTCTGGTTTGTTTCCAGGGCTGTATTTGTTTTTTTTTTTTTTGCAATAATAATTATTGCGCTGGTCAGTGAAAAAGTTACAAAGATTTATAATATGTGAAAATAACCATTTTATGTATTGTTTTTTACTTGGGATGTATGTAGGGCAAGTTTTGGATTCGTAAAAAGAATCGAACTCGAGATTTCAATCAAATTTGACATTACGACTATAGAGAACACGAAAAAAGTGGGTCCCGCAATTCCGTCTGTTCCTAGGCCTACATCATAAGATTTTTGGTTGCTTTCCTGGATAGAAGATCGAGATTTTTTTTAGATCAAAATAAAACGGTACTTGCCATGCAACCGTTTTGAAAAAGGTTATTAATCTCAAAAAACGGCGATAACGATTTTGATTAAAATTGTTGTGTGTACCATACCAGTGCTGATTTGTTCTGCATTTTGGTGAAAAAAAAATTATACCAAAAAACGGTATCTGCCATATAACCGTTTTCTTGATTTTCGGCTTTCTCGTTATCCACTCAACTTACTCTGGAAGTCCTATAATTTTTGAATAATAATTCATACAAATATTTTCAAAAAAAAACATTTTTTGATTTAAAAAAAGATCAAAATTTGCTTTTGAAAAATCGTTTTTTTTTTAATCGGGTAGATGAATGTTTTTGAAATTACGGATGTAGCTGTATATTATTTAATTCTTAAAAATGGCATACCATATTTATTTTCTAAAAAATTTCGAGTATAGTTTTATATATAAAAAACATTTTCTAAAAAAACCGCTTCAAATATTTTTGAAATTTTTTCTGTATAAATTTATAATTTTTTCAAGAATTAATATGGCTTTCTTGATTCTGAGATTAAAATAAGTACTTAGTTTATCAATTAAAAGAACGTGTTCAGAGTTCAGTTCAAAGTTGGCTTTTATGCAATTGCAACAATATTCAATTTAAAAAAAATCGATTTCATTTATTTGATAAAAAAATCAATTATTAAAATTAAATTGCATGTAATTAAAATAAAAGTAATAGTCTACAAGTTAAGTAACAATACATCATGAAATATTCTTATGCATATTATGCTTTATTTATTTTTAAATATAATTGATATTTTTTGTAATGAACTATAAATTATGTAAGCAATCACTCAAAAAGTAATTCAATGAGCCATCACATCACACACGTTGACACGAGAGCAATTCAAGCTGTTGAAATTGAAGCTTGTGGGCGAGGGAGTTTAAGAGTGTGGAAGAAAAAGGGCAAAATGTTCTTCCTTTGTTGTGAGAGGAATAACAAAGTCCAGCTTATAATACAAACACAAGTTGTTTATTCCTAGACAAACAAAAATGTGTTGTTATGCGGAATTTAACTGTTATTTTTCTAAAACTGAACAATTTTTTGATATTCTGAGCGTCAAATTGAAAAAAAAAACACTTCTATATACAGTAATCCCTCGATAACATGAACTAATTAAAACAACGTGTTTTCGGAATTTAGAGGAATTCACATTACCTACCTACCTAAGAAATTCACATTTAAAGCCTAGTACGCTGCTGATACGAAACGAAATTTTCGTTGGTCTCCAACATGACAACGAAATGCTTACGAAAACCACAACGAAAAATTACCCCTTAAAAGTGTCACCATTTGCAACAACCAAAAATAAGCACAACCGGATAAAAATCACAGAAAGCCATGTAGTGATAAAAGAAACAACAAATATAAACACGAATAGAGACCAAATGTCACTTTTCCGCACACAATTAATAGTACAGGTACAGGCAATTAATTCTGTGCGAAAAAAGAGGGGAGAGATCTCCAAATAATCTGGTACAATTATCGATTTCGCTCATCGAACAGCGTACCGCAGAAAGAAAAGCAGAACGAAATTTTTTGTTTGTGATTTCGTTGTGTCATTTTTGTATGGAATTTTTCGTTTCGCATCAGCAGCATACTAGGCTTAAGGGTCCGAAAATTTCGAAAGTTCACATTATAAAGTGTACAGTTTTGGCGGTTCACGTTTTAGAGAAATTCACATTTTATCGGTAATTTACATTATCGAGGAACTACTGTATTTAAAGGCGCTTCATATTATATCTACACAAAATTTTTCGCCACCTTTTTTTACTTCGTGTGCGATTGAAGCAAAAGTTTCCTAGGGGCTAGTCTGGTTCAAAATTGACCCAGTATGGGATGGCCCAACTACATTAAATTCAATTATTTTTTTCAATTACCTACCTACATGTTGTTATTAAATGAAATTTTTGAATTATACCTAATTATGTTCTTGTAATCAATTACTGGATTTAATCTTTATTTCCCAACTATGCTATGGAAACAGGAAGACAGAATTGCGGGGTCATAGTAATGTCAAGTTTGATCAACATCTCGAGTTCGATTTTTCTTAAAAATCGTATATCCAACACAAAGTAAGTTTCCTTGCAGTTTCTTTAGCTGTGATTAAATATTAGCTTTAAATGCGGCCCTGCCTTTAAGTACGTGTGTATCTATGTACACTGCACATTGTACAACATACGTCACAATCAACTGACTATGACGTCTGAAAGTAACACAATTGGATTCGGGTAATTGAAAAGCATGACGGGTGGTGCCACTGCATATTTCTGTTGATAGAGGGCTTGGACATATGCATTTCCTTGTTGTTATGGTCGGGCACGATATGGCTCTTTGGTTTAAAAAAAAAAATGATAAAAGTACCCTTTAATGCAAATACATTTACATTTCTGTATGCATGTGTGTTTGGGTAAAGTGTAAAGTCTATCTGATTGTGAGAGTTAAAGTCTTAACATCATATTTTATTTTGAAAAGAGCTTTTTTACCAAGAAGTGTGGAAATTGGAGAGTAAAGATATGTTTTTGTTTGCTATTTTTAAGTGATGCAACCCTCGCAATGAACTTTTTGAATTCAGATTGTGAATGTACGTACAATCTGTATTTTCTTCTGCAATAGCTGCATATAGAAAATTATGTGTACATAATGTTTATGTAGTATACTGTATACAGTTAGTGCATAGTGTATGCTTAAATAAACAAACATTTTACTTATGACGTTTTTCATGATCGTAGAGAAAGAAATGAGATGGTATGGACTGAAATGAAATAAGAAAAAACATTTTTTTTTTTAAATTCAAGAATTGTAGTTTTCATTATGTCTTTTTTTTCATATTTAAATATGCTTATACTTGCACCTACCAGTGGCGTGGCTTGGATAATTTCAAATGGTGAGTCGAAAAAAATTAGTCTCTATAGCAAAAATAATCACTATTGTGTTTTTTTATTATTATTCTAAAATATCATTTACAGATACTGTAGGTACTAAGAAGTATAAACGAAATCAGTCTAGCCATTAACGAGATATACGGAAATATACCAAAAAAAGTCGATTTCCTTAAAAAACTTTAAACCTGAAACGCTATTTGTTTGCATTCACATTAAATATTACAATAGCGTAGGTATACGAGGCAGGTACGAGCAAATTTAAGAATTTCATTTTATGGTATAGTTACTCACTCTGGCTTAGTTAAATAAAATGCATGACTGGGTCGCACGAACTTGCTCTTGTAGTAAAAGTTTTTTTCGAATTTTAAAGATTCAGCGTAATATAAAACACAGAATTAATAATTATATATGTATTTATCCATTTAATAAATTAAAGAATGGAAATTTGAATATGGATAAAAGCATGAAACACGTTCGTTAAATTGATAAAATAAGTACTTTAAATGTTTTAATCTCAGAATGAAGAACACCATCTCAATTCTTGAAAAAAATGTGAATTTATGCAGAAAACTTTTTAAAAATCGTTGGAGCGGTTTGCTTTAAAAATAATTTTTTATATACCTATAAAATTTCTTGAAATTTTGGTATGCTATTTTTAAGAATATAATAATTCCAAAAAAATTCAACTACCAAAAAAAACCGGTTCTATGGCAGGTACTGTTAATAACGGTTTTTGGTAATTTTTTTTTTCATCAAAATGGAGGCCATACTAGTACACACAAAAAATCCTATGGCAAGTATAAAATAGTACCAGTGTAAATACGCCGATGGTACCATTTTGTTTCTAAAAACGTCGTCAAGAACTCAAAATTGCTATCGATATTTTGAAATTTTGTAATGTGTTAGCTAAAAAATCTTTGTTAATTTTAAAGGGGTGACGGTAAATTTAGGCAGATAAAGTATAATCAAAATGTAAGTACGTGGCTTAATAGATATACAAGTGTCATGATATCTAATACAATAATGTGGTATTTTTTTTGTCACCTCTCTAAAATTACCAAAGGTTTTTCCTTTAACACATTAAAAAATTTCAAAATATCGATAGTTGAAAGTTTGGAAATTTTGAGTTTTTGACAACATTTTTGAAAACAATATAGTACCATCGTACTCGTAATTTATGTGTCCTTGTACTGATACTGTTTTTAATGAAAATAAATATGCACGTACAATTGAAAAAAAATTAAAAACCGCCGAAAATTGAAAAAAAAAATGTATATTATTCAAAAATTTCCTCAGCAATAAATTGAGGTTAAATCGAAAATCTGGCAAATATGGGTCAATTTATTTCTAATCTTCTTTTTAAAAATATAAAATCTATTTCTAGAAAACATAACTCTGATTTATAGTAATTTTTTTCCCCAAAGTCTATTTTTCACATTTTTTCTTTCAAACTTTTATATCTCGAGTTGTAGATATTCCACATTTTTTGCATATGTACATGACTTTTTTATATTAAAAGAATATATCAATTAGAGAAACAACTAACTCTCTATCATTTTTCGTTTAGAAAATAGATTCTAGACTTTTTTTTATTTACCCCAATTTAACCTATTGAAATTACGATTTTTAAAAATCCACGTATTTAGAATTTTTTTTTTTGCAAAATGACCTTTAAAATTTGCTTTTATATGATATTTTGCTTATGTCCGTAAGACATACCATCTGAGCTGTGTCAGATAATTGCACAAACCCAAAAAATGACCTTTAAAGCGTGGCAACCCTATGCCTTGACCACTTTATGCAAAGCAACCCTTGCGCAAAATGTTTGTAATATGTGCTTCCATTTTGTTTATAAATTAAGATCTTTTAGTAAACAGCTTTTTAAAACTTAATTTTCAAACTTAAATTTTTGAAAAAATAAAATTTTTAATTGTGTTCAAACTGATTTTGTTCAAAATTTTACGTTATAGTAGTATTTTTATTTTTAATATTCGATCAATACTCCCATCAATTGTTAGTCAAACATTGAAAACCAGATGTCAAAACGTAGTCTAGTTTTTAAGAAAATTGAAAATAACAAAAGTAAGTTATCCTTAAATTTGACTTCCATCCGTTATTTTGCTGTTCAAAAGATCCTATTTCTACAAAATATGTAGTAAAGTAGATTTCGTTATTTTCAATTTTCTCAAAAACTAAAAGACATTTTAGCATCCGGTTTTCTGTTTTTTATTTAAAACTAGCCGATAAAACCCGGCGTTGCCCGGGTCTTCTTTAGTAAAACCTTATGACAACCAAATATCGACCAAAAAGATGATTTAAAATCAGCACTCGAAAAATGTTCAGCTTAAAGAGCCCTACACACCATCCATGTTACTTGTCAGGTAACATTGACGTTTTTTTTGTCAGGTAACGTTGACAATTATTTTCCTAAAATTATGCGTGTGGGTTGTGTGGGCTTGCATTTGAATAAAAATGTAATGAACCTAATTATGTACCTACCTACCTGCCTGCCTATAGTGTAATTTTAAGACAACTTTGAAAATCAGACTATTTGTATGTTATGTTATACCTACCTCCCATTACCCCCTAAGGAGCGAACGACCGTGAATTTTGTTAGTAACCACTTGATAAAGAAATTAATAATTTATCAATGAAATGTTAAATTTTTTCTTCTTCTCTACCATATACCTACCATATTCAAAGCATTTTTTCCCAGCAAGGGTTATTGCCGTCTATAAAGAATAATTCCGTGCCAAAAAACCGGAATACATTTCTTACCACCCCACGCATCACTTATCAACATCAAAAAAATTTTACCACTAAATAAAGTAGGTACCTACCTATTAAAATAAAAATACATATGTAGGTAGGTATTACCTAAAAAAAAAATTTTTGAGCCGATTCTGGAAACCAGATCCCTCCTTGCGCACGTTCTTGTCTTCTTGTGTTTCCATATTACATTTAATCTTCATTTAAAATCTCGAACCTTGAAAATCCGATCATTAGAACTCAAGGTGTAAATTTTGCTGATTTGAACGTAATAAGCACCCCCACATCACCTTAGCTTACCTATGCCTTTGACTGTGTAGTTACTCAACAAAAAGAATTAGAAAAACAAATGTATTAGTGATTCAAGTGCCCCCTTACACCTTATTGTGCACGCTCTTGCAACTAAATAAGTTCGTTTCCATTCACCGTCACCAACCACCAACCGCCAAACCAACAAAAATTTCAGTCTTACCTTAAAATCCAACAATTAGAACTCACGTTGTAAATTTAGTCGATTTTCATGTAATAAACATCCCCCTATCCTATTTACGTGCGCCCTTGATTGTGTAATTATTCAGAAATTGAATTATTTTTTTTTTTATTTTTTGACGATGAAGAATAATTCGCTGCCACAAAAAACCTGCATACATATTTTTACCACCCCACCATCACATCACTTATCCTCATGAAAAAATTTGTACCTAACCTAAATAAAGTATATTAAAAAACCAACCACCCACCGCCAAACCAACCAATTTCAGTCTTACCTTAAAATCCAACAATTAGAACTCAAGTTGTGAATTAACTAAGCCGATTTACATGTAATATAAGCACCCCCCATCCTATTTACGTGCGCCCTTGATTGTTTAATTTACTCAGAAAAAAAATTAAAAATAATTTTTATTAGGGGTGCATTAAATGCCCATTACCCCTCCTTGTGCACGCCCCTTGCCTATAAGTTCGTTTCCATTTACCATATCCAGCAAACACCCACCACCAAAAACCAAACAATTTCAGTAGCAAACATTTTTTGCTGCAAATATTATACCTACCTCTCACATACCACTATTTCTTACTAAAGAGAAAATCCCCTACCGTTGATGTTTTTTTTTTTTTTTTATTTGAACTTTTCCCTATTACACAAAAACATCAACACAATTCGTCGCCGGTGAAAACAAAACTCACTTCTCGCTCCCACCTACCAAGGCACATTTACTGCACATGGCTTGAATCGTTTTTTTTTTTTTTCGATGAAGATTTTTTACTACCCACCACTTAGTTTTCACCAAAAATGTTCCCTAAAAATAAAAAAAGAAAAAACAAAAATACTACCCTACCTAAAAAAAAAAAACAACTCTTTTTTGAGCCGATTCCAGGAATCAGCCCACCAAGACCAAAAATATGGAATTTGACGATTTATCGTCAAATCCACATGCCACAAAAGGCAATTTTCCATGGCAAAACAACTCCTCCTTATAAATAATTGAGCTTGAAGTAAATGTGAGTTGAAAATCTATAAAGCAGAATTTTTCAAGGAAAATACCTACATGCTTGATTTTAGAAAATTTCCATACGTTTTTTTTTGTGGTAAGTTTTTAATTTGTTTATTATTCGGTATTTAACAAAAATTTTCTTTTCTGCTGTATCCTATAGCATACCAGATAAGTGAAATTTGTATTATATCTATTTTTTAAAAGAGTTTTTTTGTTTGTTTGTGAGTTTAGTGCATACATTCAGCACTACTGACAACCAAAAAAAGTTACTCTTTTATATAATAGTATAGATAATAAGAGCATTGAATTTTGAAAACAAAAATTATACTTAATTACATAAAATTTTGAAAACAATTAGTTAAAAACTTTTTTTTTGAGATTTTTGGCTTTCCAAAAAGGTATAGCATGGCATTTTAAATTGTACCGTTGTTTTTAAATATTTTTTTTCTGTTTTAAGTCAATTTTTTTTAGAAAATTGCCCCTCCTGTTTAAACGGGGGGAAAGAGACTTACCCCTCCCATACGATTTTTTTCTTGTTTTAACCCAACCTACCTACTCGCTCCAGCAGTTTGGTGCATCTCGTCTGATCTTGTTGACGTTGGGTTGGACTGTCATACCAGCCGATTTCACCTAAAAACAGAAATGGTACTTCAGGGCTACGGCCTCTTGCGACGAAATAATAAATCTCACAAGTCTATAGCTTGTCATGAAAAAGTGCTTGTTTTCTTAGGCGTCCGGATTCGGCAGAAAATTGAACATCCCCTCCAAACCTGGCTTAAAGTACGCACATAGGAATGGTTGAGAGTTGTAAGTCTAAAGGCCCGGATTCTTTACGATTTCGATTGCCACCAAATTAATACTTTTGTCAATAGTTTTTATTTTTGTGAAAATAATACCTTATGTGGCTCACTTACCAAATGTTTTATAAATATCGACTTCACAATGTCGATTTATATAATCTCGACAAACAAATAATCGACTGGTTAAAATAAAATATCGAACAAAAATTATTATCGATTTTTTAAAAGTTCGATTTTTAAAAATTCGATTTTCAAAATGTTTACAATAATCGACATTTTTAAAGAATCGAGGTTTTAACAGTCGACATTTTAAAATTCGGCATTTTATCAGCTCTGATCAAAATAGCGTTTGTAAACAAAATCATGACTTGATTAAAATATCGACTGTTGAAATTTTGATTTCTTAATTTTCACTTAACTTAATTCAAATATATATGCCGATTATATGGAATTCGCATTACCTGATCTGATCATTGTGTAGTGCTCTCTTTTATCTTCAACTATTTATCTTTGAAAGAAAGGAGAAATTTGTACTGCAAATCACTGCGGGTCAAGTAGGTTCCGAGATTCATAATGGACATGAATTGAATACATATATACATATTTATATATTTTGACCAAGGACTATGTTCGATTTTCGATATAAGTTGTAAAATGATAAATTTAAACTAAAATCAGTTTAATTTTAAAATTTAACTGGCAAATTATAGAGTTTCGGAATTCGTTGTTTAACAGTGACACGTTCATCGAATCGTTTCTTTTTAATTTGCACAAACAGTATTGTCTCGCTAATCCAAACCACCTTTAATCCGAATATCGTTCTAATCCGAACCTTGATTTTGTTTTCATTATGTTCTTTACAATCCGACCTACCCCGATTTCTGTACGCTGTAATCCGAATTCCAACTTAAAAAAATACTGTACTGCTTTGTCTTATGACCTTTTTGTTATAATTTGAATCTATTTAAAAACAAATGCCTTAAAAAGATGAAATAAAAAAAAATAAAAAAACATCGCCCCTAGAGTTTGGACAATCTGATTTTTACATGTACTTTTTTTTACCTACCATTCGTTAATCCGAAGTTATCTATACTTCTATACTATTATATAAAAGAGTAACTTTTTTTGGTTGTCAGTCTGGCTGAATGTATGCACTAAACTCACAAACAAACAAAAAAACTCTTTTAAAAAATAGATATAATACAAATTTCACTTATCTGGTATGCTATAGGATACAGCAGAAAAGAAAATTTTTGTTAAATACCGAATAATAAACAAATTAAAAACTTACCACAAAAAAAATCGTATGGAAATTTTCTAAAATCAAGCATGTAGGTATTTTCCTTGCAAAATACTGCTTTATAGATTTTCAACTCACATTTACTTCAAGCTCAATTATTTATAAGGAGGAGTTGTTTTGCCATGGAAAATTGCCTTTTGTGGCATGTGGATTTGACGATAAATCGTCAAATTCCATATTTTTGGTGGGCTGATTCCTGGAATCGGCTCAAAAAAAGAGTTTTTTTTTTTTTAGGTAGTGTAGTATTTTTGTTTTTTTTCTTTTTTTATTTTTAGGGAACATTTTTGGTGAAAATTAAGTGGTGGGTAGTAAAAAATCTTCATCGAAAAAAAAAAAACGATTCAAGCCATGTGCAGTATAATGTGCCTTGGTAGGTGGGAGCGAGAAGTGAGTTTTGTTTTCACCGGCGACGAATTGTGTTGATGTTTTTGTGTAATAGGGAAAAGTTCAAATAAAAAAAAAAAAAAAAACATCAACGGTAGGGATTTTCTCTTTAGTAAGAAATAGTGGTATGTGAGAGGTAGGTATAATATTTGCAGCAAAAATAAATGTTTACTACTGAAATTGTTTGGTTTGGTGGTGAGTGTTTGCTGGATATGGTAAATGGAAACGAACTATAGGCAAGGGCGTGCACAAGGAGGGGTAATGGGCATTTAATGCACCCCTAATAAAAATTATTTTTAATTTTTTTTCTGAGTAAATTAAACGATCTCAAGAGCGCACGTAAATAGGATGGGGGATGCTTATATTACATGTAAATCGGCTTAGTTAATTCACAACTTGAGTTCAATTTTTGGATTTTAAGGTAAGACTGAAATTGGTTGGTTTGGCGGTGGGTGGTTGGTTTTTTAATACTTTATTTAGGTTAGGTACAAATTTTTTCATGAGAATAAGTGATGGTGGGGTGGTAAAAATATGTATGCAGGTTTTTTGGCAGTGAATTATTCTTCATCGTCAAGAAATAAAAAAAAAAACAAATCAAACCATGTGCAATGTGCCTTGGTAGGTGGGAGCGAGATAGTGAGTAGAGTTGACTGTTTTCGCGTTTCGCCGTCGACGAATCGTGGTGATATTTTTGTGTATAGGAAGGTATGGTAAAACAAAACAAAACATAAACAGTCGGTAGGTATTCTCTATAGTGTAGTAAGAAATGATTGGAGTAGGTATAGGTATGAGTAGGTAGGTATAATAGGTATTTGCAGCAGAAAAAAAATGTTGGTTTATTAGCGGTGGGTGGTTGGTGATGGTGAATAGAATCGAACTTATTTAGAGGCAAAGGCGTGAACAAGGAGGGGTAAGGGGGCATTTGCACCCCTTATACAAATTATTTTCATTTTTTTTTCTGAGTAATTACACAATCAAGGACGCACGTAAATAGGATAGGGGGATGCTTATTACATGAAAATCGACTAAATTTACAACGTGAGTTCTAATTGTTGGATTTTAAGGTAAGACAGAAATTAGTTGGTTTGGCGGTGGGTATTGGTGAAGTTAAATGGAAACGAACCTATTTAGAGGCCAATGTGTGCGCAAGGAGGGGTAAGGGGACACTTGAATCACTAATACATTTGTTTTTCTAATTCATTTTGTTGAGTAACTACACAGTCAAGGGCGTAGGTAAGCAAAGGTGATGTGGGGGTGCTTATTACATTCAAATCAGCAAAATTTACACCTTGAGTTCTAATCATCGGATTTTCAAGGTTCGAGATTTTAAACGAAGATTAAATGTAATGTGGGAACACAAGAAGACAAAAACGTGCGCAAGGAGGGATCTGGTTTCCAGAATCGGCTCAAAATTTTTTTTTTTTAGGTAATACCTACCTACCTAAATATGTATTTTTATTTTAATAGGTAGGTACCTACTTTATTTAGGTAGTACAAGTGGTAAAATTTTTTTGATGTTGATAAGTGGTTGGTGGGGTGGTAAAAAATGTATTCCGGTTTTTTGGCACGGAATTATTCTTCATAGACGGCAATAACCCTTGCTGGGAAAAAATGCTTCGTTTTAAGAATATGATAGGTATATGGTAGAGAAGAAGAAAAAATTTATCTTTTCATTGATAAATTATTAATTTCTTTGTCAAGTGGTTACTAACAAAATTCACGGTCGTTCGTTCCTTAGAGGGTAATGGGAGGTAGGTATAACATAACATACAAATAGTCTGATTTTCAAAGTTGTCTTAAAATTACACTATAGGCAGGCAGGTAGGTTCATAATTAGGTGCATTACATTTTTATTCAAATGCAAGCCCACACAACCCACACACATAATTTTAGGAAAATAATTGTCAATGTTCATTGATACGTGTGGAGGCTTATTTTCAATGTTACCTGACAAAAAAAACGTCAATGCTACCTGACAAGTAACATGGATGGTGTGTAGCGCTCTTTAAGCTGAACATTTTTCGAGTGCTGATTTTAAATCATCTTTTTGGTCGATATTTGGTTGTCATAAGGTTTTACTAAAGAAGACCCGGGCAACGCCGGGTTTTATCGGCTAGTAAGCGTATAAACTTTTTTGTATTTCTTATTAAGTTTGATGGTTAAAAACGCTTAATAAAATAAAAATAAAAAAAAATAAGGAACATGGCCCCTAGAGTTGGGAATGCTCTACCTAGGGTAAATTTTATTTTGATTATAAAACAACTAGTTTTTTAAAGACTAACTAAAAAAAATATCACGAGGTACAATTTGAAAAAAGTAAAGGACATCGTCCCTGGAAAAAATTGTCCCCAACATTTTGGTGTTTCAATTTTTTCGATATCTTTAATACTTATCGATATATCTTACTTTAAAGGAAAACAAAAATTAAAATGCAGCGATTTTCAGCTTCATGAATAATTTGATAATCCGAATACCCCCTTTCAATAATCAATTCAATACAATACTGTAATAAACTTTACATACTTTAATTAAATTTTTTGATTTATTTGATTTTTTGCAAATAAAATTAAATACAATTTTAGATACAAATTACATCATTAATTCTTTTTTATTTCAAAATGTATAATAATGTAAGTATATAAAATGCCAATAAAGCAAAAGTTCGCCAAACCATTTGAATAATTAGAAAAAAAAAAAAACGGATGTTCCATTTGATTTTAGAGTTAATAAAAATTTATTAAATAAATTTACTCACGTGTATATTTTCATGAATTTTGTAAAATTAAATATTGCCCTACTTGTTCTTTGTGTTTGTGATCCCAGCATCGAAATGAAATTGTTTACTCACCTGGAAGAAAAAAAGTAAAATGATAATATTATTTTTTGGCAACAAAAAATATACATATGTATGCACATGTACATTGTACAATACATTCATGCAAAGGTGTATATAAAAATAATTTAAAAACATAAATCGATATCCATTAATCTTATATTTTTAATGAAAAGAAGCTTATAGAAATGTATAGAAAATATATTTTGCTAATTAAATGCAAGGTGATTTAAATAAAAAATTATCAATTTTTAATTGCAAGTGCATTATGATGACTCCAGCAATTAAAAATAGTTGTTAATTGATATTTTCCCATGTATTGATGCGCTGCGCGTTACAATATACATCTACTAATAGCCATCTTTACGCGCTTTAAAACTGCAACATCAGAAGTGTGGTGGATGGTAATGTCTAGAATTCTTCATACTTTAGCTAAATTGTTTCAAAATTTGAACCAAATGCGCAAAAACAAAAAATATACCTACATATGCACGAATGGATCGAATGAACTTGTCGTGGTAGTTAAAAATTATAATTTTGTCATATCTTTAACGAAATTTTTTTCAAAAATTCGAAAGCACAAAAATATAACTTTTATGTTCGATCTTTGTTTGTGTTTAAAAAAAAATAAAATATTTTACAACGTTTTTTAATTGCAGTATTGTTTAAAGTACTCAGAAGCACAATATTATAACAAAATCTGTCAACCCATTCGGAAAAAGTTTATTCGAAAAATTTGACAGAAGACAGTTAAAAATTCAAGCCATAGTCGTAAAAATTTTGCTCCATCAACAACTGAAAAATTTTGCTGAGGAATTATGTTCACATGCAAATAAGATTGCTGAGGGATCAGAGATATCATGCCTAGTTAGTATGAATGATCCGGACCATTGATTCAGTGCGAAGAAAGAATGGACAATGTAGGCTCCTAAATTTAGCTCACCGATCAGCATATTGCTGAACGATAAGCAGAACAAAATTTTTCGACAAATTTTTATTCTTGAAATAAAATGTCTCTAATTTTCAAGAATCCCGAAAAAACATAAATTCACGTTTATTTGCCTGTACTGAGAAGATAAATAAATAATGCGTTATTATTGAATTTGTGAACAATAACAACAACAACTGAAAGGCTCTATCACCAATTATTTACGAATTAATTTTTTTTGTTTTTTAGGTATTTTTAATTCGTTTTATTTTTGTTTGGCTGGAGCTATTTCAAGGGGTGCCGCCAAGCCCTATCATCAGTCTCCTTTTAGTGGTGCTGAGCTTTAATCCAATTTTATTATGAAAAACTTTCCACTGACGTCGCAGGTCGAAGTGCTAAAACGTCACAGGTCGAGGTGCTAAAAATGCTGATGTTCCAAATGCATTTGGAGCATCAGCATTTTTATGAGCACTTTTAAGTATGCTGTCTTGTTCTGCCTCCATTTTTCTCCATACCTTATTACAATTCGGAGTACGTATCAAAGGGGGAGAGGTTGGAAGTAAATAAAACGAATTAAAATGCCCCTAAGACGGCAAGCCACCTCACTCAAATCTCAGTGGATCGATTGTGCTTCCCAGGATAAGGTAGTGTAGAAATAACGGCGATTAGGGAGAAGATAAGGATGAGGAAGTGTGATACGGAGGGGTGAAGAAGAGAGGTGAAAGAGGTGGTAAACTGTGGTGATTTCAAGGGTACGCTGAGACGAGTAAGGCGGCAGCGGGTGGACAGTAACGAAAAAAAAAATATCTCGTATGCTGAATCTTCACCTTACAGCAGCATAGACTAGCATGGTCCGTAAGGGGTCAAGTTCCCGCGTCCCACGTGTGATACGGGGGGGTGAAGAAGAGAGGTGAAAGAGGTGGTAAACTGTGGTGATTTCAAGGTTACGCTGAGACGAGTAGGGCGGCAGCGGGTGGACAGTAACGAAAAAAAAAATATCTCGTATGCTGAATCTTCACCTTACAGCAGCATAGACTAGCATGGTCCGGAAGGGGTCAAGTTCCCGCGTCCCACCGACGAGCAGGAACCGATCAAGCATGCTAGCATGACCCCGGGGTTAACAAACGGTCCATAACAAAATAGCAGAGCTTAGGGGTTATGTACGGGGGCTTCTTTGAACCATTTTGAATTCTGGACGAATTTCTGAATGGTTCTTAGTGGCAAACACGAGATGTCACCCAATTCGCCTTCAGCTGTCGTAGTAAATTGTGCACTAGGTTATTAAACGTGTTTATAGGTGCATGTTTCAATACTTCAGCTGAGGGTCTTTCACCCACATACAGCCAGTGCCCTATTTCCCCAAACTTACAAAATGTAATTTACAAGTGATTTCTTACAATATTTGCTATAAAATCGATTTATTTTGTTTAACAAAATATTTTTATTACAAAATTGTAGTTGTAATTTACAAAGGGAAATTTGTGGGAATTTATTTATTTTCGTTTCACCAAGAGTATAATTTTTGTTTGTAGTTTACAAGTACAAATTTGTGCAAATTCATTAATTTCTGTTTCACCAAATAAATTAATTTAACAAATTTGTAAAATTGTTGAAAAATTCTTACAGGAGAAATTTCATATGTAATTTTATTTACAAATTGTACTTTTTCAATATTTAACTTAATTATGTTTTAAGGCAAAGGCATTCTACCACCGATAGTGATACAAATGAACATTTTTGGTTTTAATGAAAATTATAGCTTAACCATGTACGGACGAAAAAACAAATCCTTTCACTGACACCGATGTAGCAGTTCCTAACATTTTTATACTTTTACAAATTTTAATTTTTTCTGTAGGAAAATAATTTTCCAAAATTTAAAAAAAAAAAAAAAAAAAAACATTTTGATCAAAAAATGAACTTGCAGCAAGAAAGTTTTTTTTTATTCATTATTTGGTACATAATTATGTTTTTACATGGCACATTCTCAAATAAAATTATGGAATACAATTGTTGTTTACAAGTTTTGCAAATAAGCGGTGAAACGGATTTGTTTTGTATTTGTAAATTACAACTACAAATTTCCTCAATTTTTTTCAATATGTTACAAATTTGTTGAAATTTTGTTTGTTTTTTGTGAAACAGAAATTCAGTTTTTAAATTTGTAATTTTTGTTTACAAGTACAAATTTGCGATTGTAATTGTAATTTGGTGAAATAGGCCACAGCTGACTATGTTTTTTGTAGATACATATTATATAATGTGTTAACTATAATAAAACCAAATTTCAGCTTTGGTTTAATTACGTCTTTGTTTCCTACATATTTTGGAGTCTGGTGTAGCCACACCTTTGGTTCGATCATTCCACAGCATTCCACCTGAAAACTTAAAAAGTTTTTTCCGGGCGAGGAAATGACAAATCCTCCAAGAGTATTTCTTGTCATAGAAACGTGCCGCTCACCTTAGCCGTTCAGATTCGGCGATAAACTTTAAGTCCGCTCCATTCATGCAGACACGCACACAGGAATGATTGAGAGTTGTAAGTCACTAGGCCATAGTTCTTCAAAAGCTGCTGTGCCAACAAATTTATTTTTTATTCCAAACTATAAAGTTGGTATCGATTCATCGGGAATAGGACCCCTAATTACGTTTAGCTGTTCTTATGTAAATTGTGAATGAGAATGAAAATACTAATTTAAAAACCATTCCTCATAGAATAATATTAATATAAAATTCATAAACAAATCATATACCTAAAGTTACTTAATTACCTACACCTTCTAAAAAAGGTTACGAAAATTACTGTTTTAACACATGTCAAACCATATGGCCAAAGGTCACTTTTTTTATGCCCACTTTTATTACATCATTAAAGTTGTGTTAATTATTGTCTCAAATTGCTTTGCCAATGGTTACAAACTTCCGCAAGAAAATTTCTAAATAATTAAGTCCGAACTAATTGATGTCATTGAGAACTGCCTCGACGATTGTTTCAAAAATATTTATAAATTCAAACACTGAATCTGAATTTTGCTCTAAAACAAAGTCCGAAACACTTAAATAACTTTTGCCATTGTTTAAAATAAACGAAGGAAGGGCTAAGTCATCTCCTCCCTCGCACTTCCTCCCCACCCTAAACCAATTTTAACATTCATCACAGCCTGCTGGTTTATTTCTATTCAAGCCGAGTCAACCACCTTGTACTAAACCACTCCCTGGTTCGTTTAAAAACTCATCGACAATCCACACTCTTCCTCTCCGTCATTCTTGCTCCTTTGTCATGTCGTGCTCCACCCTTATAACACATTTCATGTGTGTGGGGCTCCTAGTTGCAGGCTGGGGATGTGGAATGTTGAACCTCCTTTGTTGTACTGTTCGTCTTGATGAGGATGACAACAACGAACAAATTCGTTCGTCGTGTCCTTGCTTATAGGTGTGGGAAAATCAATTTCTAACACACAAATAGAGCAAATGAAACTAAACGGACGGACTGACGAAATATAGACGTACAGAACTACAAACAAAAGGCAAAAGCCAAATACACTGACTGACTCAGTCTATATACATTTTTTTTTTTATTTTATTTTAGTTGAATCTAACTACAAACGGACAAACGGACGGTCGGCCGATATTGATTTTTTTTAAGTGTGAGAACGGTATTTTAACGATACCAACTAAACAGGACGAAAATGAGGCTAAAAGGGAAAATGGAAATGTAAAAATAGGAGAGCGCGCTAACAAACAAAAAATCTTGTAAAAAAAATAAACTTACTCTACCTCAAATAGAAAATCTAACTTTACGCGCATTCTATAATATGGTTGCCATATTGGACGAAATATTTATTAGAAATAAGTCAATATTTGTTCGTTGTTTTTTTTTTTTACAAATACCTATAATGTTGGTGTGAGTATTTGATATCATAGTACAGTGTTAATTGATTTTCACCCCATATCTATAGATATCAAATTTATTAAATTTACACAAAAAACTTTAGATTTTAGGCAAACAAATATACATGTAGGTACTGAATATGCTGATCAAGTCCGTGTGTTTATAATAAATTGCGATGGCAGTGCTGGGGGATCTTCTTTCTCTAGGAATTTCGATCTCTAGAAAGGGACAGAGGGAAAACCTACTGATTTTATGTGGGAACTTTCAATTTGTTTTATAAAATTTTATCAGAAAATGTAATTTTTAAAACCAATCTACACTTGCGACCAAAAAAATGGAATCACTCTCTTGCTTCACGTAAAAACAATAACTGCTCTTAATGTAATAGACATGGTATCGTTAAAACGCTGGAACCATAAGCTTTAAATCACGGTTAAAAACATAAGAAACATTTCGGGATTTCAAGAGGTATGCGTCATAATTGAAGAATGTAAGAAAAAATATAGTGAAATTAAAACAAGTAGCAGCTCGGAAACATTAACGACAAAATAAAGCGAAATTTTTTATTTCAGTAGCTTGTATTACCCCGCCGACGCTCTAATTACAGCTTCGAAATGATTTCCATTGACGTGATGGGTTTCTTGACTATCTCTTGCGGTATTCTTTCCCATTCGTCTACCAGTGCCGCTTGCAGTTTTTAATGGTCTCAGGAGCTGGATTTGTGGCTCTAACCCTTTCTTTTAAGCTCGCCTTACAAATGCTCGATATGGTTTAAGTCTGGGCTTAGCGCCAGCCAGTCCGTCGTGGCAATTTCCAACTTCCCTAAGGAATCCGACTATTCCCCGCACAGTGTTGCATCGAGCGTTATCTTGTATTAGTACGGACTCTTTGGCAATACATCCAGCATAATTAACGACGTGATGCAGCAGAATATCGACCACCACCAGTCATAAAAACCAGATCACTTTGCCTTCAATTCAAATGCCTGTCTGTATCATACAAAACCCTCCCCCTAAGTCACGGTTTCGACAAAAAAGCTTTGTTGAAATCGCTCGCCAGGTCGTCTGTGTATTCTGCCTTTACGATCACTTCCATGCAGACTCATTTTTCACTCATCCGAGAACATAAGTCGCCTCCATTCCTCAACTTCCCAATCGTAGTGCAGTCAATTTTGAACCCCTATTGGCAGGTCGTTTCGGGGTAAGGTTTGCTTCTTTAAAACGTCTCCTTACCTGCTCATTCACTAACAATTCTTCTTCGCATCTGTTTGAGCTGTTGTTGGACGTTTAAGGCCAGTCAAATGACATTTTGGAAAGAAGTCATTGCGATGAATCTTTCATATTTCTAAGCGGTACAACGGCGACGACGTCTAGATTTTGGCATTCGCACAAACTATGCAGTTTCCATAAACGTTTTGTAAATCTTTGATACACAACATTTCCTAAGATGGAACTAACGGACAACGACGCGTTGGGTTATTCCTTGTCGCAGTAGTGTAACAACATGAGCGACATCTGCAGTTGTGGTATCCATTTATTTCCAAGATTAGAAGGCCTGTTAAATCGAGATTATGTAACAGTTTACTTTTAACAGCACAACGAAAAAAAGCCAATAATGGACGCTTATATTGTGTATCAATGTTTCCTACTCGTGCTTCCTTTTTTAGTATAATTTTATATTTTCGTTATTTTGGCGAATAATGCCAAAACTATCCAATGGATTTTTATAATTTTACCTCCAACTTAAAGTTTTAAGTTCAAGCTTTATGAAGTGAACATTAACATTTAAGCATAAATATCGTAGATTGTTGCTTTTAAAAGGCGAAACATAATGATTCTATTGTTTTGCTCGCAAGTGTATAAATGATTTGTAAAATTAGTTCAGATTAGTTGAAATACATATGTATTTCAATTAAAATATTCATGTTTAAGCTAAAAATGAATTCGCAAATCTTCGTGTAGTTATAACTTCAAATCCGCTGAGAAAATGACAAGATTATCTAACAACTCATAGATTTGTCTTTCGAAAGGTTTTGAAGGGTTATCTATGTTTGCGGTTTCAGTTATCAAAGCAGTTTTACGTGAATCGAATGAAAAAACATTCCAAACCAAATTCGAAAAAAAGAACAAAAGAGGTGTACCAAAACCTTTTGTAAGAGACAATATCAGAAACAGTAGGTATCGCTCACTCCACTCATCGATTTTTGGATTTTCCGAAAGAATGGCATTGACGAGTGATGAATGTATGTTTCAATAATTAGCTTTACTTTTTACCGCAACACATACTCTGAAAAAGCAACTTCCTTTTACAACAATTTAATGTGCCTCTGTTTATCTTACATACACCTCGGTAAAACTGATTTTTGAGAACAAAAAAGCATTATTTACGTAAAAGTGATATAAAGTGAACTGAGGTCCTTTTGCAAATAAAAAAGCAATCGTATTTTTTTACGAGTAAAAAAGTAGCAAGTGTTGTACCATTTTGAAATCTGGATGAAACGGGCCATTTTTTTAAATAACTTGCCGAGGGTAGTCTGGTACATTTTTTTAGAAATATGAAGTGTCAAAGTTACCTTACAAATTTTTTTTGAACAATGACTCAGTCAAACTTAATTTTTCTTACGAAACTGACCATCTTTATTCTTGGATTTGTGATTGCGATTAATAGCATGGTTATTAAGGATTACGTAAAAAAGAAAACACAGCAAAATTTTAAAATTTGTGACCACTTTATCTAAAAATGTGAGGTAAGGTATCGATTTTCATTATTTATCTTAATATTGCTATAACTACCAAACCAAGCGGGATGGATTATTTTTTCATACTTTTCAAAGAACGGGCACAACCTGCCCTATCAGATTCGGGACACCCTGTATAACATGTTATGATACTCGACTACAGCAGGTTTCCATTTATTCATTCTAATGTCAAACACAGCACTGGCCGATAGTTGTATCTTACAACTTGCTAGATATATCTAGAAACCCTAGCAATTGTCATCATTTTTCGCCGTTTCAATCCACTCAGAAGAAAATTTGTTTCGAAATGCTAAACCCACCCAACAAACGTAAGAGCTGATCGAATCAGAACTCAAAAGCCGTTCATCACATATGCAAAACACAATAGGAAAGTCAGGTTTTGATGCCCTTCAATTTATGGGCAGAGTTCAGTCCATTCCACGAACTATAGATGGAGGCTTCCTTTGCTATGGTAAGCCCCAAATGTTTGACTTTTTTTCAGAAATTATCTGTATCTACAAAATTCTATGAAATTGCAGTCAGCATACAAAATTATTATAAAATTGAATTTCGTTCAATGAGCTTCAACTTCATCATTCAATTCAATACATATTGAATTCATCATCTGGCAATCATGTTTTGCTGGCTGTACGAGTGTTTCTTTAACATTAAATTGAAGAGCGAGTATAAAGTATGTATATACCTATAGTGCGAGCTTGTTTGCCAACATATTTAATGGATTTTACATGAATGAACTAAAATGTGAACTCGCCTGCTTTTCCACATCACGAGCTTCTATTGGTTTTTTGAATTTAAGTACAGTAAAACCCGGATAAGTGTCTATCGCATAAGTATGCCTAACCCGCATAAGTACCTTTTATTTTTTAGAACCAACATTTTGAGGATTTTTTTATATAAAACTAATCTAATAAGTAAATACCTTTCGCTTAACTACCTTCCCCGCTTAATTGTCTTCTATTTTATATGCTTTTATTGAATTTTCCTGAACAAAATTCTTTTAAGTACACAATTGAAATCAGCAGAAAAAAAAACAAAAGCATCTTTTCATCTAGAATTCTAGAGCTTCCTTTTTAAAACGTTACCGATACTAGTCAGTTGAAGTAATGTTATTTCTTATTTTTTAAACGTTTTTTTTATTATAATTTTTTTTTTAATTTTTATAAATATAGAGATACATAAGTGCTTATGCACACTTAAGCGGGTTTTTTATAAGCGCCCAACCTACATAAATACCTCTCAAAACAAGGCATTTATAGCGAGGCTCTTATCTGGGTTTTATTGTATATGACTTTGGTAAAGTTTCGAAAGGACGAGGACTATTGTTAAGTTTTCAGGGCTCAGCTACAATAAATTTGTTTCATCCGCACGTAAATCTTAAGAGCTACAAAATACACACGAAATTTGATATTGATTTAAGCTGTATACATCACAATATATTCATTGTTTTCTACTATTTTTACTGTCTGTTCTTAATGCACATCAACTATAACACCCTTTTTCCTGAATACTATATCCTTGTTTAGCAGGCACAAATCGTTATCAATTAGAAAAATGTCAACTGCTTGTGTTTAGTAAGGAGAAATAGATAGAAATAGATACATATCTACATATTTCTATTATAAAAAGAAAGAAACGAAGCTCGTTTCAATTTAATTTTTTTTTTCGAAAGCTTAAGTGCGAATTGTGGTTACAGCAATTAAGCATAAAACACAGAAATGTTTATGGCACTTAAAATTTTTCTTTACGCAGAATACATTATAACTTACATACATAACATACATATGCATGTTATATACATGAAATTTTAAGTTAGGTTAGAACCATGTTGTGGTGAATGAATTATTTAAGTAAGAGGGTTTTATTTAATTTGTGAACATGATTTTCATCCATATTATGCATATTATATAAATGGTTTTTGAATCTGGCAAAGGTAAGGCGTAGGAGATGCAGATCTCGTCACGCTGACGTCTAGTTTTCTCGTCGCATTGTGAAACAGTCTTCCATTGTGTTCACATTAGTTTGTTTCTTAAAGAGCAGAAGTTGAATTCACTCGGTTGAGTTAGTCCAAATGTGAACACGGTCTTTGAAGACTGCAGTCATGTCAATTTGTTATAAAATTATCAAGAATTACGTTTGAAATCTTACCTAAACACCCCGCTAGTATGAAAATTCTTGACACACCATTTTTGTACACAATAATATAGCCTGACATTTATTAAATTTTATTTAAGAATCTTTATCCGAAAATAGTATAAACAAACCAAGTTTAAGGCTTCGTACCATATTGCAAACATGGGAAACCGTCAGAGTTTCGAAAGACAAAGTCTCGAAAGGCAAAGGTTCGAAGGACAATGTATCGAAACACAAAAAGTTCGAAAACCAAAAAGTTTGAAATTTCAAATTTTTGAAAAAAATTAAGCTTAGAATGCTGCGGAGGATTTATTTTCGTTTGAATTAGTATAAAATAGAGATGAGCAAGCTCAGATAAAAATATTGCGCTAATGGGAGCATAACACAAAATCCCGAATCACGAAATCCCGCCGAAAAAAAAAGTATAAATTTCAAGAAAACTCATTTTAAGCTGGAATTATTTTTTAATTCTACAAAATGCCTTAATGTATACAAAATTTGTTTACGCTTAAATAACATTTTAAGCGTTTTTATGAATCCAATGAAATGGGCGGGGCTACGGAAAAAATGGGCAGGCGCCAATGTCAACAGTTTTCTTGATCAAAATACCTATTAACCAGAAATTTAATTTCTCTTTACAATCTTTTTTAGTCCTTAAAAGTTAAAAGAACATTTATTACCATACACTACTTCAGTTGCATTTTAACCTATTATGTACATAATTGTCGGACCTTTTTTCCAAGTATTCGCTTTTATCGGCAACAAAACCTTATCACTTAAAGGCTGATTTCCAATAACGCGTTCGCATTAGAGACGCTTACGTATACGTTTACAAGCTTGACGACTTGAAGGGAATCTGAAAATCAAAATGAACCTACATAACTGTAATCTCAAATTCCTTTCAACAAACAATTCCATTTTTTTTAAAACAAAATCGATTTTTTTTTCTTTCAATAGGAGGAATTTGTCCAAAAAAACCGTTTTTTTTCTTCTAAATAAATCGATTTTTTTGTTGTAAGGAATTCGAACATTAGTTTAATTGTCAAAACGCACGCTGAAGTTGTTTTTTTTTTTCAACTTTAACGTTAGGTAGCTTATGTTACGTTGGTTTGTGTACATGCTAATAGGTGCCAAATCGTAACATAATACCCAACGCGTCATTGTAAACACTTTGCTTAAATTGCTATGTGTGAGCTTTCGCGTTGAAAAAAAAATCTGTCAAAGCGACGCCCAACGCGGCATTGAAAATCAGCCTTAAAGTAAACTGGACTGTTTTCAGAATAATATTATTTTCTCCGTCAGTTAGTCAACCACTAAAAATACCTTTTAAAAAAATATCCTAAAAAAATACCACTAAAAAAAGAATATAAACCATATCAATAGATTTTAGAGATTTTTCATTAAATTTAGTTTCAATGTTGCTGGCGTATTCTTAAATCCTCATACTAGTTAAAATAGACAAAAAAAATGTAAAAACATGGACAAAATATGCATATAGCTGAAAATTGGTACAGACTGAACTGTCAAAAGTCCCCATCAATCCAACACGAAAAAAATAGTTAACGGTGGATACCTATTATCAAAAAGTAGTTTACGAAAACTTTGTAGGTTATGCTACTCTCTACAAAAATGGTTATGAAAAGTTTTTTTTGTTAAGAGCAATCTATTGAAAGATATTGCAATTTTAAAAAATGGCACATGACAAAAATATCGATTTTTCCCATTTACTCCTAAACGGTGAATGCTATCGAAAAGTAGTTTGTTGAAAATTTGTAGATTATGTGCCCTTTTGCACAATAGCATTTTTTTTTTTATGTGAGATCTAAAATAATCGGTACACTTTCATACATTTTCATACTGATTAAGAGCCTGATTAAACTATCTGCTTTGTGCGGAATCTCTTATGTAAACAAAAATAAGGCCTGATTTGAGACGAAATTTTTCGTTGGTTTGCAATAGCGGAAACACAACGCAAAAATATAGATCTATAGTGTCACTAAAAAAAAAGAAAAAAAAAAAACAACAAACAAAAACCAAACACCGAAAGCCATTTTGTGACTTAAGAAACAATAGCCGTGTTTTTTTTTCAACCCCAAAAGGAATTGGATGAAAAAAACGATGTCGGTGCTCAACAATTTACGTGTTAAATGCAACAATAACCAAACCCATTCGGGCTTAGCTAAGCACGGATAATTTTCGGTGCTTAACTTAAGCACGGAAAAAAACTGTGTTACCGGCATGAATTTCATACATGTTATCGATAGTTTGTATGGAAACTCCATGTTTTGTCTGTGATGGCGTCGGTAATCCCCGATATCGTTTTTTTCGACCAATTTCCTCCGAGCTTGCAAAAAAACACGGCTAATAGAAGGATATAATATCATTTGTTCACATACAATTATTGGTCCGGGAAATTAGGTGTGATCAATTTCGCTCATCGAACAGCGTACTGCAAAACGAAAAGCAGAAAGAAGTTTTTCGTTCATGATTTCGTTTGTATAGTGGAAAGTTAACAAATAAAAAAGTAATCAATGCTAGCTGTTTTTTATACTATTTACAAATGAGGCCAATTTTTCAACTTTCTGAAAATGCAATTAACTTTCTTTATTGGAAATTTTGACTTACAACTATAAACCATTCCTGTGTGCGTGTCTGCAGTTTATTGCCGAATCCGAACGACTGGGGTGAGTGACACTTTTCTATGACAAGGATTTGTCACTTCCTGGCAAGAGGCAGTAGCCCAGAAAAAAACTAAAGGTGGAAGCAGCTGGTATTGAACCCAGACCTCTGCCATGTCAGTCGAACGCACTAACCATTACGCCACGGGCTACGGGTTTATGCTATTGGTCAAATTAATATTTTGTTTGTATTTAATACAAGTTTCAGAGATTTTTTCGGGATTTTGGGTTTTCTGGTTTAAGGTTTTTGAGATTCATTCTGAAGGCAGTTGGGCCGGAAATTTATTCTTTAATTCAATTTTATTTTTATATCAAGTTGTTTCGGGAAAAAAAAAAAAACTATTTTAAAAAATTAATTTTCAAAATTTAAAAACGAATGTTTCAAATTGATTTTTTTATTCAAAATTTTATTTTATTAAGTAAAAACTTTTGTTTTGTAAAATCGAATGTCAAACACTAAAACCAGCTGCTTAAATTTCTTCTAGATCTTGGGAAACTTGAAAAGGCTCCCGAAAATTATGCCAAAGCATATTACAATACGGCAGAATTTATTTTTTGAAAAAAAAAAGCGATATGAATTTAGTTAAGGAAGTAATTAAGCAAAAAATAAGAGGTGAAGCGATGTCTCGCCCACGTGCCACGTGAACGGTGGGTGTGAGAGTTGGCGTAGCGTTGAAGCGTGGTTACAATTTAATTTTTGGAAGCAATACCAGAAAATTTGAAATAACCAGAAGTGTTTGGTAAATGTTAATGTAAAAAGATTTGTTTTTTTATTAGTTTTCTGTTTTCGTCAAAATTTTGTATTTAGCAAAACATCTTGATATAAAAAAAAATAAAAAACGAACTTCTGGCTCTAAGAAAAGCCTTTCATTGCTGCTGGGTTTAAATAATTTTTTTTATTGCAAATCAATTTTTTAGAAAATAATAAAAAATACGATTTTTTTCTTGTACCGACTTAACCTACAAACTCCAGCTTTGTCGCATCTAATGCGAGCAAATCACCCCGTTTAGATTGTAAGTAACCCGTTAATGTAATGATTAATTCGGTGAACTGTCACAGCGTGGTACAGTCGTCCCTTTGTTAAATTTCGGCCAAAAAGAACATTAACCACGCCGATACTTGGCAAAAATAAATGAAATTTGGAACTCTTAGGGCCAGTTTTTCGTGTGAGTTTAACCCTTAACCACCTACCACCGGTCTCAGAGACCGCAACGAATTTTCAAATCGAAATATTTCAATGTGTGCGTGTTCTGCGACAGAGTGCATCCATGTACCTTTTTTACTGATTAACAAGTATCGTTCGATGAGATGACAGAGTCAAAATATGCACGCTTTCGGCCTAGGTTAGTTTAAATAATTCGCCAGCGGTCTCCGGGGCTGCGCATAGGTTATGTGATTTTTTTGAGTTTATTTAGTGTTTTTAATGTCAAAATAAATATAAGCGACACAAATATTGATATGTTGTTACAGCAAGAGTTGTCTGATGAGCAAAATTTGCCAGACGAGGATTGCAGTGACGTGGAACAAGATGTGACCGAGAATTCCGCCCAGTTTGAAGAAAAAAATGTATGGTAACTGCCATGAAAATTGTAAATGTTAAATTTTTTACTTTTATAATACTGTTTGATCCCTTAATTTATAAGAATTAATACCATGAATTGAAAATTTTAAGTTCCTCCTGGTAAAAGTGTTGCTTTGTGAAGATTTCAAGAATATTACGAAATCTTACTCTAGGCTAAGTTATGTTATTTGAGTCTCTAAAGTAAAACTAAAGAGTATTAGCAAACATTTTATTTACTTTTGTATTTAGTTAAAACTGTAAATCCCTAATTCAAGGTAATATAATAATCTTTGAGCGGTCTCCAGAACCGCACGTATATGTGGTTAACGGACTAAAATAGGTTACAGGTGGTTAAGGCTTAAAGTTAAACCCGAGTTAACTCACTGCATTTGGCAAGTTTACTCTAGATTTACTGAAAAGATTGTTTTGATATTTTAACCTGCCAGTTTTTTAAGTCGCTCTGCATGCATCCACTGCTGAAAAAGTGCTTCCTGATGAGTTTAACTGTCTACACACATTTATATGTGGAGTTAACAAACTCTGGTTTAACTCACGACTGAAAAACTGGCCCTTAGTGGTTTAAGTAAGTAATTCAGTCTAATAGCCTATTCACACCGGAACGAAATCTAGATTTCGAGCAAAAATCACAAAATCTCATCGAAATCAACAAGATTTCCCATACATTTTCAGATTTCGTAATCTAGTAGATTACAACAAAATCTCCTCCAAATATGTGAAACAAACATACTTAATTACTCTTTTTTCTCTTCAGTATAACAGTTCAGTAAGAAAACATAAACAATGAAAAGAGAGTTTGTTATGTGTAAGTGTACAGAGGTGGTGGGTTTCCATTCCATTTGGTGGGTTTTTTAATAGAAAAAGAGAGAGAAAATTTAAATTTTGGAAACTGTCCTGGGAATTTTCACTAAATATCAATGGATTTTTTTTCGTAGTTACTATCAACACTAAGAATCGTTTGAAATGTCAAACAAAATCTAGTTATGTGCGCAGTGTGAACGATTCAATGAGATTTGGTAATCTCGTTGCCTAAATCCGAGATTTCGGTTCAGTAAGGAAACCGTATAAATTAAATTGTTTTGCTCACCCCTAATTCCGTCAAAGGAATCAATTCGCTGCCACTTGGATAAAAAAAAAATTACTCCCTTAGTAGGAACATTCCTCTCCCTCCAGGTTCGAAAGAAAAAAATAACTAAACTTAAATTAGGCAGGATTTCAAGTAGGTATAGGTACTTAAAAATCTTATTAAATTTTGCTGTCGAAAAGAAATAAAAATTAACACAAAATACGTGTACATTGCATTTACGAGTATGAAAGTATTCCACGAAAATATGTGTATTTATTATCATTTCACTCACATCCGTTATTCTGGCATTAATATTCGTCGAATGCAACATATTTTTCTGAGATGGCAATGCTAACATGCAATGCCTCTTTCATCTACCAACCATACATATTCTAAAACACACACCTATATCGCTTTTGCCTTAAGGGGTTTCACCGAGATTTGCAATGCAGGACATTGTTTAGAAGTACAATTTTATTTGCATGGCCGCTGATTTAATTGAATACCGTTGATTTATTAAATTTTTGATATAGTGTTTATACATATGTATGTATAGTACATATCTGTATAGTATACGCAACACATCCTTGATTACAATCGGAGTGGCAGTTAGGTTGCGTCTGATGCGTATAACTGATAGTCTTCTTGGGTATTTGCAACTGTGGTGGACTTAATTGAATATCAGGTGCTTGGTTTTCGAACGGTCGTCGCGACGCTTCGGTGCTTGGAAAACGAATTTATATCCTGGCGGATGTACGACTGCAATCATGAACATGGATTCTGCACGTAACAAATTTCTTGTGAAGTGGGGATATGACGTTATCCGTTGTCTCGTGTGTAGAGCGTGGGAGTAAAATAATTAATTTGATACGAATTTTAGTTTGGTGATTATGTAGCGCCTTATAACTTCGAATTTTGTTCTTTTTTTGTCAACCGAAACCTTGTAGTGTTTTTTCTGATTTAGAGTAAAAAATGTTGAAACAACTTCAACGTATAAGTCCTGTTATTCCTAATCATTGCATAATAAGTACCTATACTCGTAGGTAGGTTATTTGACAAAAAAAAAAAAAAATTAACCAAAGCGTTTATTTTGTTTTTGATGCTTTATTTCACTCTAATCACTAAGGTTGAGCGGACAATAGTTCTAGGAGCGTTACGAGTGCGAGAAAAGTGTAGGCAATAGGCATATATTCTTATGTAGCTGCGCACAGTTAGAATTGGTGCGACAAGTGCTAGTTTTACTTTTTTGTTGTTTATTTCGATGTGTTTCTTATTTATTTTATTTAACTGTTCTCGCATTGCTTCTCGCACGACTGTGCGCACAGCCTAATAGTTTAAAAAATGAACAAAATTTGAAAGAATTAAGAAATTTTCAAATTTTAAAGGAAGTTTTTGAATTGGGATCAAAGACTGAATTTTTGAGCCGTATAAAGTTAGCATGGCAACTTTCGAAAAAGTTACTTTTGACTGTCTCAGAAATTGCCGTGTAAATGCCATAAATATGCCGTGAAGAGAAAAAAATTGCCGCCCCACTATAGGTTAGGTTAGGTTAGGTTAGAGTGGCCGTCTAGATGTTGTTGACTCACTTGGACCCTAAGGGTCCATTGTGGTACCACTAAGGAAAGTTACTCATGGGAGAGTTATGAAATTAATCAAACCATTTTGTGCTTTTAATGAAGTTTGAGAGACATTTTGTGTCGATCGTTGCCAGTTCACTGGTATTATCAAAGAAGGGGCTACCTAGGTAGGTGTTCCTTCTATTGGAGAGTGCCGGACATGTACATAGAAGATGTTGGATTGATTCCTCTTCTTCCTCGTCCATGCAGCTTCTACAGAAGTCATTAGTGTAGACCCCCAGCCTCTTAGCATGTCTACCTATGAGGCAGTGTCCTGTTATGACTTCAATTGTGGAGCTTAAATTTTGTCTGCTCAGGGAAATCAAGCCTTTTGACCGCTTCAGGTCTATGTATGGCCATATTTGTTTAGTTGCTAGGCAGGTGGTACCCTGTGACCATCTAGCACTTGTTGATTCTAGAGCATATTGTTTGAAGAGGTGTTTGCATGTAGCAAGTGGTGTTCCTATGTTGTGTCTTTGTCTAACAGTGGGCAGAAGTGTTCCGTTTTTGGCGAGCTCATCAGCTTTACAATTTCCCGGAATGTCCCTGTGGCCCGGCACCCAGATGAGGTGAATGTTGAACTGTTCTGTCATCTCATTCAGAGATGATCGACAGTCGTGGACTATGATAGAGTTTGTGGAGACAGACGCTAGAGATTTGAGAGCGGCTTGGCTGTCTGAGAAGATACGCATATCCTTACAAGATATAACGTTTTCTTTGAGCCAGGATAATGCCTCTTTTATCGCCATTACTTCTGCTTGGAAGACACTACATTGATTGGGAGGTCTATATGATAGACTGAGATTCAGTTGTTTCGAATAGATACCACTTACAACGCCGTTGTCGGTCTTTGAACCGTCTGTATAAAAGTGTATCGTGTTTTCTTCTTGAGGTCCTCCTTCTTCCCAAAAGGATCTTGAGGGGATAGAAATATGGAAGTTATTATCGAATACAATTTTTGGGGTGGTATAGTCTAAGCGATCTGGGATAGATCTGAAATTGTCTAAAATAGTAGTATGGCCAGTGTTGTTACTGATCCATTGAGAGGTGGCTCTAAGCCTCACGCATGAGTTGGCTGCCACCATTTTGGAGAAGATGTCAAGAGGTGTTAGGTTTAGAAGTACTTCTAAAGCTGCTGTTGGTGTTGAGCGAAGTGCTCCCGTGATGCACATACCTGCTGACCGCTGGACTTTAATGAGTTTATTCAAATTTACCATTTTGTCCAGTGCGGTCCACCATACGACAACTCCATAAGTGACTATCGGTCTGATTACCGAGGTATATAGCCAGTGGGTTATTTTTGGGGAAAAGCCCCACTTTGAGCCTATGGCCTTTTTACATGTAAAGAGTGCTACAGTAGCCTTCTTTACTCTTTCATCAATATTTGCCTTCCAATTTAGTTTTTTGTCTAAAGTAAGGCCTAAATATTTGGCTTGGTCGGAGAAGTTTAGGGGTATTCCTTTAATTGTGGGTGGGCTAATTTGAGGAATTTTGTACCTTCGCGTAAAGAGTACTAATTTCGTTTTATGTGGGTTGACGTCCAAGCCACAATGCTTTGCCCAATTGGTGAGCCACTATAATAGTTCTCCCAGAAATTGATGTCAAATTTACCATTTGACACTTTTCAAAAATTTGGTCAAAAATAACTTTTGAATATGCCAGATATAAAAAAAAATAAATTTGGTGGCACAACGGCTCATGAAAAACCAGGGCCTAGTGATTTACAACTCTCAACCATTCCTGTGTACGTGTCTGTAGGAGTAGAGGGGACCTACACTTTATTGCCGAATCCGAACAGCTAAGGCGAGCTGCATTTTTCTGTGACAAGATATACTCTTGGAGGATTTGTCACTTCCTCGCAAGAGGTAGTAGCCCTGAAAAAAACTTAAGGTGGAAGCGGCTGGTATTGGTCCCCGACCTCTGACATGACAGCCACGGGGTACTACGAATATGCCCAGATAATTTAAATTAATTGCCGTAGATATGTGGAAAGAAAAAACTTGCCGCGACAGTGGTTATGAATATAAAAATACTTTAACGTCAATTACTTTCATTTTCACAATCATTTTTCATTTAATAGCAACGTCTATTAATATTTTCATAGTTTTATTAATTATAAATATTTTTTTCTGTGTATAAAGTTGGTCTCAATTATTTTTCAATAAATTATATGAAGAATGTTCTATTCTATTTATCGCGCATCTCAAATTTCATACTTCCTCAACCATAATTTAGTGCCTTTCGAAGAATCTTTTGTTGATAATAAGGTATTTATTTGATTGAGAATATTTAATTTTATATATAACTAGCTGTCCTGTCTTAGCTGTGAATACATATATTCAATTCGGAATGTAATAGATAATAATAAAAAAAAATGTGTATCTACTTCTTGAGGATTTACTATCAAATGAAGAAGGAAATCTATAAACGTTATGTAGCCAAACGTGATAATTTTTTATATCTCCATTTTTTTTTTGACATTTGTTATCTATTACATGTGGATATAAGAAAAGAGTAAGGTGAAAAAATCCTCTTTATAGATCTTTGCCTCTTTTTAGTGCCTATATGTATACTTTACAGATCGTTTAAAATAAATAATACAAAATAAGCATTAGTGGAGTCACTGTGGCGTATACGTACTTTTTTATCAGCATTATATTAGTTCGATTTGAAAATCTGTAAACACAGCTTAACAGTTTGTCGCGTTAAAATTGAAATAAAAAACAACAATAATTTGCGCATTATTGGCGTTATTTCGAGAGTCTATTCAGAATAAAATAATCATAAATACAAATTTTAAATAATCATGTAGAAAAATAGTAACGATATGATTGATATGACTGTCGCGGCAATTTTTGTCTCTTCACGGTATATTTACGGCATTTATACGGCAATTTCTGAGACAGTCGAAAATAACTTTTTCGAAAGTTGTCGTGGTAACTTTATATGGCTTGAATTTTGGCTTCCTTACCAGTTTCAACATGTGCACCAGAATGAATATTTTGTTCAAAATTTAAAATATCTTGATTAAAGTGTTTGGGTAAAAATGGATAGGAGCATTAAAACCAAAAATACATTAAAAATTAAAAATAACTAACAATTTTAATTAAAGCACAATTTTTAATTGTTTTGTCTATATGTGTTGCCTTTGTTATTTAATAACACTGGTCGACAAAATAAAATTATTTTTTTGTTACAACAACCAAATTGCACTTTTCAAAAGGTTTTAAGTGTGCTGAATCTAAATATGAAGTCAGAAATATTTTATCACGTCACGTTTTTGAGATATTCCCGTTTGAAAATAAAAAGCATCGGATTTTTGCTGTTTTCGAGGTTACGTTAAACCTTGAGGTAATTTGTTTTAACATAATTTGTAACGGTTTCTGAAAGCACTAGTTTTATTTTTTTAAATTCTATTTAAATCTCTTCGATATCTCTTCCCTTCCCCGAGAAATCCTGATTCAGTTGTAAGCTTTCATCCTATAAAATTCGAAAAGTCGATAGAGGAAGATCACGCCATAGAACGACGTAGCCTCATCGAGATAACAGATAATAAGTATACAGTTTTCTAGGTAGTGTGTAACCAAATATTTTGCCCAAGGGTCGCTTAGCGTAAAGTGGTCAAGTCATAGGGTTGCCACGCTTTAAGGGTAATTTTCGGCTTTTACAATTATCTGTGACAGCTCATGCGGTGATGGTACTATATTTTAGAAAAAGTGTAAAAGTATCGTATTTGTAATAAATGTATCTTTAAAATAATACTGTTTTTAATGAAAATATCAATGCGGGTAAAATCAAAAACCACCAAAAAATTGATGAACGAAATGTATATTATTCGAAAAATTACTTAAATAAAAACAGAGCTCTAATCAAAAAATTTGGCAAACACGGGTCAATTTAATTATTATTTGTTTTTCAAAAATATAAAATTTATTTCCAAAAAACATTACCCTGATTTATGGTAATTTTTTACTCCAACGTCTATTCTTCATAATTTTACTTCTAAACGTTCATATCTCGAGTTGTAGATTTTTAACATTTTTTGGATATCCATGTCTTTTTAATATTGAAAGGATCTATACGCTACAAAAAGAATCAACTCTCTATCATTTTTCGTTTAGAAAATAGATTCTAGACTTTTATTTTTGTTTACCCTAATTTACCCTATTGAAATTTCGATTTTTAAAAAAACCACCTACTTTGAATGTTTGGAATAAAATTTTCTTTTATATGGTATATTGGTTATGCCTGTAAGACATACCCTCTAAGCTGTGTCAAATAATTGTAAAAAACCGAAAAATTACCTTTAAAGCGTGGCAACCCTATGACTTGACCACTTTACGCTAGACAACTCTTGCGCAAAATGTTTGGTTAGACACTACCTTCAAAACTCTATACTTATTATCTGATACCTCTATGAGGGTACTTCGTTCTATGGCGTTATCTTCCTCTATCGACTTTTCGAATTTTATAGGATGAAAGCTTACAACTAAATCAGGATTTCTCGGGGAATGGAAGAGATATCGAAGAGATTTAAATAGAGTTTAAAAAAATAAAACTAGTGCTTTCAGAAACCGTTACAAATTATGTTGAAACAAATTACCTCACGGTTTAACGTAACCTCGAAAATAGCAAAAAACCGTTTTTTATTTTCAAACGAGAATATCTTAAAAACGTGACGTGATAGAATATTTCTGACTTCATATTCGGATTCAGCACACCGAAAACCTTTGGAAAGGTATATTTTTGTTTCTATAACAAAAACCTTGTCGATCAGTGTAATTTTAAATTTTTTAGAACAAACAGATGGTATCAGACAGAGTTCAAAAAATCTTTTTGTGTTTAAATGGTAATACCTACATAATTAGTCTCTGTGCGAAGGTAGATGGTACATATGTAAATAATAATTGAAATTTGAGGTGAAGATTATTTCGTTGTAAGGTATATATGTAGTTAAACATTTTATATGACAAATCATACCCCCCCCCCCCCACAATATTTGACCGTCTACGGCCTTGTTTGGAGGTGCCATTTGGTAACCAATTTTCGCAAGAGTTTTTTTTTATTAAAAATTAGCCTATAAGTAAGTACTTACGTATACCAATTAAACGCTAAAAAATACGCCAGGTAACTCTGTAATTTTTGATCCTAAAAAAAAATTTCAGGGTGGATATTACCTTTGAAAAAACCGTAAAGAAAATCGGCCTGTAAAGCTGAACAGACAGACAGATGGACAAAATTAAGAGAAGCACTTTTTTCTACCCTCGCAATGTCCCTTATACTTATCGTAAATTTTTTATTTGATAGGAATATGGTTTTTGTTGTTCGTCAGGCTTTGAAAGTTGGCCTTAAAGGTGTGCCAATCGATTATTCAAAAATTATAAAAAAAAAGGTTGACTTATTTTTTAATAAATACACATGTATGTACATTTGGAATTAAGGTGGATAAAAAGTTATTTTTAAATATCATGGGTGAAGATATGTAGATTAATTTTCATATTGAAAAATTATGAAAAAAAAATTCTTCCTTGTATTAATTAACTCGGCAAGAAAAAAAAATAAAATTTTTCTAAAGAGTCCCTGTTACATTTTACTCTATATCTTCTGTTAAGGCAAAAGTTAAACCGGTTTGAATACAGGGAAAGTTTAAGTAATATTTTATCAAAAATAATTGCTCCAAATATTTTTTTTAAAATTTTTTTTTTTAAAGGAATTTTTTTTATATTTGTAAAAAATTACCTTTGGTCAATATTCTTCAATTTTGATTGTTTATTGTGCAGGGTTTCCCCTAATTCTTGCATGTTATTTTAGAAGATAATTCCTAGGATCATTCTAAGATAAAAAATTTAAAAGGGCAAACAAATTCTGTCTCACCCTCCCCTTAGGCGGGAAGGGGCAGTTTCAGAAACAATTTTTTTTTTAAATTTGATTTTTTCAAAATTTTGTGTAATCAATATTCAATGATCTTATCAATTTTTAGTGAATACTGAAAACCAGATGCAGGAATCTTCTTTAGTTTTTGGGAAATTAAAAATACTTTCTCGTTGATTTTTAATTATTTTTTTTTTGCCGTTTTCTCCCTCAAGGGTGCGGAGATAGAATTTTCCCCCATAACAATTTTTTTTAGAATGATCCCAGGTATTAGTCCCCAAAATAAAGTGCAGGTATTAAAGGACAGCCTATACATTAAATAAAAATTGTATGATAAGACCAGTTATCCTTTGTTTAATTTATTTATCCTCTTGTGTGGTTCAAGTATAGCTCATATTGATGAAGCGACGCGACATGACCTGACGCTAGTTTTACAAAACACGCGTGACACAGTGATTGAAACAACGTTTTTCTTGCGAGACTTTGCACGTGCACGTTTTTTATGTATTTCCTGTCAAAAAAAAAATACAAACTGTCGGTTAAAACTGAATAATAAAAAATAGTTTGCTTATTACCAAAACAATATTATAGTTTTTTGTGAGTTTTTTATTTTTGAATTAAGGATGACAGAAGAAAAATTTGAATTTTCCGTTTATAAGTTCTTGTTGGTACATCAATTTCAATATAAATAATTTTGTCAATGAAATATTGACACGAGACTCGTGATTCAATATGCGATTAATGACATGACACGTTTTTATAAATCAGGTCATGTCGCACGCGTCGGTTGCGTCTCAATATGCACCTAGCCTTATGAAAGTAAGAACGTAGTCACAAAGGACTTTTTATAAAAATGTTCTATTTCAAAAAAATAATACACTAGAAATTGCTGCAAAATAAAAGAATGTATAAATGACACTTTTTTGCTATTTGTAGCCCCAACCATGTATTACACACATTTAGCACACTATACAAAAGCAGGTACACCTAGGCGTATACGTATACTATATTTTTTAAAGTAAAATTTCTTCGGGTGCTAGTTTTAACGCAATAAAAAACTAAATGTTGAATTAATGTTAAATTTTAATTTTAAAAATGGAATTAATGTTGGATTTAAATTTAACTTAAAACGCTGCGAAGTTTTTCGATATGGCACTATATATGAAAACTTAATTTTGATCATATATGTCTCTGTAACCTGTAAGTCTGCGGGAAGGTTGAAAATATTTATTTCAACTAAAACCCCCTATTACACGTGTAATTCAATTATCCGTGTGGGAACACGTGTATTTATTGTTACACGTGTAATTATGTAATTGAAAATAGGTTTTATGATTTTTTATCGAAAGATGATTTTTTTGGGTGAAAATGTAAAATTTTGATCTTGGATAGAATTTAATCGACATTTCAATTCTCGCATGACTACAGTTTTAGTAAATCAGAAAATCGTCCAATGCTAAATTAACTTGTATTTACAAGTCCGTCGCTTATATTTTTCGCTTATACTTTTTTGATGAAAAACATGACAGCCCGATTGGTTTTAAAAAAGAATTTTAATTACACGTGTATTTTTATTTACACGTGTATTATGAACCTACACGCATACGCGTGTATTTTTTTTTTTTTTACTACACGTCTATACGTGACACGAATAAACGTGTAGCTAAATACACGCTTAAAATCGAGAGCTCTAATTTCAACACTCCAGACCCTTACACTCCTACACATGCGTGAAATTTGGTTCTCAAATTTAAGTGCACCGAATACTTAAATATTTCTTGTACCTATTTGACTTTGCAGCACATTTTTCTAGTCAATTTTTTTTTCTCAAGGATAACAAATATAGATATTTGCCTATACATACATACTTCATTCGTTTCCTTGCTGTTTATGTGCGTACGTATACCTCTGACATTATTGTTTTTGGTATATATTATTTATAGTTTAACTGTTCTTGTTGTACATTCAGCCTTTAATTGAACATTTGGCTCATTAGGTGTTATTACCAACTTCGTAATTTTTTTATACCATCAAAAACAAGCAAACAAAAAATTATCAGACTTGGTCGTGCTCATCGCCATCCCTTAAGTGCCTAGACGTAGAAGGAGTTCAATTTGTATGCATCGTGTGTAGTGGCTATTTCAAATAAAGCCCCAATTTCTGGTTAATGTATCCTAAATTGTAACGGCTGTATGTTTATGGATACCCTGTCACTATGTTAGTGCTTTCTTGCTGATATAAGAACATCCCTAGGCTCTGACTTGTAGGTAAGGTATGTATATTATGTATTTTTTGTTTTGTTGTCTTTTTTTTTTTTTTTTTGGTTGAAAATGATGGAAGGCGAACAATATTTGCTTTCATTGCTTTATTTTTGTCTAGGAATTTGTGTATCTCATTGCAGGACTTTCTGGCCCGATAGCATATGGACGATGGTCCTAATCGGGAATTAGTAATTTATTAAAACGATTCCAGGGTCATGAAGTTTTTTTTTTTTTTTTTTTTTTATTTGGTTAATAAACGTGTTAACGTTGATGAATAAAATATTCACGAATGTAAGATTAAATTGATTTCGCCACATGGTGAGGGAGAAAAGGAGAAGGGAATTGAAATGAGGAAAACAATTTTAGTCCTTGACGATACAAATTGCAATTTGTTAACGATTGGCCAGAAGCATGATATTATGAGAGTAATCAAGAAGGCATGGTTTCGGTTGATTATGTTATTTTTTACGATTATAAATTATGTAGCTACTGCTTGGTGTTGATAAAAAAAAAATAATCAAGAATTGGAAATGAAAATAAAAATTGCCCACAACGAACAGCCACAACATTGTGTTGTTATAGCTTCAAACTAACATTTCGTTGATGGGGGAGTCCAAAAAAGTGGCCTTCGGCATTCTGTCCGTCGCGTTGTGTGTCGAGCCTTGTTGTCTGCGCACCTGATGTTTGTCCGTATGGACAGATGTACTTCGAGCTAGAGCCGGAGTTGTTTGAAATTTGGGTTAGAGCTCATGTGATTTCCTAGCCACACAAAGGATTTCGTTTTTTTTTTTTAATTTCCTCGAAAACAGCTTTTATGGTTTTGATTAACTTTCATACATATAATGTCTGTTAGAATAATATAGAATTTCAGATATTGCTGCAAAATTTAATTTTATAAAGTATCGCGACTCCTTGCGGTGAGGATGTGTTAGTATTCGTAGGAATTCATATCTGTACTTACTTAACTTGCCGTTGCTGTTGCATTTAAAAATTTTTCCAGGGCCACACCGAGAACTTAGATGTTAACACGTCAATAGCTGATTCTGATGCGCTCTCATGGGATCAGGAAAAGATTTCTTTTAGACAATTTAATGTTTTATCATTTAGGGGGTTTCACATTCACGACGTGTCGACCGACTTGAGTCGTTTTGCTAGCGTTCACATTCTACGACCGTTTCGCCGACTTCATTTGAAAACAAAATTTCAATGAGCAAACATAACGCGTATTTAATATTTTACACCAATTTAACCGCACTACTTTTGATTTTTTGCGTTTCTATTTATTGTTTAACTTCGATTTCAACGCGTGCTAATTAAATCTTACACAAAAAAATAGAAAAAAGCAACAAAATTAAAATCATCGGTCGTTCAACTAGTGTTCACATTCACTACAACGGTCGACCGACCTAGCAAAATATTAAAAACTTTGAACTACACAACAAGTCGTTCGACGGTCGTTCGACTGCTGTTCACATAGATACATGTTGATCAACTTGTCGTTGAATGTGAACCCCCCTTTTGGCCAGTTTATATTTCAGAAATATCAGTGGAATCAGTATTCTCAGAGATATAAACGCAATTCCTCATAGGCTAAGAGCCCACAGCAATTTTTGGGTTTGAATGATAGCAAAAATTCAATGATGCAATAAGATAGGTCTTTACCACGGTACATATATTAAAGGTAATATCATTAGCATTTTCATTTTTGTTCTGTTCTGCGCATCTACAAAAATGGTGGATCCAGTGCCCATTTACATGTCAAATTTCGATATTTGTTGTTGTTTTTGATATTGCGGTTTTCTATTCGCAAATATGCAAGTCTTGCAAGCTGTGGTTGGGGCGTTGCTGCATTAAAAGTGCATATCTTTCTGAAAGCCCAGATAAAAGTTTTACCATTAAATCATTGAATTTTTGCTATCATTCACACCCTAAAGTTGCTGTGGGCTCTCGGTCTATTAATTTTGCTTTAGAAAAAATTGACAAACTTTTTTTTGATTCATTGCTCAATTATTTTCTGTCGCAATAAATCAAATAAGAAAAAAAGTAATAGAAAATGTTTTTGAGAAATTTTGTTTATATTTAATGCTCCTGCTTTTTCAAAGTAACGGAGAAAAATTACTGGAGCGCTCTGAAATGTATATGCAGTCAAATTTCGATAACTCGAACTTCGATAACTCGATTTTTTTATAACTAGAACAACAAGCGTTTAGAGTTCAAATTCCATACATTTTTTCCCTGATAACTCGAACTTTTATAACTCGATTTTCTTTTTAACTCGAACAAAAAAAATGGTATATGCCTCAAGCAAGTCGAACTTTTTAGGCGAATTCCCATTTTAAGAGAAGAAATAACATCATCACGTATGCTTTTGAAAATCGAATTTTTGAAGGGAATTTTCATTTGAAAACGAGATACCTCCTACATACACAAATATTTGTAGGTTTCATAAATTTGACTTTTTTTATTAGGGGGGTTCACATTCAACGACATGTTGATCAACATGTATCTAGTCGGCAGATTTTTGTAATGTGAACAGCAGTCGAACGACCGTCGATCGACTTGTTGTGTAGTTCAAATTTTTCAATATTTTGCTCGGTCGGTCGACCGTTGTAGTAAATGTGAACACTAGTTGAACGACCGATGATTTTAATTTTGTAGCTTTTTTCTATTTTTGTATGTAAGATTTAATTAGCACGCGTTGAAATCGAAGTTAAACAATAAATAGAAACGCGAAAAATCAAAAATAGTGCGGTTATATTGGTGTAAAAAATTAAATACGCGTAATGTTTGCTCATTGAAATTTTGTTTTCAAATGAAGTCGGCGAAACGGTCGTAGAATGTGAACGCTAGCAAAACGACTCGGGTCGGTCGACACGTCGTTGAATGTGAACCCCCCTATTAGCTATATGTTTCATTGCTGGTTAGAAATTTTTGATACACGTCAAAAGTCAAACGATAGAAAATTGATTCAAGAAAGCCTGGTTTTATACTTGGAAAGAAGAAAACGACATTCTTATATAGTTTTCTACAATAATGTTGATGAAGATCGAATTTTGATGGAAGCTGAATATGATAAGTGGATGATGCAAATTAATATAACAACCAATATACCTCTTAAGATAGATAACGATATTTGCACATCGGTCTTTACTACAAACGAGGACATTATTGAGCTCTATATCTCCAAATCTTTAAATCCGAAACGTGTTTAAGCACATGCATTAGAAAACTTGAATTTATAACTGCAAACTTGTGACGATACAACAGATAAAATGTATGTAGCTTTAAGAAAATTAGAATTCTTTCTTGAGAAAAAACTATTCTTATACCCAAATCACTAAATACATGTATGTAAAACGTATTAGACTTAATAAAAGCACATTGTTTAATTGTTTTAATTTTTTTCAAGAATTTTGATAACTTAAAGTCTTGGTATAAGTCGAACTTTTTTTATGGATAATAGTAGTTCGAGTTATGGAAGTTTGACTGTATACAAAAAAGTCATTTATTGATTTTACTAGTAGTCAAGTCAACGAAGACCCAAAATCATAAAATACATAAATGCAAAAATCCAAGTAGTCTGGGTTATTTTTTTCAAATGGTAAGGTTGACCGACCCTCAGGTCCACCATACTGAAAGGTATCCATTTTAAGTTTTTTGCGAATATTTTGAAAACTAAGTGTATAATTGGGAAAGTTTGTCCTACAAAATTAAAGTAAATTAAATTTCCTACTAAAACTGTTTTTCATATTTTCGCTGGGAGCAACAATAACGGAGGAGTCTCCGGGTAGAGAAATGTCAAGAAATCTAAAAAAAAAAATGATCCTTTGCTTACAAAATTTAGTGCTACAATGTTTGCATTCATATGAAAAATACTATTTCTTCAAAGGTAAAATGTATACTACATGTTTCCAAGTTACTGAACATTATTTTGTAAAAAAATAATTTTCATACAAGTATGTATTACGAAAAAAAAAAATCGTTTGGGATAGGGGAATCTATATTCCCCCGTTTATAAGGGAGGAGCTAATTTCTAAAGCATTGGCGTAAAGAGTGGATGGATAATTATTTAAAATCAAACGAAGTAACTACCTACCAACAATACAATACTTTAGATTTTTGAACATCCATAGATCTATTCTATTAATTTTTTGCTAAAACAATCTATCAGTTAACGGTTTTCTGCAAAAAATAAATTTTAATTTGAAATTTTGAAAAAGAAATTATAATGATTTTTTTTTCAAAATTTTTTTGTGACAAAGAACCTACTAAATTTTCGTTAATTTTTTAACTAGATGGTTTTAAGTCTTTTAGTTTATGAGAAAATTCAAAACTATGAACACTACTACTTTCCTAGATTAACTAAATTAGATTAACTATATTATTTTCACCATAGTGTGGTCGTTTAGAAATTAGAGGGAAGCTTTGAGAAAAGGATAGGTTAGGTTAGGCACTTAGAAACGGGGCGAAAAATCATTTCGATGATGTTCCATTGAAAAAAAAATGCTTTTGAAAATAGTCTATTACCTACAGCTTTAAAGCTATAGTTAAGAAAAAAAGTTAAAATAACTTGCATTGAGCGGTTAGATATAAAAAAAATAAATAAATTGTGTGGCATGACAGCTCATGTAGAACTAGGGCCTAGTGTGCGTGTCTGCAGGAATGGAGGGGATCTACAGCTTTTTGTTGAATCTGAACGGCTAATGTAAGCAGCAGTTTTCTGTGACAAGAAATTTTCTTGGAGGTTTTGTCAGTTTCTCGCAAGAGGCAGATGTCGTTTTTTTTTTTTAATTTAGGCTAGATATTACAGTGGCGAGCAAAAGTGGAAAAATATTTTCACTTTTTTGAAAATTTGATTAAAACTTAGCGTTGTGAACAGAGAGGAAATCATTTTTAATTTTTTAATTTTGGATGTAAAAGTAACGTTTATTTTTCAACAAACATTTGTAAAAACATTACATTTTACAGACAAAAAAAAATTACCAATGAATTATTGAACTTATATATTTTTACATGTTTTATTTTCAGAGGGTTTAAACAACGTTCGTTCAATAAGAGATGCTCTTTTCGCTCGAACTTATTTTATTATCTTTAATTTCACTAGTACCTACTTAAAATTTCCCATTATAACATTTTTTAGACCTTTAAGCCTAGTATGCAATTCGAGACAAACAAAATTTTATCTCTACATTTTTTTCTCAAGACAAATTTTGAAGGTGAAGAGATAAAAATGAAATAGAAACGAGAACAGTAGCGTAGCTAGAAAATTTTGTGTATGGGAATTAAAACTACAGTATCTAATGTTTGATATTCGAGATGTTTTTTTTTTTATATTACCTTACTTTACTGTGTTTTTGGATTTGAATTGCATTTTAGTCAAAAGATGAAATTATCGTGAACTCTCATAAGCCTGCTTAGGCTGTATTGTTAAAATAACAAAATTAAGTCTAACCAAAATGCATTGCAGTTTTTACCCTGAGGTCTTAGTATTTATGTTATATTTATCATACATAAATCATTCGCATTCCTATAAAATATAGTTTTAAGCCCTAACTACATTGGCCACTTTTTGCAAGATTACAAAAGTAAAAATATTTTTTCCCGCTATCGCAGTTGTTTTGTGAAAAAGAATATACACATTTTTTTTACACCAAAATTTAAGCTTTCTGCATCATTTGTATATATGTTTTTCAGTGAGAAACACTTTCCCAAAATGGGTTTAAAAATTTTCACTTTTGTACTTTTTTATTTTTTTGGCCAATGTAGTTAAGGCTTTAGTTTTTCTAAATATAAATTTTCCGCGCCAAGTTGGTGAGCACCTTTGAGCCCTTTCCTATTAGCTACGCCACTAACTTAATGAATGTGGTTCTTGTTTTTTCTTTCATATTTTATTTTATATTTTTTCGGTCATCGTTTACCCAAATGTCTTTTATTATTGAACAATCAAATGCTTTTGGTTAAGAAAAGCCGTGAATCTTATAAAAAGTCACATTTGTGCAGCAAAATAATGCTTGAAACATTATTTGTCTTGGAAAAATTAAAACTTTGGATTTTGCGCGTGAACTAAGTATACTGCTCAAGAAAAATCATAGACAAAATTTATACTGGGAAAGAAATTGTGTGAGAAATAAATGAAAATGCTGTGAATTGTTCGTTTTTAGAGACCTAAATTCAAGTTCAATTGATTATTATCAAAATGAAAAAAAATTGTGGAACGAATGATATTTAAAGTTAAAAGTTTTGAACCATCGCTTAAAATATCAAAACTTTTAAATATTTCAAAAACTTCAGTGCCTAATATTAAAAAAGTAAAAAAAAATCGAAGTTCCCGTAATAAAATAAAATGCACGACTGGGTCACACGAACTTTCTCTTGTAGTAAAAGTTTCTTCGAATTGTAAAGATTGAATCTAATATAAATACACATAATTAATAATTATATATGAATTTATCGCCATTTAATAAATTGAAGAATGGAAATTTGAATATAGAAAAAGCATGAAACACGTTGATAAAACTAGTACTTAAAATGTTTTAATCTCAGAACGAAGAATAGTATCTCAATTCTTGAAAAAATTAAAATTTATTTTGACAAAATTTTTAAAATCGTTGGGGCGGTTTCCTTAAAAAATAATTTTTTTTATATATAAAATTTCTTGAAATTTTTTAGAAATAAAAACTTGGTATGCCATTTTTAAGAATATAATAATATACAACTTAAACCATAATTTAAAAAAAAATTAATCAACCCGTTTTCAAAAAAATGATTTTTGAAGAAAAATTTTCCCCTTTTTTTAAAAAATCCAAAAAATATTTTTTTGAAAATATTTGTATGAAGTATTATTCAGACTTGATAGGATCTTCAGAATAGAAATTTTGATCAAAATCGGTTGAGCGTTTAATGAGAAAGCCGAAAATAAAAACAAAAAATCGGTTCTATGGCTTGCACCGTTAATAACGGTTTTTGGTAATTTATTTTTGCATCAAAATGTAGACCATACCCATTCTAGTACATACATACAAAAATTTAAAAAAAAATCGTTATAGCTGGTGTTGAGAATAATTTTAAGTATATTTAGTTCGATTTCTTTATTTAGAATGAAAAATAATAATTATGAAAAGTGAAAAATTAAACAAACAAATTCAAGGAAGAAATAAAATAAAATAGTACTAAAATTAAAGTGATTTCTCAAGACAGTGTTTTTCCAAAGCATGAATGTCTTTTGAAGTAATAAATATTCTTAAGCCAATTAATTGTTAATTGCTATCTTCAACATTCTCCCCTCCGGTGATTCTACTGCTTCCTGCTGTTGAGTCACCATCATGTTTAACTTGTTTGACATCCAGAACGGCCAACCTAGCCACAGGTCTATCATACAATCCTGAAGATGTTCTCACAGTTGCTTTTCGAACTATACCATCCTTTGCTTTTATAGTTCTCGTAACGATTCCTTTCGGCCAAGATCCACGAGGTAGATTTTCATCAACAACTATGACCAAGTCTCCTTCTTCAATATTCTTAGCTTTTTGAAACCATTTAGTCCTTCGTGTTAGCGTTGGTAGAAACTCACGTACCCAGCGTTTCCAAAACAAATCTGCCACCCGTTGACATCTTCGCCACTGTTTATGAAATAAAAGGTCACTGTCGCAAAATCGTCCTGCTGGTTTGTATCCATTTGATGAACCAAGTAGAAAGTGGTTCGGGGTCAAAGCTTCCATGTCATGAGATTCTACTGGCACATATGTAAGTGGTCGAGTGTTAATAATCATTTCGACCTCGATTAACATTGACAGCAAAGATTCATCTGTCAGTCGTTGATTTTTCATCACCTGCTGCAGTACATTTTTAACTGATCCAACCAGTCTCTCCCATGCACCTCCCATATGCGGTGCTGCTGGAGGGTTGAAGATCCATTTCGTTTCTGAGGTAGTAAACCTCTCTTGTATTTTGTGAAACTCTAGACTAGAAAACGCTTCTCGAAGCTCTTTCTGTGCGCCTCTAAAATTTGTCCCATTATCTGAATAAATTTCTTTAGGAACTCCTCGTCTGGACATAAAGTTCATAATACACATAATGCATGAATCAGCTGACAGACTATGAGCAACTTCCAAGTGGACAGCTCTCACGGTGAGGCATGTAAAGAGCACTCCCCATCGTTTTTCTGCTCGCCTTCCGACTTTGATGATGATCGGCCCAAAATAGTCAACGCCAACATAAGAAAACGGACGTGTGTACGCTGCTAACCTTGCCTCTGGTAGTGGAGCCATTTCTGGAACGATTGGTTCAGCTTTCTTCTGACGACACTCGGTACACTTTTTAATAACGGACTTCACCAAAGGACGGAGCTTTGGTATCCAAAATCTTTGTTTAACTTCGTTAACTATTGTTTCCTGGCATTGATGTTTGAATACTTCGTGATAGTACTTAACTAGCAAGAAAGTCAAATAATGTTCTCTCGGGAGTATTATTGGTCGCTTCGTGTCCTCTTCAACGTACCATGCACTGTCGATTCTTCCTCTTATTCTCAAAATTCCATTTTCGTCCATGTAAGGTGAAAGCTTATACAACTGGCTAGTCTTGAACATAGTTTTACCAGCTGTTAATAAGACGATCTCATCTGTGTAGCTATGATTCTGTGCCATTCGAAAAAGCAGTTGCTCAGCCTTTTGAAGTTCTTCTGTTGATAATAGAAGTTGACCACATGTTGATTCACCACTTGCTTTCCTTTTCAAATTGTTCAAATATCTCGATACCCAAGCCAACGTTCGTTTCAGCCTTGTCCAAGAAGAAAATCGCTCAAAATCCACCAAGTCACCAAAATATATCTTGGACGTATTTCTTCTTGATGTTGTATAGTTGATGCAGGAATTGTTGGCCATGTGTCTTCAGGTTTGTACAAGAAATCCGGTCCCCGAAACCATCGAGCTTCTTTATCAAAGGAAGGCGCTCTCATCCATTTGGTACCTTCATCAGCTACGTTATATTTCGTTGGAGTCCATCTCCATTCATCGAGTCGAGTCCTCTGTAATATGTCAGAAATACGGAACATTACAAACTGCTTATACCTTTTTGCATCGGATTTCAGCCAATGAATAACATTTCTCGAGTCAGTCCACAGATATCGTTTTTCGATCTTCATCTTAACAATTTTCGATATCGAGCTGGCCAATCTAGCGCCCATGACTGCTGCCTGAAGTTCCAACCTTGGAATTGACAAAGGCTTCAAAGGTGCAACCTTGTTTTTGGCACAAACGAGGGAGCATCCGATCCTGTTCCCTTCTTGAAATCGAAGATATCCAACAGAAGCCATAGCATCTTCACTAGCGTCCACGAAGATATGCAATTGAACCTTGGCCGCCTTGCTGAAGTTCTTTGGAAAATAGCACCTTGGAATCTGCACTTCCTGAACATCTTTCATAAGACAACGCCAGCTTTCCCATTTTGTTTGTAGCTCTTCAGGTATTACATCATCCCAACCTATTGCAGTTCTCCAAACTTCCTGCATTAGCACTTTTAGCTTCACAACATAGAAAGAAAGAAATCCAAGTGGGTCAAATATGGACATGAGAACTTTTAGCAACTCTCTCTTTGTTGGCATCTTCAACCCTAAAACAATATCTTTTTGCACCTTTCCAAATTGCAGCGAGAATCCAAAACAGTCTTTATCAACGTCCCACCAAAATCCCAAGACTTTCATGGCAGAGATGTTGGTACTTAAATTTTCCAAAATTGATACAGGCTTCTGGTCTTTTTCTTCAGGTTCACCAATAGTTATCAAGACATCTTTTGAATTCGATAGCCATTTTCTTAATATTCGAAAATGGCTATCGAATTCAAAAGATGTCTTGAATGCCTCCTCTGGAATGAATATACTTCACCTCTTTTACCAATTGAATCGCTTCCTCGATGGTATCGACGCTATCGAGATAGTCGTCCACATAATGTCGGTCAATAATGGCCTCTGCAGCTTCAGGAAACTCATCAGCGAAGTCCATTGCATTTCGGTTTTTAACGTATTGGGCAATACTCGGAGAACATGTTGCGCCAAAGGTCAACACCTTCATTATGTAAACATCTGGCTCCAAAGTTGATATTCCATCGCGCCATAAAAATCTTTGGCAGTGTTGATCGGCTTCACAAACTTCTACCTGATGAAACATTTCTTGTATGTCCCCAGCTATAGCAATCCTATTCATCCGGAATCCAGAAAGTACATCTGTCAGAGCCCTTAATTCGTCTGGTCCTTTTAAAAGCATATCGTTCAATGAAACTCCTTGTGTTGATGCCGATGCGTCCCATACCATACGTATTTTTCCTGGCTTGTTCTGGTTTTTTACTAAGAACGTGGGTAAATACCAGACTCTTTTGTTTTTCTCTGCTAGCTCTGACTTACTAAGCTTCCTCGCGTAGTTTTTGTCCAACAGGTTCTTAATTTGATTGTTGACTGATTGTAAAAGCAAATCATCAGATAAAACTTTCTTCTCCAGACACTGAAGCCTCTTCAGTGCCATCGCATATCTGTCTGGCAGGACGATATCATCTTGTTTCCAAAGAAGACCACTAACAAATCTGTTTCCATGTCGTCTCACCGTCTTTTCTAGTATCTTTTTTGCTCTAACCTCCTCAGCAGTCTCGCAGATATTCTTTTCATTGTTTTCTATCTCAAGAGTATATTGCATTCGAACCATTTCATCAAGCTCAGAATCGCAGTCGCAAGCTTTGTAAATATGATAAAGTCCATTGCTCCGCATACCATTCGACTCTCCACCGCTTAAACACCAACCAAGTCGTGTCTCTATGGCAACTGGATCGTTCCATCCTCCTTCTTGCGTTTTTAGTGACAGCGTCAGCTTTTGGTTATTGAGTCCAATAAGAATTCCACAAGAAGAGTTTTTGAAAGATGGTAATGGGATTCCACGTAGATACGGATAACGTTGTTGAATCACATCGGCCAAAACGGTCTGCTTAGGTAAAGCTAAAGATTCAACTGTACGAACATCCTGCAGACGAAACCTTTCAGAGAACTTTCCAGTGCCAGATATCTCTAATGGTACGATTTTGGAATTCTTTTCAAACCTCACTGTGTCTGCTGTCCACTTGAGACATAATGGCTTAGAGATTCCGTTGAGCCCCAATGAATCTGAAATATTCTGCTCGACCAAAGTTAATGAAGATCCACTATCTAAGAAAGCAAAAGTTTTCAAAGTCTTTCCGTTTCCGTACAAAACAACTGGTAAAATTCTGAATATGGCATTTCCTTCTTCATTTTTCTGATGAGCGTTACATGGTCTCATATTAACGTGATGACTATCCTCTCTCTTTGACTGTAGCATAAAATGACATTTTTTCTTACCTCGGCTTCGACATCTGAAACGTTTCTGATGAGATAAGCAAACTTCGCAGAATTCCTTTCTGTTGACTAGTTCTCTTCGTTTTTCAATCGGAAGGTCCTTAAATCTACTGCATTCAAGCAAACGATGAGCACCATTACATAAGAAGCATCCATTCAACTTGTTGACGGCTTTGCTGAATGTGTCGGATTCTGTATGTGTGTGTATGTTCGAATGACGTTTATCGACCCTTGATTCAGTGTAGCTTGTCACAGAAGATGCAGCATTTGAGATACTATCAATCCATTTGGTAAAGTCTTGTAAATTCAGATCCGAAGAGCCACGATACTTCGCCCAATCCATTTTATACGAAGGTGGTAGTTTTTCTATTAGTTCATCTAGAAGAACCGGATTGTTGAGATGGTTCTGCAAACCACACACTTCCATTGTGCCACACAAGTTGCGAACGGAATTTGCAAATGCAACCAAGGTTTCTAAGCGATCTGCTCTTAGTGGTGGCTCAGACCTAATCTTCTCCGTGAGCATCTTAATAAGAGGTCCTGGTCGTCCAAATTGTGTTTGCAGAACCTTTATTATTTTGGGGACCATGGAAGGTATTACCAAAATCGAGCGAACGCTCTCCAACGCCTGACCCTTTAAAGCTCTCTGCAGACGCCACATGTTTTCGCTGTTTGTAAAACCACAAAGCTTCGAAGAACTCTCGAACATGCTGATAAACATGGGCCAATCTTCGGGCCTTCCTGAGAAAGTTGGGAGTTCTTTTGTCATGACTTGTCGTGCTGCAATATTTCGATCCGATAAGCAAACATTTGTAACCCCTGCCACAAGATCTTTAGGCTGCACTCTAAATTGTGTGACTGAATCTGCCTTGGCATTTGCCTTTGCATTTGAACTAACGTTTTTAACCCAATCAGATGTTCTGCTTTTCCCAAAGCTATTTACTGAACATAGTTCATCGTCATCATCGTCCTCTTGCGCTAGTAATTGATAACGTTTTGATAGAAACTCCTTTTCTTTTTCTTCCCTTTCTTTTTGGAATCTCAGTACTATTTCCTTTTGCTCCTCAAGACGCTTCAACTCCATTTCCAGCCTTCTTCTGCTTCTTGCTGATGAAGCTACGGTGCTTCTATTAGTTGGACGTGCCACTTCGCCGACATCTCGTAAAACTTCTTGTGATTTGTTCTTGTTGCTCTTAGATCCTGCAACTTCCCTTCCCTCACACACTGTTTTATTGAGCCCAGCACAGTCACAGCACTCAAAACTCTTCTCTGCTGCCGTAGTCGCATCAACATGAGCGCAGTCGTAATGATACCATTTTTTACAAATATCACACTCCACCATATCTTGGTAAGAATTAGGTCTACTGCATCCAGGACAATCATTGGATTCCACTTCAGTCATTTTTTGTTCTTCTTAATGCGTTTGAAAAAACACAATCTATTTCTAATTTAATTTTAGAAATTGTTGAGAATAATTTTAAGTATATTTAGTTCGATTTCTTTATTTAGAATGAAAAATAATAATTATGAAAAGTGAAAAATTAAACAAACAAATTCAAGGAAGAAATAAAATAAAATAGTACTAAAATTAAAGTGATTTCTCAAGACAGTGTTTTTCCAAAGCATGAATGTCTTTTGAAGTAATAAATATTCTTAAGCCAATTTATTGTTAATTGCTATCTTCAACAGCTGGTTTTGAGGTAAATAACGTTTTTCAAAACGGTTGTATGACAAGTACTGTTATTTTTTGAGCTAAAAAACATCTCAGTTTTCCCACTTAGGGAATCACCAAAAAATCTTATGCTCCAAGTTTGAAAAAAATCGCTTCATTGGCTTAGGCTGTAGGCCGTGGACAGACATACAGACAGATAGACGGAATTGCGAGGCCTTCTTTTTTCGTGTTCTTTATTATCGTCATGTCCAGTTTGATTGTTATCTCGAGTTTGATTTTTTGCACGAATCTTAAACTTGCCCTATAGTATTTACATATATCACAAGCAAAAAAGAAGGAAATGATTACTCCTTGACATGGATGCAAGTGGGATGGAAATAGTCAAGTTTTAATGTAAGCACCTGCCTTTTATGGCCTAATCTCACGGGAGGACTACCTCCATAACGAAGCTGAAAGACAGCCACCATCCTGGTTGGTTTGACCCAACCAGTTGCAATCAGAGAATATGTAGGTTATTTTCCATCCTTGCTGAAGACCGAAGCCTATCCGCACCTCTTGCATTCAAGATAAAATCAATTGCCAATTGCTGGCGCATTTGCCATAAACCACAGCCCTGGCGATGCTCCCACAAGGGGGCCTACCTCAAGCATGATCTAATGGGCAATTAGCAAGGGGATCATGCCCCGCCGTACCCAATTTGGGTTATTTTTGGAAGTATTGAGCAATAAGCATCCGAAGATGCATGAAAACGCTCAAACAACCAGGTCTCTTTACCTACCTACAGGAAGGAACGATAATCCTACGTGAAAACTTCAAATCCATTCCCGAGATCAGGATTAGAGTCGTATTTTCACTTATGATACCATAATTTCCAGACAAGTCTGGAAACTTTTAATGTACATGCTCATACGAGACATGCTTTAATTATTGGAATATGCGGCATCTACATTCCAAGTCTTGGCTGCCCCTTGACAACAAGGATAAGACGCTCCTTGACAATCCGAAGACCATCGGCAATCAACCCAGTGATTGCCAGCGCCTGTGGGGTCCTCTCAGGACTTACGTCCTGATTAGATCCCCACTTTCTTCCTGACACCTCTTGTTTCCGTTCTCCCTGGCACTCTTGTTGTACCAGTTTGAAACTCATTTCCAACGTCTTTTACCAGTAGCACTGGCTCCAACTTTAGTCTTTTCCAACACCTATGTTGCCATAAGTGAAGGTCCAACTTTCCTCTGCTAGCACTCGTGTTGTACTAGCCCTGTTTCACCATTTTTCGTCTCCCCTAGTAGCACTAGGTTCGATCCCTTTGACGGCTCTGTCCAGTAAAAAATACTGGATCAGCACTCCTTCGTCTTCCCTAACATTCTTACGAATATTGGGAGACACACCACCTCATCCTCCCAGTATAAATACCGGTTGGACCCGATTCCCTCCACTATTCTCACTCTTGCGAATGAGAGATAGCGAGGAAATCCCTGTTCACTCCTTGTTACTCCCTTTTACTACCTTTTTCACCCTTGTTCACCCTTAAACACCGGCTGTTCGGAGCTAGCTCCTACTACCACCGGATCAACCCTACTCCTCCTGAAGACGTCTTAGCTTCGGCATCAGTGTGCAAGCACACAGATACCTACTAGACCCCCAAGCCACATTGAGGCTCGTCTTCCCTTGGGGGCGCAAGTGGGATGGAAAGGAAATTGAGAAATTGTGGCTCTTAAAAACTAAAGATTGTAACACAAAACATAGAAAAACCAGTAAGGAAATGAACTGTACGCCGCGCCGGGCTTTAAAAAAAAGAATTTGATTAACGGTGAAAGAAAAGCATTGAAAAATTTACAAGCCAGCTTAACTTTTGCCAAAAGTCACAAAAACTGGATTAATAATATAGCGGTTATGGTATATTAGTACTAACTAACAAGAAAAAATAGTATGGGGGGGGGGGGAGGCAATTGCCTAAAATCCAACTTCAAATTAAAAAAAAAAGTATTTGAAAACAACGGCAACTATTAAAATGCTATGATAAACATACCTTTATTAAAACAATTATTTAATATGCTTTTAATACAAATTGTTTTAGTAAATACTTTTTGAAAAAGTAAATTTTAAACTCAAAATTTCAACAAACAAAAATAAAAAAAACTAATTTTGTTCAAAAGTGTACGTTATTTAAGCCCATTTTCTGAAACGAAACTTATGTATTGATGTTCAACTTAAACGCTTATGTCCTCCTTTTTCCTCAGCGTAAACTATCACATAATCTTTTATTAATAACTTAAATATTTAAGTTTCGCTTCAGCGAATTGCCCTAAAAGTAGTGCTTCTATATGCCTTATTTCAAAATTCAATAAATTTTTAGTTAAACTTTAAAAAACATACGCTTTTTATATCATCTAGTTTTTGAGAAAATTGAAAATAACAAAATCTACGTTCTTTTTGTCGCGAATATTCGGCGCGACGAACGAAAACAATAATAACAACGTGTTGTTTTGTTTGACAACCACGTGTTGTTATTGTTGTTTTCTTTCGTCACGCCGAATATTCGCGTTGGTTTGGCCTTTATGAACAAAAATTTTTTAGCAAAATCTCCAATAGAAGGTACACCTAGGCGTATACGTATTTAAATTTATTTTTAAAGTGAAACAAATTAAGGCGTTTTCTATTTCAAGTCGACCCCAATCCCATACAATTTTTTTTCTTGTCTCGACCCAACCTACACGCCCTAGCTTTTTGTCGCATCTTATGCAAAACACCCTGTATACACATTTTAATGGCAATAACAATCAGAATCTTGAAAAAATTCTTAAAAGACTATTCGTTATTTTGTGGTTTTAAATTTCTTGGTAAGAATTGAATTATTTTTCTGACAGATGGTTTATCTGAAAAAATTTCTTTTATTTTAGAATTTGTATTTTGAAAAAAAAAAAAAAAATTATAGACAAATGTCACACTTTTCCACAATATCTAAGATTTTTTCATAGTGTATGATTGTAAATAAAAATTATTGCGTAAAAATTATTTGTTCATATTTATGTAGCTATGTACTCTTTTCTGGATACTTTTCCATTTAGTATGTTAGTAGTAAGCCTCATGCAGCAGCGAGTCAGCAGTTCTAAGTTTAACTCGCCAAATTCCTTAAGGAAAATTCATAAGAAAACACACAGATTTTGTCGTAAATATCAATAGATAAAAGTTTTGTTTTTCTTTTAATACAATATTATTTGCTTAAGTTTATTCTTTGAATACAAAACACCAACAACCTACATATACCTATTCATGAATTATAGTTTACAAAATCTGTCGCTTGTAGATATACAGGGTGATCGGTATAAGATGCACCAAACTGCTGGAGCGAGTAGGTTGGGTTAAGACAAGAAAAAAATCGTATGGGAGGGGGGTCTATTTCCCCCCGTTTAGGCAGAAGCCTGAAATCTCTTATTTTCATTTTAAATTAAGTTGCGTTAGTGAATAATTTTTGAAAAATTTATTTTCAAACTCGACATTTTGAAAAAAAAAATTTTAAAAAAATTTCAAATTAATTTTTTTCAAAATTGTATGTAATTAAGTATAATTTGTATGTTCAAAATTGAATGCTTTTATTAATTTTCAATAAAATACAGAAAACCGTATTCTAAAATGTCTTTTAGTTTTTGAGAAAATTGAAAATAACGAAATCTACTTTACTAATTAATTTGTAGAAATAGGATCTTTTGAACAACAAAATAACGGATGGAAGTCAAATTTAAGGAAAACTTACTTTTGTTATTTTCAATTTTCTCAAAATCTAGACTACATTTTGACACCTGGTTTTTAGTTTTTGAGTAAAAATTGATCGGAGTATAAAATATTTAATATAAAAATACTACTAAAAACGTAAAATTTTGAACAAAATCAGTGTGAACACAATTTTTTAATTTTTTTTTTTTTTTGCAAACATTTAAATTTGAAAATTAATTTTTAAAAAACTGTTCACTAAAAGAACTTAATTTTTAAATAAAATGGAAGCACATATTTATGACTTAACAAAAAAGTATAGCACGTCGTTTTAACCGTTACCGTTGTTTTTTAATAATATTTTTTCTGTATTAAGTCAATTATTTTAGAAAATTGCTCCTCCTGGTTTTTTCAATTTTTTTTTGACTAAAGACTAATAAGAGCATTGAATTTCAAACTTTTTTTCATTTTTTTTTTTTCAAAATATCGGGTTTGGAAATTAATTTTTCAAAAACTATTCACTAACACAACATAATTTAAAATGAAAATCAAAGAAGAGATTTCTGGCTTTCCAAAAAGGTATAGCATGGCATTTTGAATTGTACCTTTATTTTTAAATATTTTTTTTCCGTTTTAAGTCAATTTTTTAGAAAATTGCCCCTCCTGCCTAAAGGGGGGGAAATAGACCCCCCTCTCATACGATTTTTTTCTTGTCTTAACCCAACCTACCCTAGTAGTAGCCGTGGCGTGATGGTTAGTGCGATGGACTGTCATGCCGGAGGTCTAAGGTTCGATCCCCAGCCTCGCCACCTATTTATTTTAAAGAAAAAACGGCTACTGCCTCTTGCGAGGAATTGACAAATCCTCCAAGAGTATCTCCTGTCACAGAAAAGTGCCGCTCGTTAGCCGTTCGATTTCGGTAATAAGTCCCCTCCATTCCTGGAGACACGCACACAGGAATGGTTGAGAGTTGTAAGTCACTAGGCCCTAGTTCTTCATGAGCTGTTGTGCCATCAAATTTATTTAAAATTTATAACCCAAGCTACCCGCTTCAGCATCTTATACCGATCACCCTGTTGTACTCTTAATTTCATATGGTGGATAAATTTATGTCAGATGGGGGCCATTGGTTTTTTTCTTTTGTTTTCATTTTATTTTTTCCTAATTTTGTCAGCTTCCTTCTTTTGTTTACATTTTTATCCTGCTATGGGCGATATCTGTGTTTGACAAATAAGAACTAAAGTCGGATGCCTACGAGGGTTTATACATTTCCATCGAGAAGGCACAACACAACACTCTATCCATACTGTGGTAGTGGTAGTATACCTATAACTAAGAACCAACAAAAATAACAACAACAAAACCCTAAGAACCCAGTGTTTTGAATACATTATGCTCGTGCTGCTTCCTTGTGCTGACAGCCAAAGGATTACACTGTCTCCCATATTTATTTCTATTTAACTGCATATTTCATTTTGGTTTTTTTGTATGCCTTTCTATTGCCTGAATGACTAGGGGCTGATGTCGGCAGCACCGAGCCCCGACCTAACCGACTCGGCCGTCTAACAAAAGTCCAAGTCAACCTAACCAACCGACCAACCAAAGAAAATAAACAAGAATAATTTTTTTTTTTTTTTGTATATGTTCACAGTGGTTGTGTGTGTGTGGGGTGTTAAGGATGTGGATATGATGGATACAGGCGAAGGGGTAACATAAGAGGTTACCACGAGCATCAGTAGTAGGACATGGACCAGTGGCAGTTAACAACAATGCAACAGCAGTTGGGAATGTTGAAATAGCAGTAGCAATATCAATGCAACGGATAAAGAACGGATATGGGGTCTTTTTGGTTTGGGGAGTATTTACTTCCTTCAGCGAGAGTCGACAAACTTAGGAGGATATTTTTTTTATTATTTGTTTCCTCTGCTTGTTTGCTTTTCGTCATCTATATTTTTGTGGGTGGCAGAATAATAGGAGTCGAAAGATTAGCTTGGGGGTGATATAGGGACGAGGGGGCGCGGCGGTGTGGCAACAGTCTGTGGTAAACTTTTTCAGTGAAGTGTGAGCAGGGATATTTTTTCTTTATCGTCCTTGAATAAAACTTGTTTGTATATGTACATATGCATGTGTATGTATTTATGTATTTGTATTTAATGGAAGGATCTTGGAACGTGATTATTTTTTTCTTCATTTTCTTTTATTTTATTTTCTTATTCTTCGTTGTTATTGTTTCAAAATAAAGAAAATTGTGGGTGTTGAGAGAGTGTTGGTAGGGGGTGGCTAAATCGGTTCCGTCAACTATATTAAATTAAGGCTTACAAAATTTCGAAGGATAACAAGCATCGTCGTCGCCAAGCAAAAAATGGGGAGTATATGCTTTGCTCGTCCAGTTTGGGTATTTTTTTTTTTTTAGCTTTTACTTATGGTTGTCTGCCTTTGATGTTTCTTGTATAAAATGTTATTTGTTTAGGTATTTTATAATTAGTGTAAGGACATCTTTTTAATTATCTAAAGATAGCAAAAAAAAATATAAGCAATCAAGTGAGTGCATCTTTTATGATTATGTTGAAAATGCCCACAGTGTCGTATATATGTATGAATATGCTCTGTGTATGTGACCTTTGCTTTCCTAGATACCAATACTTATTATAATTATATCTTATAGGATTTATATCAGAATATTTTCAAAGGGTGAATATCATATTTAAGAGTGTGGCCCTGATTTACAGTGCCAATTTATTTTATCCTTTGTAAGAGATTAATATTTTTTTTAATAATAAGCTGGGGTCTGCATAATATTGAAGAGCTGATGTTAGGGAACAAATTTTAATTAAATTTTGTTGCACAATTAGTGACACATAAGAGGGCAAATGTTATTTTTGTGAAGAGTAAAGTGTTGTTTAGGCAATCAAACCAAGTGCGTATTATTCCAGCAGCTTGCTGAGTGGTTCAATATTAGTTCCAAATTATTTGAGAACTTGTACAAAAATTATTTTCCTGTTTGCTTGAAAAATTTGTAAAGACAGACTGGAGAGACTTTACTACCACACTCTTTAGCCCAAAACAGATGTGCAGCTTTTTCCCATGCAGCGAAACTAGAAATAGAGATATCGTGCAGCAAAGGCTGCATGCAGAGCCTGGAATATGTCAGCTCTCATAAGAACCTGTGTAAATTTATTTTCGCTGCATTGGAAAAAGCTGCACATCTGTTTTCGGCTTTAGGCTGCGTTCGCTCCGATCTCAGCATGGCATTTCTTTTGTCGGTTTCCATCTTCTACGGTCCTGAGCAAACTTCTTCCTTTCATCACGATAAGGCGCTCCAGTATCAGCGATGGCCGAAAGCGAATGATATTGAATTTTTCAACTTCATCCATAGCATTCTGCTTAGTGCCCCCTTATAGCGTCACTGGTAGAATTTGAGTTTTATAGAGAATCCTCACCGGATTCGGTCAAAATTCTGAATCCCGCGGAATCAGCCACGCTAATACAAGCAACGAATCACTCGAATCCAATTAAAATCGCTCTCAATGGCAGCATTGGACTAGAGGTAAGATAGGATCTCAAAATCCTAAAATCCAAAAATTCCGAAAATCCTCAAAACCCAAAATCCCAAAAATCAAAAATTTCCAAAATTTTTAATTTATAAATATTTTTAATTTATCGGGATTTCGATTTCGAAAATAAATTTTCAGATTTTGGGTTTTTGGATTTTTGGAGTTTCTGGATTACGTATTTTGAAATTTCTGCAGTTTCTGGGTTTTTATTTTTCTGGATTTTAGGTTTTTAGTATTTCGGGTTTTGTTGATTTTGGATTTTCTATGTTTTTAGGTTTTTGAGATTTTGGTTTTTTTTAGGATTTTCTTGATTTCGGGCTTACAGCAGGATTTCGGGTTCTTGGGATTTCAATTTATCTGATTTCTTTTTCTGAGTTTTTTGGATTTTTGTTTGCGAGATTCTGTCCAACTTTTTCTCTAATAAGGTGTCATTCGTGGAGTTAATATTTTCTCCAAGATTGACGAACTCCTTTACTACTTCGAAGTTGCCTCTATCAGAAGGGTTGTTTTTATTTCCTAGCCAGTGGACAGATGTGTTTTTGTTTATAGATAGCATTTACTTATGATCTTGTCTTGTTGCGTCTGATCTTCAATCGTCACCGCTGTGAAGAACTTTATTGTCCACACCACATATTAATTGTGTGGATCTGTTGAAAATAGCACCTTCCATATTAATGACTGCCCTGTCAAAAATGTACTCCAAAAAAAAAGAAGATTGTTTGGAGAAGATTATTACATAAGTAGTTCCACATTGTAAAACAAACTTTTTATTTCCACACGAAACAGCTGGATCAGTCTTCCGGTAATTCCGATTTTAAGATTCAGTTTAAAGAGCCCCTAATGGATTCTATCGTATGCGGTGTCTTGAATTAAAATTCGTTGCTATTTCCTGGAATTTTGTCTATAATTAAGCTCTGACAGGCTAGAAGGTACAACATGGTACTTCAAAATGTGACAAAAAATGCTTAAAATGCTCACAAAGTATGTTGGATAAGCAGCGATATGAATCGCCAATTCTGACAGGATATAGGCATATACTCATATGAAGCTGAAAGCATAAATCCAGTAATCGGGAATATGTATTTCGCTCTTGCTTTAATTTTATTGATACTAATTTACGATGTATGCGCCCTAACTATTCCGTCATCAAATCAATCAGTGACTTTGTTCTTCTTTAGATCGTTGTTAAATGCTAAGCAGGCTTCGTTTTCTTTAGTGGGTGGTCGAACTGAATCTTAATAAACTG